>CM068968.1:68451052-68463640 GCA_035128595.1 Eptatretus atami | reverse complement strand
TCTAATAATTAATATTTTTTATAAAGCATTTCAGTGAAGTCTGATCCAAATAATTTTAAAGCAATATATGTATTTGTATATTGTAATCAGTAACAAGAGCGCAAAGTGACCACAATATACGCCCGAACAAGAAGGTATATATCCTCTCTCAAGGAAGCCTTTTATTCTTGCCAATTGAAAGAGCTCAAAAGTGGGAGGTTATAGATTTCTTAACAGTGAAGAAACAAATTCTGGAGCAACCGGGGCAGTGGTCCATTACCTATACACCACCCGGGTTCAATTTCTTTTTTGGTCTTTTAGCGCTTTTAATCACAAAGTGCACAATTTTAATGAAATGTTGGACTATGACAACACCCATATGCCTGGTGTTGGTTTAATGGTTCGGGTGGTGGGCTTGGGATCCTAAGGTCCTGAGTTCAAATCCCGCTCGTCCATTGAATCAATACCAGGTGGGGTTGACTCAGCCTGTCATCCTTCCGAGGTCGGCAAAATGAGTGCCAGCTTGCTGGGATGATTGAGCCATTCGAGTATCCTGCATCGGAGTGGCGACCCATCCAGGATTGTGCCCAATAGCCCAGGAGACTGCTTCAGCAGCACAGACGCTCTGTACGGAGTATGGCCCCAATGGATAGATGAAAACCCTCACCCCTCTCCACTCATGTCTGATACACTCCCAAACGATGATTTAAATTGCCTTCTTAAACACCCTTACCATTTGCTTCACCATCACCTTCACCTTCACTCCCTCCTTCCTCCAACCCTAACCACATATCTTCTCCCTCTGTTCCTCCCAATCCCAGCATGTCCATACGTAATATGTATGACAGACAGCTATCTCGCCCAGGATTCTCCAGAAATCCTTTGGTCTCATCAAGAGATAAAACCCAATTACAAAATTAAAACTCCGATAAAAAGCCCGCAATAAATGATTTCATCACGAAACTACGATTACAGGACAAACAATTCCAGAACCTTCCGGGCAGGTTGATACATAAGGAGCATGCAATGCATCACTGGAAACATTAAGCCTGCCATCTATCTGCTTGTATTTGCTGATAAAGCTCAACGTTACTGTACTCGTACTCTTAGCAAATACATCACACCTTTGTGCCATTTTGATGGCCAAACAAATCCTCTTTCCAGCGTCAGTTCAAATCACTCATTAGCAGGATGGACAAGGAACCTTCGACATTATAAGAAGCCATTTGCCCCGTAATAGCAGTGCCATATCCACAGTCCATCAATTTCCTCATCGTTTATGTACCAAACCCACGATTAACAAGGAAACATCTTCATCAAATAATTTAACGAGGGTACTTCTTCTCGAGGCAGGGATTGTAACCACTGTACTTCACCACTGGGCTGGGGTTGTAACCAGGGTACTTCATCTCTGGGATAAGGTTGTAACCAGGGTACTTCATCTCTGGGCTGGGGTTGTAACCAGGGTACTTCATCTCTGGGCTAAGGTTGTAACCAGGGTACTTCATCTCTGGGCTGGGGTTGTAACGAGGGTACTTCATCTCTGGGCTGGGATTGTAACCAGGGGTTCCAAGCAGGAGATGTAATTGAGGCGCCAGAGTAACAGAAACCCTCTCCATGTTCCAAATGCTACATAAGTTCATCAATTAACTTCATCAGTGTCTTGCACCGCATCATGGGAACAAACACCGCAACGTCAGTGTCAACAATATGTAACGAGCATCTTTTGATGACCATGCTCCGCGGCAATGTGCAACATTGCAGAGTAACATACGGGTGTTTCCAGCCTCTTCGTCGGCAACAGAGCAATGCAATGTCGCAGGCGCTGCAGGTTTTTCACGACTGTTTTGGTCTTGATGCGAGATCTTCTAGACCATCGGTAACGAGAGCACAACGAACAGGCCGGACGAAGAGTCCTGGCATGACCAAAGTGTTTCAGATCTTTGAACATGTGTTGTCGTACAAATCTATGCAATTCTCTTGCAACACATCACCTCACATAGGCCTGTCCCTTGGCTTTGGACTAAAGCAGCACCATATGTTCAACTCGCCAATTGCTGTGACGCCTGCAGATCTGGAATACGAGCCAGTTGCGCTTGTACAACGCATCTAATTTATTGTCAAGCTTCAGTCCAAACTTTTCCATGAAAACAGATCCAGGACAGGCCGCAGGAGTTTCCAGCCGCCCCAGTGGTGGAGGATGATACCCCCGGTGCTAGCATCAGCCATGTACGCGGTACAGGCCGTGAGGAGGCCCATTATGTTCTGGGCTTCTCACACGACCAGAGCTCCGCCGCTCAAACTGCGGTATTTTTGGTTCGCCCACTCTCGGGTGCAACGTTGCACTGAACCACCCAATTGGGTCGTAATTCAGCGGAGCGCTGGGCTTGTTGACGATGATGAATGGAAGTTCAGCGCCACACCTTGCGCTCCGGTAGATGTCTGAACGTCCAGTCCAGTACTGGCAATGTACGTTGGCCCTTTTGCTCCCTGCTACTTCAAGGCGTGGTGGGCTGTCCGGTGGGCTGTGCGTTGAGGCGTGGGCAGCACGTAGCGGTCTAGTCTATGGTGTGGTGGTAGTGGTGGTGGTGGTTTTGCAATCAATGGCAAGCGTCTACAGCGAGTCCGGTTAATGTTTCAAAGGCGTGCGTGCTGTAATGATGGCATCGTTGAGGTGTGCGATCATAGTGCGTTGATGTTGGGTACATTGAAAGTTGAGGTGTATGACCGTTCGATCATGAGATGCATCAAACATGGAATTGCGCCGCATACGCAAGTGATATACACGGATGAGGGAAGGGCTCTCTGAAATGATACTGAACGAAATAAACGATCTCCAGGAACCAGCTTATGGTGTGTGCCATGCTTGGGGTTACGGTTTTGCAGAACTGTCACAGCATTATTATACACAACAAAGAAGCACCCATCCCCAAGTGACGGGCAAAGTTCGTACGGATCATTTAAATATATTAAATGGACTTTAAAAAAGGTTAATGGATTGTTCGCACTCTGTTTCACTTCAGAGACAACAGCTCCTGAGCATATTGATATACCGCCCACCTCGAAATGGCGGTGCCAAAACTGGCCATTCCCCTCTCCCCCTAGTCCAACACACCAGCTGCATCTCAGGTGACCCCCACCAGTGGGCAGGACGGCAAAAAACTTCAGACCACTTAACTGGCGTGGACGTTTGGCGAGTTTAGACCGCCGAGAAAGCATCAATGGTCACATGCGGCCCCTGAACGAATGCCGACCCAGCGTACAGACCCAGTCCATCGGGCCATGCCACAACTGCAATGGCAGGCAAGCCACTGCCGTTATCAGGATTGTGGGCACGTACCCACTGAAATGCTGAGTCAGCCGGTGCAAGCACGCATTGACCTGGCGGTCACACCATGACTCGGCCAACCTACGAAGGAGTCTGAGGTCTGCCGGCAGAATACTCTCGGGGAGGCCAATCGCAAAACAGGATTCCCCTTGACGAGGGCCAGGGCAGCAGTGGATCGCCAAGTCTACGTAGCGAAAAAAATCTGAGGGAGGGAGTAGGAAACTCGTGTCAACGGGATTGCCCCGCTGATGACAGGGCAGTACCGCACGTCCCATAGCAGAGAGTATCCGTCCCCACGAGTTCGCACATACCATGGGAATCACCGTTACTGGATTATAGAAACGTCCCACGGGAGTGGGTCGTGCACTCGGACACCAGCGATGACTCGCCACTCCGATCGCAGCAGTCTGGGATTGGTGCGAGTACCACGGTTGTCAAAAGCCAGCGCGCTGATTGCAAAGAAAGTTCTCCATCATTTTCAAAGTGAAGTTGAGCTTTCAAATAATAGTGAAGAAGCGGCGCTGAAAACGCGGAGACAGACGAACACATGACAGACAACAACGACGTCCACAATACTGGATAGAAAATAATAATGGACACTCCCTCCGAAAGAAATATTCAACACCAGGAAAAAGAGACATTCGGCCCATCAAACGCTGAAACAAATGGTGCACAACTTTGAGTTTTTTTTTGATACAGAGCAAGGGTTGTGGCAGAGTTGAGGAACACTTGAACGGAACAGGACACAACAGGACCAAAAGAACAGTAGAGAAGGGGAGGGGGCCCAACAGTGGAGTTGAAGGTCAAATGAGGGAAGATTGGACAACATAGGTGGGGCAATGGCGTGGACAGTGGATACGAAGGACAACTTACTTCCGTCCACCTCCTCCTCCTTCTCTCCCCTCTCTCCTCTCCTCCCTCTCATTGCCTGTCTTCTCTCTCCATTCCTCTCTCATATTGTCCGAATGCTCTATCCTTTTAAATTTCCTTTTCTGTTTTTTTTTTTTTCACTTCGCGATGCAATCTTTAGTTTTACTTGATCGAGCAGATTTACCACATTGCCAGGAAGAGAAACGGAATAAGTAACACTTTGTAGCAAAAGATAGTATCGGAAATGGCAATACCCTCCGCCCCACCACTAAGGTGGCGCTAAATTGGGACAAATATACTTCGAGAATTTTACGCCCCCCCCCCCTACCCTTGCCACAACACCACCATGTGAGACCACGGCCACATAGCTCTGTTAACACACACACAACACCAACACACAACACAACACACGACACACGCACACAATTGTATTTGTTCCCGAAGTTTGAGTTCGTAACTTTAAAAGATGTGCCAGCTACAAGGACGGTCATCTATTGTTCGAATTTGGAAAGCCTGTGGCACAACAAGACAGACAGCCGTCCCATACGCTGAGTGATTTCGATAAGTAATCTGAGATAAGAATAGCTCCCTTTCCCTCTCAATGGGAATTAAATGTTCATAGCGCTGCGGGGAGTATTTGATAGTCAGGGTTCTTTTATTTAAACCAACGCTAACTAACAACAGAACGCCTTCACCTCGCTATCCTCCCACCATCCTCTACCGGCACCATTGCACGGTGCGTTCAGCACGTTACAGTGGGCGGTGCCCACGCGACCATGATGCTCGTTGTTTGACAGGGCGGTCCTTGCAAGAATGGCGGAGACGATAAACACGCGTCGCCAAGACGAGAGCGGCCACGCAATGAGCGGGACCGTGGAGCGAACGACAAGGAAAGAGAGCAAATAATTGCGGCGTCTGCACGAGGACGGGGTAGGAGGAAAGAATTTGCGCCCCGCTCTGCTCGCATCTCAGTGGCGCCTGGTTCGTCCTTCAGGCGCATCTCGCTGGCGCCTGGTTCGTCTGCTCACATCTTCGCATGAGCACCCTGTTGTCTGCTCAATCTTGCTGGACTCGGTCGTGCTGCTTCGCATCTCCTCTGGCGACCCTGGTTCGCTGGTCGAATCTCGCTGCACCTGGTTCTTCACTCGGTCGCAATTCGCGCTGGTTAGGTCCGTCTGTCCGAGCTCAAAACCGCACCAGGCGGGGCAGGTACCCCGCTTACTACCAGACTGAAGACCCATCAGGGGTCATTTTACTTATAGTGTGTGTTTCGGTGCTGTTATAAGTAGAATTGCATTAAGTGCTCTTTGCATGTACATTACTTGCATTTCTTTGTATGTCGGAATAACTCTGACTCCTTGATGTGCCCCCCCTTCCCCAATAAAACAATCCACACTGCTAAACTGTTTTTTCAGCTCGGTTCTTGTTTCTCATGCGCTTGAGCACGTTGCGTGTGGAAATTGGGAAGCGGCAAATTGTACATTTGGGGACCGGCGGGACTTCAGGTAACCATCTCGCTTCGGGTTTACGCACGGGTCGAGCACGCATACGCGCTCGTTCTCCCGTACGATTAGCCGCGGGTGAATCCTCGATGATCGCCACGGGGCTGTAGGATATTTTGAAGTTGCAACTAACCCCTGTACCACGTGGTTATTCTTGACGATTTCACGGCCTGTAAGGGACCCCGTCCGTTCGGAGTTTCCGAAGGTTGACGATTCGATTCCGGTTCGGCGACGTCCACCTACTGCTCCACCCTAGCGGTCACGTCTCGCAACCGATACCGGCCGGAACATTATATCCTCGCTGTAATACTGTAATTCATGGACCGGATGTTTGTGTGTTTGTTTTGTTATGTCGCGTTCTCCTCCTACAATTTGGCCCAATAATCCATACTTCTAGATAGATCAGCACGAGCCAATTAATATGTAAGGGTTGTTTTTATCTTTACCGAGTGTCTTGGGGAGGGAGAGGAGGAGGGAGGGGCGCAGAAATTCTCTATTGTAAATTGTTATAGAGTAGCGCTTGCTCCAGCTGGAGAAGGGTACCTCAACATTTACACCTCAGTATTCCTGTCCCACCGTTTTCTAGTTACAGTGGAGGTGTTTTGATTGTAAGCAGTCGGTATGTTTTGCTTCACTTACTTAAAACTTTCATGGGATGTTTGTGTGTTAATAGCTGTCAGTTATCACCTTAGATACACCGCCCAAATAAAGGGTTTGCGTCAGAAGAACGTGCTTGCATGCTCTGGACAAAATCGCCGTTAGGTGGACTTGCTAGTCTGTAACTACAAGTGTGTGTGTGTGTGTGTGGTTGTGTGTGTGTGTGTGTGTAATGTTGTGTGTGGGTGTGTGGTGTGCGACAGTTTTATCAGAGATGGATTGATGAACAGATCTGGTCAACTTTCAGAGGTTCCATCAGTCGTCGCGTTTTGCAAAAATAGAATTTTTATTTAACAAATACATAATTATTTATCATAATATCGCTGATAATAGCACGAAGCCTTTTTGATCTAATGCAGTTCTTATTCAAGTACACATACGCTTTCAATAAATACAAAACAGATACCAAGACATTCAAATAACAAATAAACCTTTCCCAGAAAAGGGAGGAGGGGGGGGGGGGGGGGGGGGGGGGGGGGGGGGGGTGGGGGGGGGGGGGGGGGGGGGGGGGTGGGGGGGGGGGCGGGGGGGGGGGAGAGGGGGGAGGGGGGGGGGGGCGGGGGGGGGGGGGGGGGGGGGGGGGGGGGGGGAGGGGGGGGGGGGGGGGGGGGGGGGGGGGGGGGGGGGGGGGGAAGGGGGGGGGGGGGGGGGGGGGGGGGGGGGGGGGGAGGGGGAGGAGGGGGGGGGGAGAGGAGGGAAAGAGGGGGGGGGGGGAGGGGAAGGGGGTGGGGGGGGGTGGGGAGGGGGGGGGGGGGGGGGGCGGGGGGGGGGGAGGGGGAGGGGGGGGGGGGGGGGGGTGGGGGGGGGGGGGGGGGGGGGGGGGGGGGGGGGGTGGGGGGGGGGGGGGGGGGGGGGGGGGAGGGGGGGGGGGGGGGGGGGGGGGGGGGGGGGGGGGGGGGGGGGGGGGGGGGGGGGGGGGGGGGGGGGGGGGGGGGGGGGGGGGGGGGAGGGCAAAGTTAAACTCGTACCTCTTCTCCTTGCTTCTTCTTCTCCGCCGAATGCTCCAGATTTATAGATTCAGGTTCACAACTTAACCACAAAACAGTCAAATGAGCACATATCACGAGCATCCATTCACGAATAAACATCAACATGATCAATTAAGAGTTACACATTTACAATGCTCAAGCCATTAATCACAGGGTGTTCAGAAAGTCCATGTTCGCCACTCCGCCGACCTATAAATTAATATAATTAACAGCACAAGTAGAATAAATGTAAACTCAGTGAGATACAAGAACCATCTGATTGTCTAAAACCAAGAGTCATCACATCAACAGAACAATATATATATATATATTATCATATATATATAATATAATATATATATAATAATATTAGATATCGTAAAGATCCACCCACATCTACCTCACCTGTAATGGAGAAATATCCAATCAGCTCTCACCTATCAATAAACCCAGGTGGTAGATTATATTAATAATTGACTCCTCCCTGCTCTTTTGCTGACGAAGCGCATAAACAACACGAAAGGCTTACCAAGTCGTAAGAGCTTTGCTTGTTTCAAAGCCTTCCAGAGTTCCTCACAACTAAAAAGCGTTCACACATAAGTACACGCACGACAATCCCAATCGCCACTACACGCACCCCATCGGCTACCAGACGCGTTTCATCGCTTACGACGACATCAATCTTGCGACAGGCACCTCGACCAAGCATGGCCAATCCAACGAGGCCCCAAGCATGCACCACGTGCAACACGTTGAAAGCAGATCAATATATAAATAAATAAAGACCCACTCACATCATCCTCACTGAGACTGAAGGAATAAACCAATCAGCTCTCACCTCATAAATTAAACCCAGGTGGTAGGATTATATAAATATGTTACGTTGAAAAGTCAGGGTAGATGATTAGAGGGGGGAGTGAGGAGAGGAGTTGGCAGAGGGGTAAAGGGACTTTGTGGACTTGTGAACACCTGTAGGTATATGAGGCGCCACGAGGAGTGATGTAAGGGACACATCGGCCATTTGGAGTTAATGCATAAAGCACTATTTTACCCTACCTATCATCCGAGCCTTCATCATCATATCATTAAAAAAATGTCGCTTACATCACTCCTCCTCGTGGGCCTCATATCTCTTGTGCGAAGTTGATTTTGCAACTCCTGGTTAGGTCTCATGGTCAGAGACACAATTGACAGTTGCAATTCCACGAGGTTTCCGCAAGTCTCACGGGGACAGTGAGTTGGACAGGCGACAGTGACGGGCCATTAAAATCTCTCTGTGCTGCCATACGTTTACTAGTGTGTGAAAGTATATTAGATGATCCCCGACCCCATTCCTTAGTGGGCTTCGGAAGTGTGTACGCCCCCACAAAAAAAATATACCGGGCATGGTTATGTACCACTGCTGGTAATAGGTAACCAGAGTTGGTGTCAAAGCCACCCAATGCTCGCCGTGTTATACATTTGTCGTTTTAAAAGACTCGTCTAATAATAATATTTATAAAGCATTGCAGTGAAGTCTGATCCAAATAATTTTAAAGCAATATATGTATTTGTATATTGTTAATCAGTAACAAGAGCGCAAGTGAGCACAATTACGCACCGAACAAGAAGGTATATACAGAATTGTTCACTACATGGAAAACAGCATCCTGGTTGCCATGGCAACCACTTTAGATGACGAAATATGTCGCGACACACCGTCTCCACAGTCTGTACTCACGTACCAGATATGAACGTGAAAGTTGAAAACTTTGGGAGTTTAGAGTGCGGACAGGAACGGATGGAAAACAGCATCCTGGTTGCCATAGCAACCACTTTAGAGGACGAACGTACATGTCACGGACACACCGTCTCCACAGTCTGTACTAATGTACCAAATATGAAACGTGAAAGTTGGAAAACTTTGGGAGTTAGAGTGCGGACAGAAGGACGGAGACGACGACGGTAAGATGAACGAGAACGACGGAACGGACCGTATCACATAAAGCCCCGATATATTATATATTAATATATTATATATATAAATCGGGGTATAAATAGTACCCTAAAACATTAGGAAAAACATTAGAGAAAAAAAAAGGAAAAAAATAACTTGCACCAAAAACTTAACATTGTTCCTCACGCTGACTGACGCTCACGCCGGGGGGATATCGCTATAGCTCTCTGTCTCTCGAACAGGTGAGCTAAAAACGACAACGAAGGAAGCCTATTCTTGCCAATTGAAGAGCTCAAAAGTGGGAGTATAAGATTTCTTAACAGTTGAAGAAACAAATTACTGGAGCAACCGGCAGTGGTCCATTACCTAACACCACCCGGGTTCAATTTTTCTTTTGGTTTAGCGCTTTTAATACAAAGTGCACAATTTTAATGAAATGTTGGACTTGACAACACCCATAATGCTGATGTTGTTTAAATGGTCGGGTGGTGGGTTGGGATCCTAAGGTCCTGAGTTCAAATCCGCTCTGTCCATTGAAATCAAACCAGGTGGGTTGACTCAGCCTGTTCATCCTTCCGAGGTCGGCAAAAATGAGTGCAGCTTGCTGGGAGATTGAGCCATTCGAGTATCTACATCGAGTGGCGACCATCCAGGATTGTGCCCAATAGCCAGGAGACTGCTTCAGCAGCACAGACGCTTCTGTACGAGAGTAGTGCCCCATGGATAGATGAAACCCTCACCCCTCTCCACTCATGTCTGATACACCTCCCAAACGATGATTAAATATGCCTTCTTAAACACCTTACCATTTGCTTCACCATCACCTTCACTTCACTCCTCCTTCCTCCAACCCTAACCACATATCTTCTCCTCTGTTCTCCCAATCCCAGCATTGTCCATACGTACATATGTTGACAGACAGCTATCTCGCCCAGGATTCTCCAGAATCCTTTGGTCTCATCAAAGATAAAACACCAATTAAAAATTAAAACTCGATAAAAAGCCGCAATTAAATGATTCATCACGAAACTATCGATTATAACATTGGAACAACTAGCAGAGGGAGCACTCGGGAGGAGCGTAAACTTCCCGCCGCCATATTACTGTGGTCACTCAAGTGAACCTTATTATCTATTTCTTAAAATATGAGTCAAAACAGTGCTGCAGTTATTTATTTTTTCACCATATTTTTTTTGGGGGGGGGGGGGGGAGGGTGGGGGGGGGTTGGAAAATCACTTAAAAACCATGTAGAAATGCAAAAAAAAAAAATCGAAATTTGTGTAAAAAAAGAAGTAAAAATTTTTTTTCTAACAATTTATTTTTGGGGGGCGGGGTTGGAGAATCACTATAAAAATTGTAGAAATCAAAAAAAAGAATTTCGTCAATTTTTGGGGGGGGTGGGGGTTGAAATCTATCTAAACATGTAGACAATTGCAAAAAAAATCAAAATTTTCTCTAACTTTTTTTTCTGGGGGGGGGGTACCAAGCCAAGATCTAATGGCCAGATTCCTTGACCATACCTCAATCCCCATTCAAGTTTCGTCGAAATCCAGTCGAGGGAGTTTTTTCCGTAATATTTCACAACAAACAACATACAAACAAACAGACAAGGGAGAAAACAAGTAACCACCATACTTCCATGGCGGAAGTTTAACAATTCCAGAACTTGCTTGGCGAGGTTGATACATAAGGAAGCTCATGCAATCATCACTGAAACATAGCCTGCCATCTACACTTGTATTGCTTAGATAAAGCTTCACGTTACTGATACTACGTATCTAGCAAATACATGTGACCCTTTAGTTCCATTTGAGGCCAAACAAATCTCTTTCAGCGCAGTATCAAGATCATCCATTAGAGGAGACAAGGACACTTACGACATTGATAAAGAAGCCATTTTGCCCGTATATAGCAGTGCATATCTCACAGACCACACATACTCAGCGTTTATTAGTACCTACAACCCAGCTATTAACCATAGGGGAAACATTCTTCATCAAATAATTAACGAGGGATCTTCTCTCGGGCAGGGATTGTACATGTACTTCATCACTGGGCTGGTGGTTTGTAACCAGGTACTTCATCTCTGGCGGAGGTTGTAACCAGGGATACTCATCTTGGGCTGGGTTGTAACAGGACTTCATCTCTGGGCTGTTGTAACCAGCGGTCTTCATCTCTGGTGGGTTGTAACAGAGGACTTCATCTCTGGGTGGGTTGTAACCAGGTACTTCATATCTGGTGGGGTTTACACGGTACTTCATCTCTGAGTGGTGAACGAGGGTACTTCATCTCTGGCTGGTTGTAACCAGACGGTACTTCATCTCTGGCGGGTGTAACAGGTACTTCATCTCTGGGCATTGGGTTGTAACGAGGGTACTTCATCTCTGGCTGGGATTGTACCAGGTACTTCATCTCTGGCTGGGTTTAACCAGCGGTACTTTCATCTGCTGGGGTTGTAACCAGGTACTTCATCTCTGGGCTGGGATTGTAACCATGAGGGACTTCATCTCTGGGCTGAGGTTGAACCAGGGTATTCATCTCTGGCTGCGCATAATACCGAGGACTTCATCTCTGGGCTGGGTTGTAACCAGGATACTTACATCTTCTGCTGGATTAACCAGGGTACTTCATCTGCTGGGTTGTAACCAGGTACTTCATCTCTGAGCTGGGTTTAACCAGGGTACTTCATTCCGGCTGGGTTGTAACCAGGTACTTATCACCTGGGGGGGGTGTAGACTAGGTATCATCTCTGGGCTGGGTGTAACAGGACTTAATCTCTCTGGGCTGGGGTTTAACCAGCGTATTCATCTCTGGCTGGGGTGTAACAGGCAGTACTCATCTCTGGGTGGGGTTTTAAACAGCGGTTACTCGGGTAGTTTCACGTACTTCATCTGTGGCTGGGATTAAACCAGGGTACTGTCATCTCTTGCGGCTGGCGATTGTAAAGAGGTAATTCATCCGGTGTGGTCACGACCTCTTGGGTGGGTTGTAACCAGGACTGTCACCTGGGCGTGTAACCCAGAGGTACTTCATCTCTGGGCTGGGTTGAACCAGGTGTACTTCATCTCTGGGCTGGGGTTGTCCAGGTATTCATTGCGTTCGGTACTTCACTCTGGGTGGGGTGAACAGAGATTATCTTGGGCTGGGGTGTAAAGAGGCTTCATCTCATCTGGGCTGGGTTAACCAGGTATTCACTCCTCTGGGGGAACAGGATTTATCTGGGCTGGTTTAACCGAAGGTACTTTCATCTTGAGGTTGGGGTCTGTATGTAAACACGTACTTCAATTCTGGCTGGGGTTTGTAACGAGGGTACTTCATACTCTGGCTGGGGTTGTACACCAATACTTT
>CM068968.1:68431851-68446270 GCA_035128595.1 Eptatretus atami | reverse complement strand
TGGAAACAAACAACATGGAAACAAACAACATGGAAACAACCAACATGGAAACAAACAACATGGAAACAAACAACATTGAAACAAACAACATGGAAACAACATTGAAACAAACAACATGGAAACAACATGGAAACAAACATGGAAACAAACAACATGGAAAACAAACAACATAAGAAACAAACAAACATTGAAACAAACAACATGGAAACAACATTGAAACAAACAACATGAAACAAACAACATGGAAACAAAACAACAGTGAAACAAACAACAAGAAACAAACACCATGGAACAAACAACATATGAAACAAACAACTGGAACCAAACAACAGTGAAACAACAACATTGAAACAAACAACAGGAAACAACATGGAAAACAAACAACAGTGAAACAAACAACATTGAAAACAAACAACATTGAAACAAGACAACATGAAACAACATGGAAACAAACAACAACTGAAACAAACAACAATGGAAATCAAACAACATGAAAACAAACAACAATGGAAACACAACAATGAAACAAACAACAGTGAAAACAAAGCAAACCATGGAACACAACATGGAAACAAACAACAATGGAAACAAACAACATGCTTCATGTTCAAAAAACTTCATGCGTGTAGTCTCTTTCAAATATGGGACACACACACACACACACACACACACACACATACACACACACACACACAACTACACACACATACAACACACAACATACATACATCAAACACACACACACACACGTACATACATACAATACACACACACACATACAAACATACACACACATACATAACGTAACACGTACAAACACACAACACACATACAAACACACACACATGTACATACACACACATACATACGTACACCACGTATGTACACACAACGATGTACACACACGAATACAACACACAAAAAACGCACACACACAAACACACACGTACAACACACACTCACATACATACATACACACACATGCACACACGTTACACCCTCACACACGACAAACACACCATACACACACACACATATACACACACAACACACATACACACACACATACACACACACACACATAACACAATTACATACATACATACACACACACACACATACACACACATACACATACACATATACAACACATACACACACATACCACACGTACACACACACTCACATACAAACATAACACACACATGCACACACGTACACACTCACACACGCACACATACACAAACACACACACACACACATACACACACACACATACACACACATACATCACACAACATACACATACACACACACACATACACACACCATACATACATACACACACACCACACGTACACACATACACACACACACCACACATACACACATAACACACATACAACAACATAAACACACATCACACACACACATAACACACACACACACACATACCACACATACACACACACATACCATACATACACACACACACAATACAACATACATACATACACAACACAACACAATACCACACATAACACACACCACATACACACATACACAAACACATAACTACATACACACACACAACACGTACACACATACACACATCCCACACACACCACATACACACATACACACAACATACACACATAACATACAACACACACCACACGTACACAACATAACACACACACACACACACAACACAACATACAATCACACATCACACACATCATACATCACATACACACGCACACATACATACACACACATACCACACACATACACACACACACACCACACACATAACCACATACACACATACACACACAACATCACATACATACATACACACAACACACACAATACACACATACACACACACACACATAACACACACACACACACACAACACACACACATACACACACACATAACACAACACACACACACACAACATACACACAACACATACCATATAACACACACACATATACAACACATATACACACACATACACACACACACACATATACACACATATACACACACACATAACACACACAATACACACACACATACATACACACACATATACACACACACACACACACACACACACACCACATACACAGACGAGTTTGCTACTGCAGAATGGTGAGATCCTCCACATCCCGGAGGAGAGACATCGGATGGAAAGGAAACCATAATCGAGAATCCGGGACAGAAATATAAACTGAAAATCACGAACTCCCTTCACTCACAGGACTCCGCTGCACGTCGTGCAACGAACGTCCCACCCGTCGTGTCGACGTACGTCGGGCCGCGCTGACGCATTCAAAGCAGCGGCGGTGTGAGAAGACACTGAGTTCACGAAGCTGCTACAGCTGCCTCTCCTCATCCCGGCCGCGCACCGCCATAAAACGGCCACCGGAAGCGCGAGCGGACCCCCGGAAAACCGCCACGAGGGGGCGGAGCGTGGGCGGGGCTTGTGGAACGTGGGCGGGGCTTGTGGAACGTGGGCGGGCTTGTGGAACGTGGGCGGGGCTTGTGGAAACGTTGCGTGGGCGGGGCTTGTGGAACGTTGCGTGTGCACGACTCGACCTGGGAGGGCAAAAAATGGGATTACCCTGATGATCTGGTACCACTAGCAGGACGGGCGGAAATACCGCGTGATGTAAAATGTGACTTCAAGGCCCTCAACCTCCCTCCGCGACCGTCCCCACCCCGAGTCCCACCCCAAGTGACCCAACTCCCCCACCCAAGCCCAAGTCCTCAATCTGCCATCCCAAGACCCAAGCCCAAGTCCTCAACCCCACCCCCAATCCTCTTGTCCTCCCCTCACTCCAACTCCTTGTCCCTCCCCACCCCAACTCCCTGTCCCCCCAATCCCAACTACAACTCCATCTCCCCTTGATCTGCGCAGAAACCCCGGGCTCAGAACAATTTGGAAACTTCGTAACACAAAGAAACACCGATTCTGATCTTTTTCCCCCTCCTTTTTGCGTTTGTTACGTGCTGAGTTGTGTTTAATTTGAGGGCTTCATTATTTTATTTTTAAACCTTCAGGGGCACTGCGTAAAGGACAGGAGCACTGCTAATGGAAGGGGGCACTGCATCAAGAGCACAGCTAATGGAAGGGGGGCATTGCAATCAAGAGCACAGCTAATGGAAGGGGGGCAACTGCATCAAGGCACAGCTAATGGAAGGGGGGCACTGCATCAAGAGCACAGCTATGGAAGGGGGGGCACTGCATCAGAGGCACAGCTAATGCGAAGGGGGCACTGCATCAAGAGCACAGCTATATGAAGGGGGGCACTGCATAGAGGCACAGCTAACTTACAGGGGGCACTGCGTCAGGACACAGTTTGGCGTGGAGAAATGAATGTGTTTCCTTACAAGAAACTGAACAATCCGAGATAAGCCATGCGGCCATCAAGCCTGTGCAATGGTTGCCCTCTCTTCTTGTTCGTGCTCCTTATTTTAGAACGAGCAAAGACAACCCGTCGCTTCGCTGATAGGTGTGTGAAGGGGAAGGGGTCGAGAAGAGAGAGAGTGGGGGGGGGGGGGGGGTAAGAGACGAGGGGGAGAAAGGGAGGGGAGGAGGGTGGAGTGGGGAGAGCGACGCTCAACGAAATGTTGCTGTACACTGTGGGAGTGAGATGTGTGTGTATGGTGTGTATGTGTATGTATTTGTATGTGTGTGTGTGTATTGTGTGTATGTGTGTGATGTATGTGTGCGTGTGTATGGTATGATGTGTGTGTATGTTGTGTATGTATGTATGTGTGCGTGCGTGCGTGCGTGCGTGCGGCGTGTGCGCATGTGTGTGGTATGTGTGTGTGTGTGTGTGTATGTGTGTGTGTATGTGGTGTGTGTATGTGTGTGTATGTATTGTATGTAATGTAATGTATGTATGTGTGTGTATGTATGTGTGTGTGTACGTGTGTGTGTGTGTATTGTGTGTATGTGTGTGTATGTGTGTGTGTATGTGTATGTAGTGTGTATGTGGTGGTATGTAATGTTGTGTGTATGCTATGTAGTGTGTATGTGTATGTATGTGTGTATGTATTAGTATGTAGTGTGTGTAAAGCGTGATGTGTGTGTATGTATGTATGTATTATTTGTTATGTGTATGTGTGTGTGTATGTATGTTGTATTGTGTGTTATGTGTGTATGTATGTATGTAGTGTATGTGTGTTATGTATGTTTATGTATGTGTGTGTATATGCGTGTATGTGTGTGTATGTATGTATGTATGTATGTGTGTGTATGTGTATGTGTGCTGTATGTATGTATGTATGTGTGTGTATGTGTGTAGTGTGTAGTATGTATGTATGTTATGTATGTGTGTGTATGTATATGTATGTATGTGTGTATGTATGTGTGAGTGTATGTGTAGTAATTTGTGTATGTGTATGTAGTGTGGTGTAGTTGTATGTGTGTGTGTATGTGTAGTATGTGGTGTATGCATGTGGTTGTTGCGTGCGTGGTGCGTGTGTGTGTGTTTGTATGTATGTGTATGTATGTGTGTGTATGTATTTTGTGTGTACGGTGTTGTATGTATGTGTGTGATGTGTGTGTATGTTGTGTATGTATGTGTAGTATGTGTGTGTGTATGTGTAACGTGTGTGTGTGATGTATGTGTGTGTAATGTATGTATGTATGTTGAGTTATGTATGTGTGTATGTGTATGTATTATGTATGTATGTGTGTATGTTATGTTATGTGTGTGCTATGTTATGTATGTGTGTATGTATGTATGTAGTTGTGTATATGCGTGTATGTGTATGTATGTAGGTATGTAAGTGTGTGTATGTGTAGTGTGTGTGTATGTATGTATGTATGTGTGTGTGTGTGTATGTGTGGTGTATATCTATGTATGTGTATGTATGTGTATGTGTGTGTAAGTATGTTGATGTAGTATGTGTGTGTATATGCGTTATGTGTGTGATGTATGTATGTAATGTGTGTGTATGTGTATGTTGTGTGTTGTATGTTTATGTATGTATGTGTGTGTATGTTGTGTATGTTGTGTATGTATGTATGTATTGTGTGTGTATGTAATGTGTGTGTATGTATATGTGTGTGTATGTATATGATGTATTGTGTGTATGTAATGTGTGAGTGATTGTATGTATATGTGGTGTGTATGTGTATGTATGTGTGGGTGTATGTATGTATTGTGTGTGTATGTGTATGTATGTGTGTATGCATGTGTGTGTGTATGCGTGCGTGCGTGTGTGTGTGTGTTTGTATGTATGTGTATGTATGTGTGTGTATGTATGTTTGTGTGTACGTGTGTGATGTATGTGTGTGTATGTGTGTGTATGTGTGTGTATGTATGTGTATAGTGTGTGTGTGTATGTGTAACATGTGGTGTTGTTATGTATGTGTTGTATGTATGTGTGTGTATGTGTGTGTGTATGTGTGTGTGTGATGTGTAGTATGTTGTAGTGTGTAGTGTGTGTATGTATGTGGTTTGTGTGTAGTGGTGGTGTGTATGTGTGTGTGTGTGTGTGTGCGTGCGTGTTGGTGTGTGTTGTATGTTAGTGTATGTATGGTGTATGTAATTTGTGTGTACGTGTGTGTATTGATGTGTGTATGATGTGTGTGTATGTGTGTGTATGTATGTGTATGTATTGTGTGTGTATGTGTGTGTATGTGTGTGTATGTAAGTATGTATATGTATGTTGTGTGTGTGTAGTGTTGTGTGTATGTATGTATGTAGGTATGTGTGTGTATATGCCGTTGTATGTGTGTGTATGTATGTATGTATGTATGTGTGTGTATGTGTATGTGGTGTGTGTATGTATGTATGTATGTGTGGTGTGTATATGTGTGTATGTATCTAGTATGTGTATGTATGTGTATGTGTGTGTATGTATGTATGTATGTATGTATGTTGTGTATATGCGTGTATGTGTGTGTATGTATGTATGTATGTATGTGTGTAGTGATAGTTGTGGTGTATGTATGGTAGTATGTGTGTGTATGTGTTTATTGTGTGTAGTATGTAGTATGTGTGTATGTGTATGTGTGGTGTATGTATGTGTGTTGTATGTAATGTATGTATGTGTGTATGTATGTGTGAGTGTAGTGTATGTATATGTGTGTGTATGTGTATGTATGTGTGGGTGTATGTATTTTGTGTATGTGTATGTATGTGTGTGTATGTGTGTATGTATGTATGATGTGCGTGGTGCGTGCGTGCGTGCTGCGTGCGCGCGCGTTGTGTGTGTGTGTTGTGTGTGTGTGTGTGTTGTGTGTGGTGTGTGTGTGTGGTGTGTGTGAGTGTGTTGTGGTGTACGTGTGTGTACGTGTGTGTATGTAGTGTGTTATGTATGTTTGTGTGTACGTGTGTGGTATGTATGTGTGTGTATGTGTGTATGTGTGTATGTATGGTGTATGTATGTGTTATGGTGTTGTGTGTGGGTTATGATGTGTGTGTATGTATTTGTGTATGTGTGGTGTGTATTGTGTGTGGTGTGTGTGTATGTTGTATTAGTGTGTATGTGTGTGTATGTGTGTTATGTATATTAATGTGTGTGTATGTGTGGTGTATGTTGTGTGTGTGTGTGTGTGTGCGTGCGTGTGTGTGTGTGTGTGTTGTATTATGTGTATGTATTGTGTGTATGTATGTTTGGTGTACGTGTGTGTGTATGTATGTTGTGTGTGTATGTGTGTGTATGTGTGTATGTTGTGTATGTACTGTGTGTGTGTATTGGTGTGTATGTGGTGTATGTTGTATGTATGTATGTTTATGTGTGTGTATGTGTATTGTGTGGTATTGTTGTTGATGTATGTAATGTAGTCGTGTGATATCGGTATGTGTGTAGTTGTATGTATTATGGTGTGTATGTTGAATGTGTGTGTTATGTATGTAGTATGTGTGTGTGTGTATGTGTGCTGTATGTACTATGTATGGTATGTAATGTGTTATGTGTGTGTATGTATGTATGTAGGTAGTGTGTGTAATTCGTGTAAGTTGTGTATTATGTATGTATGTAGTGTGTTATGTGTATGTGGTTGTGTAATGTATGTTGTAATTGTGGTTATGTGTGTATGTGTGTGTATGTATGTTGTATGTATGTGTGTATGTGTATGTTGTGTATGTATGTGTGTAGTAAAAGTATGTATGTATGTGTGTATGATGTGTGAGTGTATGTGTATGGTATATGTGTGTGTATGTGTATGTATGTGTGGGTGTTGTATTATGTGTGTGTATTGTATGTTATGTGTGTTGTAGTGTGTATATGATGTTGCCGTTGCGTGCGTGCGTGCGTGCGGTGCGTGCGTGCGTGCGTGCGCGCGCGTGTGTGTGTGTGTTGTGTGTGTGTGTGTGTGTGTGGTTGTGTGTGTGTGTGTACGTGTGTGTATGTTGTTTATGTATGTGTGATGTGTTGTGTATGTGTTATGTGTATGTATGTATTGTGTGTAGTATGTGTTGTGTACGTGTGTGTGTGTGTTAACTGTGTGTAGTGTGTGTAGGTGTGTGGTATGTGTATGATGTGTGTATGTGTGTTGTATGTATGTATGTGTGTATGGTGGTATGTTATTGTGTTGTATGTTTGTATGTGTGTATGTATGTATGATGTAGGTGTGTGTATATGCCGTGTATGTGTGTGGATGTAGTATGTATGTATGTGTGTGTAATGTTGTAAATTGTGTGGTATGTAATGTATGTAATGTGTGTGTGTGTATGTGTGGTATGTATCTATGTATGTGTATGTGTGTGTATGTATGATGTATGTATGTGGTGTATATGCGTGGATGTGTGTGTATGTTATGTATGTATGTAATAGTGTGTGGTATGTTATTGTGTGTGTATGTTGGTATGATGTTGGTGTGTAATGTGGTATTGTTGTATGTATGTATGATGTGTGTGTAGTGTAATGTGGTGGACTGGTAATGTGTGTGTTAAATGTATATGTATGTATGTGTGTATGTTGTGTGAGTGTATTGTATGTATGTGTGTATGTATGTAAGTGGTGGGGTGTATGTATGTAGGTGGTGGTATGTGTTGATGTGTGTATGCATGTGTGTGGTATGTAGGCGTGCGTGCGTGTGTTGTGTTTGTAGTATGTGTTATGTAAATGTGTGTGTGTAATGTGTGTGTGTGTGTATGTGTATGATGTGGTATGTGTGTGTTATGTGTGTGTATGTTAGTGATGTGTGTGTATGTGTTGTGTGTATGTGTGTGTGGTGTGGTGCGTGCGGTGTGGTGTGTGGTTTGTAGGTATGTTATGTATGTGTGTATGTATGTTGTGTGGTACGTGGTGTGTATGTATGTGTGTGTGATGTGTTGTATGTGTGTGTATGTAGTGTTGATGTGTGTGTGTAGGTGTTGTATGTGTGTGTAATATGTATGTATGTATGTATTATGTATGTATGTGTGTGTGTATGTGTATGTGTGTGTATATGCGTGTATGTGTGGTGTATGTAATGTAATGTATGTATGTGTTGTAATGTGTATGTGTGTGTGTATGTATGTATGTATCGTGTGTGTGTGTGTATTGTGTGTAATGTATCTATGTAATGTGTTGTAATGTGTAATGTGTGTGTATGTATGTATGTATTTGTGTGAATATGCGTGTAATGTGTGTGTATGTAATTAGTATGTAATGTGTGTGTAGTGTAATGTGTTGTGTAGGATGTAATGTATGGGTGGGTATGTGTGTATGTGTGCTGTTGTAGTATGTATGTGTGCTGTATGTGATGTGTGTTGTATGTATGTGTTGTGATGTATATGTATGTATGTGTGTATATGTGTTGAGTGTATGTTGTATGTATAAATGTGTGTGTATGGTAAATTATGTGTGGGTGTAATGATGTATGTGTGTGTGTATGTGGTAATGTAATGTTGTGTGGTAAATGCATGTGTGTGTGTATGCGTGCGTGCGTTGCGTGTGTTGTGGTGTTGGTATGTATGTGTATGTATGTTGTGTGTTGTAATGTTGTGTGTACGTGTGGTGTGTATTAGTGTGTGTATGTGTGGTGTAGGTGGTGTTGTATGTGTATGTATGTGTTGTGTATGTGTACGTGTGTGTGTGTATTGTATTGTGTGTAATGTATGTGTGTGTATGTTATGTGTGTGTGTGTGTGTGTATGTGTATGTATGGTGTAGTTGTTGTATGTGTGTGTATGTATTGTAATTGTTGATGTGTGTGTGTATTGGTGTTGTGTGTGCGTGCCGTGTGTGTGTGTGTTGTGTTTGTATGTTAATGTGATGTAGTGTGTAATGTAAATGTTTGTGTGTAGTGTGTGTGTATGTATGTGATGGTGTGTATGTGTGTATTGTGTTATGTATGTGAGTGTTGTGTGTAATGTGTGTGTATGTGGTGTATGTATGTATGTAGTGTGGTTGTGTAGGTGTATGTTGTTGATATTTATGATGTGTGTGTATGTGGTTTATGTTGTAGTATGTAGTATGTGTGGATGTGTATTGGTGTATTATGTGTGTGTGTAATATGTATGTGTATGTAGTGTGTGAGGTTATTATGTGTGGGTGTATTGATGTATGTTGTGGTATGTGTTATGTATGTGGTGTGTAGTTGTGATGTATGTATGTATGTGTGCGTGCGTGCGGGCGTGCGTGCTCGCGCGTCGTGTGGTGTGTGTGTGTGTGTGTGTGTGTGTGTGTGTGTGTGTGTGTGTGTGTGGTGTGTGTAACGTGTGTGTATGTAGTGTTAGTATGTGTGTATGTTTGTATGTGTATGTATGTATGTAATGTATGATGTTGTGGTGTATGTATGTTGTGTACGGTGTGTGTGTGTATGTGGTGTGTGTATGTGGATGAAATGTGTGTGTATTGTGGTGTGTATGTGTGTGTATGTTATGTGTATGTGTGTGTGTGTGTGTGTCGCGTGCCGGTGCGTGTGTGTATGGTGTTGTGTGTGTGTTGTAATGTAAGTGATGTAATGGTGTTATGTATGTTTGTGTGTACGTGTGTGTATGTGTGTGTGTATGTGGGTGGTTTTGTATGTGTAGTATTGTTGTGTTATGTGTGTGTGTATGTGTTGTTAATGTGTGTGTAGGTGTGTGATGTATATGTGTGGATTGTGTGTAATGTGTGTGTATTGTGTGTGTGCGTGTGCGTGTGCGTGCGTGCGGGTGTGTGTGTGTTGTGTGTTTGTATATGTATGTGTTGTATGTTGTGTGTAATGTAATTGTGTGTGTATGTTATGTGTATGTATGTGTGTGACTAATGGTGTGTATGGTAATGTGTTGTATTGTGTGTGTGTGTGGTGTTGTGTGTGTTGTGTGTGTGTTGTGGGTAAGCGAGAGCGACAGACGGACAGACAGACAGGAGAGAGACCAGAGAGACAGAGAGAGTGGGAGGGGGAGCGGAAAATAAGAAAGAGAAAGGTGAGCGGTGGAGGTGGTGTTCGGAAAGAGAGTGACATATTTTGCGGCCGGGTACGCGCGAGCACGACCCGCTAGGTGGAGCACGGAGGGTCTAACTCGAACCGAACACTCCGGAAATCTGGATCGTACCTTTCGGAAAACTCCCGAGGTACGGGGCCCCTTACAGGACTGTGAATCGTCAATAAATCAACACGGGCGAACTACCGAGTATGCACACCTCGAACGGGAACTGAACGGGACGATCGTTTTCCGTGCTCGACCCCGTGCGTAACCGAGCGAATGATTAGCTCAGTCACATTTGGCTCGGCGGCCGCAGTATTTCCACAGTCACACATAGTAGCAGTCACATGTTTTATTTTGGGGAGCCGCACGGGGTATTTAGAAATTGGTGGAAGACCGAAATACGTGGGGGGTGCCGTACGGTCCTTTGATTCCTGCCCATATTGCAGAAACATACACACACATACACATACATACATAGTACATACATACACACCACACACATACACACACATTCTACATACACACACACATACAAACACACACATACATCACACACATACACACATACAACACACTACATACATACAAACACACACACATACATACACAAATATACAATACAAAACAAACATATCAAAAAAACATACCACACACCACAGGAACAACCAAATACAAAAAAAAACACACAGCACATACACACATGACAAAACCACACAGGACATACAAACACGCACACACACAACATACACACAACATATACACAATACACACACACACCATACAAACATGACAGCAGCACATACACATAACAGAACACACACACATACACATATCAAACACACACAAAACAAACATAGCACACACACATACACAGTACAAGACACACACCCATGACACATACAACACTAGCACATACATAACAGTACGACACACACATACACATACGAATACACACACAATACACAGTAAAACACACACATACACATACAAACCAATACGACACACATACACATAACAAACACCACAGTCATACAAACACACAACACCATACATACATAACACGACACATAACACAATACAAACACAACAGACGAAACATACACATCACATATACCCACAGACAAACAGCACACAGCACCAAACAGTACACACAGCACAACCATACAAACACAGCACATACATAACACACGACATACATATCATACACATACACACATACAACACACACAGTACATACAAACACAGCAATACACAGACCAGTACACACACCAATACATACACATAACTAGTACACAGCACAAACATGCACACAATAGCACACATACATACAAGATAAACCCAGACCAACATCCCAAATAAACACACCACATCCAAAACAAAACAACAACTCACATACACACATAACAAACACACCATACATACACACACACACATAACAAACGACACAATACATACAACACACACACACATACAACACACATACAAACACACATACATAACACATACATACACACACAATAAACACATACAACAACACATACATACAATCCCACAACACCGTTAACATACACACATTCCTACACACCGTTAAACATTACACACATTCCTACACACCGTTAACATTCACAACATTCATACACACCCGTAAATTCCACACATCATACACCCGTTATCATACAACACATTCATCACACACACCGTTATTCATTTAAACACACACTTCATACACAACCGTATCATTAACCACATTCATACACAACCGTTATCAAATTACACACATTCCATACACACCGTTATCATTACACACAATTCATACCACCGTTATCATTAACACACCATTCATAACCACCGTTATCAATTTACAACACATTCAAACACAACCGTTAACATACACAAACATTCATACACACCCGTTATCATACACACATTCATACACCACGTTAACAATACACACATTCATAGCACACCGTAACATTACACACATTCAACACACCGTTAACATTACACACAAACCATACATACACTACATACAATCCCACACAGCCGTTAACATTACACACAAACATACATACACATACAATACAAACCACACACCGTTAACATACACACATCCATACACACCGTTAACATTACACACAAACATACATACACATACATACTATACAATCCCACACCCGTTACATTACATCACAAACATACATACCACACACACCATACAATCCCACAACACCGTTAACATACACACAAAAACATACACACCGTTACATTACAACACATTCATTCACACGTTATCATTACAACACATTGCCGAACACACCGTATCAATTAACACACATTACTACACACCGTTATCATTACACACATTACAAACACACCGTAAACATTACACACATTCAACCACCGTTAATCATTACACACATTCATACACACTGTTAACAATAACACACAAATTCATAACACACCGTTAACATTACACACATTCAACACCCATTATTCATTACACACATTCATACACACCGTTATCATTAAAACACCATTCAATACACACCGTTAACATTACACACATTTCATAACACAACCGTAACAGTAACACACATTCATACCACAACCGTTACATTACACACATTCACAACACCGTTTAATCAAATTACACACATTCATACAACCGTTAGACATTTAACACACATTCATACACCCCGTTATCATGACACACATTCCATACACACCGTTAACATTATCACCACATCATACACACCGTAAATACATACACATTCCTATCACACCAATTAACATACACACATTCATACACACCGTTAACATTACACAACATTCATACACAACCGTCAACATTACACACATTCAATACACACCGTTAACATACACACATCCCTACACACGTGACAACATTACACACATTCCTACACCACCGTTATCCATTACACACATTTCATACACACCGGTATCATTACAACACATTCATACACACCGTTGCCATTACACACAATCCTACACACCGTAACAATACACACATTCCTATACACAACCGTTAACATACACACATGATAGCTACGTCATAGAACATGTTCCCTTTAATGAATTACGTCCCACCAAAGACAAAGGGCAACTCAAAGTTGAGGGTAACACAAAGGAAATGTAATGAATGTTAAACGGGTGTAGGAAGTTTAAATGTTAACGGTGTGTAGAAAGTGTGTAAATGTTAAACGTGTGTATGAATAATTGTAATGTAACGGTGTGTAGGAATGTGTGTAATGTTAACGGTGTGTAGGAATGTGTGTAATGATAACGGTGTGAGGAATGTGTGTAAGTAAACGGTTGTAGTAAGTGTGAATGATAACCGGTGTGTAGGAATGTGTGTAATTTAACGGGTAGATGTTGTAATGTTAACGGTGTTGTAGGAATGTGTGTAATTTAACGGTGTGAGGAAGTGTGTAATGTTAACGGATGTGGTGGATGTATGTAGTGTGTGTATGTGGTTTAGGTGTGTGTATGTATTGTATTGTGTTATGTGTGTAATGATAACGTGTGTAGAATGTGTGTAATGATAAAACGGTGTGTATGAATGTGTGTATGTTAACGGGGGTAGAATGTGTGTAAAGAACGGTGGTAAGGAATGTGTGTAATGTTAACGGTGTGTATAAAAAATGTTGAATGAAACGGTGTGTAGGAATAGTGTAATGATAACGTGTGTATGAATGTGTGTAATGGATAACCGGTGTGGTAGGATGTGTGTAATGTTAACGTGTGTAAGAATGTGTTAATGATAACGGTGTGTAGGAATGTGTGTAATGTTAACGGTGTGTATGAATGTGTGTAATGTTAACGGTGTGTAGATGTGTGTAATGTTAACGGTGTGAGGAATGTGTGTAATGTAACGGTGTGTGGGATGCGTATGTGTTTATGTGTTTCGTGTGTGTAAGTGTGTATGTGTGGTGTAGTGTTAATGATAACGGTGTGTAGGAATTGTGGTAAGGAATAACGGGTGTCATGAATGTGTGTAATGTTAACGGTGTGTAAGAATGTGAA
>CM068968.1:68388728-68407657 GCA_035128595.1 Eptatretus atami | reverse complement strand
CACCACAGGGACTTTCAGGAAGGAAGGCAGGGAATTTGAAGGAGGTGGATTAACGGGGGTAGAAAAGATTGAGGATTTGGATGGAGGATGATGAGAGGTGGTGGTGAACAGCTGTTTTGAAGGCCTGGAGGGAGGAGTGGGATTGAAGAGAGTGTGGGAGTTTGTTCCAGAGGTGGGGAAAAAGAGGAATGAAAGAGTCAAGGTGAGCAGTGATTCGTCATTTTGGTGGTTTTTATCAGAAGGGGGATGCTTGCTGCTCTCTATTCTCCGTATGTATGTACGGGTCTATGTACGTACATCCATATCTTGATATAGCATCGGGGCGCTAACGACAAGTTGTGACCTTTTCCATGGCTGAGACCCACCATGACCAAGTCCCCACTCTCACAAGGTAGTTGTAAGTTCGGGAAAGACTTTGGAATTTTGCCAGGGTACGGCACACCCATTAGCAAATGCGCTCTCATTACAAAGTTCAAAGTCTCCCTGAATGGCGGTGTACGCGACGCCATGCCGGCTAAGCACCAGGACGACCATTTCTAATTGAGCCATTGAGCATTCCCGCTGAAAATTCAAAGTACACTAGTTCCAAGACGGTTGAACCGAATCGAATGAATCTTTGCATGCTTATAGACCGTAATGAGTACTACAACTTTGCTCGTTTGCATAATGACCTATCTCGAGTAGGTCAGGGGTCAAATGTCAATAAGTGCATTTTCGGGCGAAATGACCATTCAAAGCACCCTTGCTCCTACACAGATTAACCAATACGAATGAAAGTTCATAGGTACAGAGTACTCAATGAGTACTACAACTTTGCTTCAGGACATATTGACCTATCTCGAGTAGGTCAGGGGTCAAAGGTCAACAAGTGCATTTTTCGGCGAAATGCCATTCAAGCACCCTTGCTCCTACACGGATTAACCAATACGAATGAAAGTTCATAGGTACAGAGTACTCAATGAGTACTACAACTTTGCTTCAGGACATATTGACCTATCTCGGCTAAGTCAGGGGTCAAAGGTCAATGAGTGCATTGTTCGGGAAAAATGACCATTAAAGCCCCTTGCTCATACACGGGTTAACCAATTCGATTGCAATTGCATAAGTACTTAGTACTAGATTAACTCAGATCAGGGGTCAAAGGTCATTGGAATGCCTCTGTGACCCATGGCCGCCTACCGGCTTGTCTTCAATTGTCCTCCACGCGTACAATGTGACAAGCCCAGCGAAGCTGAATTTTTAGGAGGGTTTCAACATTGGACCTACCTGCATGCTTGAGGACTTCCCTGTTTTAGATCTTGTCTTTCCAGATCCCAAATGTAGATTGGAGATGTCGCTGCTGAATTTAGGACAGCTTGTGTACATGCCGTCTATATAGTGTGAAAGTCTCAGAAGAATACAAGATGGTGCTGAGGACTAGGGCTCGGTAGACCTTGTATTTTACATGAGTAAGAATACCATATTGTGACCAGACCCTTGAGCGTGTCTACCTGGATATGGCTCGCTAATTCTGGATCTCAAGTGTCATCATCTGATACTGCGCTGCGAGAGGTGAACTGTCGGTTCTCGGCTTGGTCCACCAGGCTTTGGTTGATACAGGGCCTCGGTCCCTCTGATGTTGATAGACCAAGGTTTGCTGCAGCAACAGTGATTTCCTGAAGGTCATCTGATGTGTGTGCTACTAATGCAGAATCATCAGCTCTGAGGTCACGAGGGGAGACTTTGTGGATCTTGCTTTTTGCTCGGCCACACATTCACGACGAATGCGGATTTTCGGCCCCATGACAACAGCAAAGCAGATGAAGACCTTTTGCTTTGCTTTGCTTCATGAATGTGAATTTTATTTCCTTGGCTCCGCTTCCTGAATGTTAGTTACGATACAAGGTTAACAGCGTTACCTCTTTCTGATCATGCATGGTCTGTGACCATCAGTCAACTTGGTATCCGCATGAAGCTCCAAGAAACAGCCTCCGATGGAGATTGAATGGACGAATGAATGATCGAATGGACCGGTGTTTCATGTAATGTAATCACAATCACTTTTTTGTTATCTTTCTCCCCTGACATCGACAACAGCGATCTCCAAGCGAAGGCAGAGTGCGCCACCTGTGTTGCTTTATTCCCGCAACCCGTGCAAAGCCCTCACCACCATCGTCACCGTCGTCGGAGCTTTTACTCTTACTTGGGCCCCTTACTTGGCAACCACGGCTGCCGAGGCTTTCGGAGGACCGGATAACGTACCGGCCCTGGCACAGACCGTGGCGGCCTGGCTGGTGCTCGGAAGTGCCGCTTGCCACCCGCTCATTTACGGCCTCTGGAACAAGACCGTGCGCAAAGAGCTGCTGTGTATGCTGTGCTGTTGTGGACCCGAGCGCTACCGCCAGGACTCTTTCTTTCAACGCAGGCGCACGTCTCGGCTGTTCAGCATTACCAATTGCATTACGGGTGGGTAAATGTTTTGGGCCGAAGATTGCGAGTAAATTCTTCGAAATCCGTGATTGGTGAATTGTTTGAAACGGATAACGAGCGATCAACTCCATTTTAGTGAACCCATCGTTCACACCAAACCTTCAGAAGACTTTGATGATTTTTAGTTTGAAAAATTTCATGTCATAAAAATGTCAATTGCTCGACTGGATACCGGAAACTTGGTGTATGAATATTTATTTTCAGCCGTTTACGTGATGTGCACCTCCTCAGATCTGGGCCTCTCTCCTCATCTGACCTCCCTGATGAGCTCACGTCGCCTCTCTGGCCAAGAAAGCAGCAGTGGAGACACCGGCTTCAGCTTCTCTCAGGACTCAGGTAACGGCCGTACGTCCACCCGGACACTCAGATGGGTTAACCTGACCTGCCGGTGCGACCGAGTCAACTGATTTTTCAGCGAAGCCAAAATTAATGCGTAGGATTTCAAAAATCGAGATGGGTTTCATTTTTAGCTCGCCTGTTCGAAGAACAGAGAGCTATAGCTATATTCCCGGCGTGAGCATCAGCGTCAGCGTGAGCGTCAGCGTCCAGCCGTGAGCGTGGAAAATGTTAAAGTTTTGGTGCAAGTTATTTAGAAGCTTGCCATTCATTTAATATGTGTACTAGGATGCTGATATTTGGCATGGAGGTTCCTTTGGGGTATATTATTGATGTAGTGAAGTTGAAATTAAAAAACAAGTTCAATTTTTTTTAAATTTTTGACCTGTTTTGAACTTAACTTTTTTGTAGCACATCAAGTTAAAGTTTTTGGTGCAAGTTATTTAGAAGCTTGCCATTCATTTAATATGTGTACTGGGATGCTGATATTTGGCATGGAGGTTCCTTTGGGGTATATATTGATGTAGTGAAGTTGAAATTAAAAATAATTTCAAATGTTTTTAATTTTTGATCTGTTTTGAACTTAACTTTTTTGTAGCACATCAACGTTAAAGTTTTTGGTGCAAGTTTTTAGAAGCTTGCCATTCATTTAATATGTGTACTAGGATGCTGATATTTGGCATGGAGGTTCCTTTGGGGTATATTATTGATGTAGTGAAGTTGAAATTAAAAAAAAGTTCAATTTTTTTTAAATTTTTGACCTGTTTTGAACTTAACTTTTTTGTAGCACATCAACGTTAAAGTTTTTTGGTGCAAGTTATTTAGAAGCTTGCCATTCATTTAATATGTGTACTAGGATGCTGATATTTGGCATGGAGGTTCCTTTGGGGTATATTATTGATCAGTGAAGTTGAAATTAAAAAACAAGTTCAATTTTTTTAAAATTTTTGACCTGTTTTGAACTTAACCTTTTTTGTAGCACATCAACGTTAAAGTTTTTGGTGCAAGTTATTTAGAAGCTTGCCATTCATTTAATATGTGTACTGGGATGCTGATATTTGGCATGGAGGTTCCTTTGGGTATACTATTGGTGTAGTGAAGTTGAAATTAAAAATAATTTCAAATTTTTAATTTTTTGATCTGTTTTAACTTAACTTTTTTGTAGCACATCAACGTTAAAGTTTTTGGTGCAAGTTATTAGAAGCTTGCCATTCATTTAATATGTGTACTAGGATGCTGATATTTGGCATGGAGGTTCCTTTGGGTATACTATTGATGTAGTGAAGTTGAAATTAAAAAAATAATTTCAAATGTTTTAAATTTTTGACCTGTTTTGAACAACTTTTTTTGTAGCACATCAACGTTAAAGTTTTTGGTGCAAGTTATTTAGAAGCTTGCCATTCATTTAATATGTGTACTAGGATGCTGATATTTGGCATGGAGGTTCCTTTGGGTATACTATTGGTGTAGTGAAGTTGAAATTAACAAATAAGTTCAATTTTTTTTAAATTTTTGACCTGTTTTGAACTTAACTTTTTTTTAGCACATCAACGTTAAAGTTTTTTCCTTTCTAATGTTTTTATGTACCACACTATTTTTTTACTGATTACAATATACAAATACATATATTGCTTTAAAATTATTGGATCAGACTTCACTGCAATGCTTTATAAAAAATATTATTAGACTAGTCTTTTAAAAACGATAATGTATAAACAGGCGAGCATTGGGTGGCTTTGTCACCACTCTCTGGTTCTTATTTACATCAATCAAAGGCTCCTGGAGGAGCTTGTAGGTAAATGACATGCAAGACAAAGACCCGAGGAGAGTGTCTAAGAATGTGAACTCCAAGGATATCAGGAGACGATGGACAAATAATACAGGAGTAGAAGGGGTACCTGGGGAAAAATTAACTTTCACCCTTTGATTAATTATACACCGCCTTTCGCTGCACTTGCAACACAGGTGAGAAAAGGATACTAAAAAGCAGGTGATATTTCAATGATTTACTCGCACGATTTTTAAAGGGTGAAATGTACTGTTTGATAAGGAGATATATTACTGTTATATGAATACAATGGATATGATGAAAAACGTTTTCAATACAGGGTGTTTCAAAAAGAGTGGACAATTTGAACGTTTTATTGCAGAAAAATTACAAAAGGTAGCAAGTTCAGTGATACATTGATGGAAATAATCCACCATGCCATTTTCAAATCACTCATTATACTGCTTGTAATTGAAATTTTCAATGTGTCCTCCACCTCTGTTCAAGCAGGCTTTGGTCCTGACTCCAAAATTCTCCACAACTCATCTGCAAGTGGCTGGAATAGTAGCCTGACAGTAGTGCTCCACCTCCTGCTTCAGGACAGCCAGGGTTCGAAGTTTGTTCCAATGGATTCAAATCCGGGCTGTGCGGCACCCACTCGTGCACGGTGCCCAGGCTGATGACACGATTTCCAAACAGCTGGTGGAGCAAGTCGATGGTTTCACCTGCAGTGTGTGCTGGGGCACCGTACTGCATGAACCATGCATGTCTGAGTTGGTTTGGAGACGGTAGTTGAGCAAGATCAGCGTGGAATCGGCGTAAGACCTCGCGGTAATGCTCGTCGTTAACGGTCACCTTCTTACCATTGGTGTCCTCAAACCAATTTTGTCCCAGCATACTCCATCTGGCATTCACTGCAATATACAAACACGGTGTAGAAATTGATTTCCTCGACTACAGACCAATCAGCTCATTTCCAATCATCAGCAAGGACATGGAATCCATCATCACAGTTGATCTAAAAAATTTCCTTTTCTCCAACAATCTTATCTCAGATCATCAATTCGGATTCAGACCTGGTCACTCCACCTTGGACATGCTGCTTCTACTCGCCCAACAATGGATGGAGGCCCTCACCGTCAGACATGTGATCAGGGCCGTCTCTCTGGACATATCTCGTGCTTTTGATACATTCTGGCATCTGGTCTTGCTCTCCAAACTCTCTGCCTACGGCATCCAAGGCCAACTTCGCACATGGCTTCCTGACTTCCTCGACTCTCGTAGCCAACATGTGGCACATCCCTTCATCTCCTCTCCCTGTCAAGGCTGGAGTGGCACAAGGTAGTGTTCTGGGCCCCCATCATATTCCTAATCTTCATCAATGATCTCTCTGACTCTCTGGAAAATCCTCTTTATCTATTTGCTGATGACTCCATCCTGTACCGTAACATCCCTCATCCTTCAGACTGGCAGGCTGCACCCTCTTCCTCCTCTTCTGACCTTGAAAAAACAAAATCCCAAGTGGTCAAACACTCGGAATCTGTCTCTAAACTCTGAGAAATCCCAAACACTCACTCCCTCTCTCCAAAAGGATCATCTGGCAGATCCCCCTAGATCTACCTTCTCAACAATTCTCTTAAGAAGGTTCAGCCATTCAAACTCCTGGGCATCACTATCGGCCGTGATTTTTCTTGGTCAAACCACATTTCAAAGTTGGCCTCCAAATCCAACCGCCGATTGGGCATCCTCCATCGTACAAAGTCCTTTCTTTGCACACCTGAACTCTTATCCACATACAAAACCTTCATCTGCAGCTTGATAAAGTACTGCTCCACCTTCTGGGCCGGCACTTCTCCTTCACACCTTGAACTTATTGATGCCGTGGAAAGCTAAAGCCTTCAAAATCATTGGAATCTCCCACGATGAAGCTGAGTCGCTGGGCCTATTACTCTCGCATCGCAGACAGGTCGGTGGCCTTTCTTCTATGACCTCCTTTCTGGTGATGCACCCTCTGTCTTGCTCTTGCTCACCTGTGGAATTAACTTCTTCAGTCTGTTCAATGTCTTTCTTCCCTCCAGGGCTTTAAGATGAATGATCACCACCGCCTCAGTTTAACCGCCCCTCCCCCCATTCATATTGGTAATTTTTTTCTACCCTCATTAACCCTCTCCAAGCCCACTCCTTCCATTCCAGGTTATTTTGTCCCCCACCCCCTTCCCCTCTCCCTCTTTTTAGTTTTCTTGTTCCATTGTGTGTCATCCACAGTTTTCCCTTCCTCCTGATGTTGTGTTTGTTTGTGCTTGTATCCCGCTTTTTCACCCCTTGTTTCCTCCTCCCCCTCCCTCATTCTCAAGAATAATCTTATTCTTCCTCCAAGTGTCCCTCCATACACCCTGCTGTTGATCCAGTCCAGGTTGTAGCTCTTCCATGAACCTCAATTTCCTATTCAAGAAAGCATTCAGTTTGTCACTCATAAACATTTGGAGGACGCAGTCCTCCGACTCTGACCTGATTGTACATAGGGCAATGTGAGCGCTACGACTGTCTAACCAACATAGAGGACAATGTGTAGGCAATTAAACTGATGACTTGTCTTTACCTTCACAGGTACAGAGGTGATGTTCCTGGAAGATGGAACAGGTGATGGCAGGTTGCAGCAGCTGGGCCGTGTCGGTGTTCCACTTCATGCGCCAGGTAGCGTCGATTGAATGATCGGCTTTCCAAACGGAGAAGGCTTTAGTCATGGTTTAGATTCTTATCATCAAGTGGGAGCAATAACTTCCTTTTTGTGCTCTCAATATGCTTGGTTCCCGGTTCTTGAAAAATGCTGCCCGTACTCAGATTTGAACATGCAACCGTTTGGTTGCCAATGAGACCACTTCATGTGCTCCAACTCACCGTTTGAGGCATTATTTGAGGGTTTATTTAAAGACCAGCCTCGATTACCTGTTTATCTTTTAAATCATTGCATGGATGAAGACCAACTGACCCCATCGCAATGCCACGAGGAGTCTACCTGAGCAGGTTGTGGAAGGGTCAGGGGTCCTTTCATAGATCATGCCTTTTGTATGATCTTGGAAGGGGTGACACCAAATTGCACATGTGCTACACAAGGTGAATAATACGTTTTACGTGTTTAATGAATGACATGAAAGACAAGATCTTCACGTCACAATGGGGGATTCATTGTTAGCCAAACGCCTTCCGTCTTGATAAAATGTTGACCGATTTTGTCGATTAATGTCCTTGTAATCCATGTAAAGGTACGCTGATGTCCCTGAATGGCCGTGTCCTCCATGTGATATACATACGACACCCCCACAAGCTTTACATCACTCGATTAAAATAAACTGATAACGAATTGAAAATAAACTGTTAATCAAGTCCAAAAAAAAATAAAATTAATTATTGTTCATACCGCACCACAGGCCATCCAATGGGAAGACCACAGGCAGTACAGGTGAAAGCCGACGTCCACAAGACGCTGGACAGTTTTGCATCAAGCCTCGCTCAGACTATCGCTGTGGACGCTCAGCTCTACTTTCTACATCAGACGATCATGGCCACGACGGAAGGCAACCCGCGACACCGGCATCCTCATTGCGGGCAAGACGTGTGGCCTCTCACGCCGGGTGTACCGCCGGGGTTTGCTCCCGCTCGGAGGAGCAGCCGCACCTCTGCCGGACTTCGACTGAGGCTCGAGAGCATCGACGAGGGGATCGTGAACGACGGCCTGCCGGGGGACCTCTAATCGAGAGCTCCTTCTTTCGCAGCTTTCAACTTTGCTGATATGGCAGCAGTTAAACCGAGTGTGAAAGTCATTTTAATTTGTACACTATCAGGGCACTCCCACGAAATGGAAACCTCGTGATGGAGGCACAAGAAATTGTTTGGAAGAAATCAAAGATTGATTTTGTCAAGAAACTGTGCCCAAAACCTTTCGCTTGATGAAATGTGCGCATTTGAAACGTCGTTTCTTGTTCTGTAAGAAATGTGCTTTTCCAGCCCGATCAACGTGAATGCACCGAGTGTCCTTTACTTGCGGAACGTCCAGCCAGGTATCCACCTGCTGAAATGAGATCCATTCGGGACGTTCAACTCGATCTCCATTTGTGCGATGATGGAAATTCATCACTCATTGATATCTCTCCGTTTTGGATGAACTATCAAGCACTTTCAGAAGTTTCAATATCAGGAGTGAAAGCGGTAATATTGACCCCTTGAGGACCTTCCCAACTCCAATCGGCTGTGGCCAACGCAGACTGTGTCTGTCACAACGGCTTTTTTAATCCACAAGGTCAGAGCCAGGAGTAACCCCAAATTAAATATCACGATGACGGCCTAAATACGTAATCAAAAGTGTTTCTCTCGACCGATGAATTCCTTGTTGCCTTATTTCCCAAATGCCTGTAGAACGCTGTTCTCTTCGACGTCGGATTCCGATTGATAACCGACGAGTAGATTCCTCAACGTTCCCAATATCGCCGTGGCTGGAACGTTTGCGCGTTTCAAATGTCTTGCTTTTTTTCATTTAACTTTATTACATTTCACAAACAGTTTTAAGAACTTTTTTTATTTTAAATCAGTAAAAATGTGGTGTATAAGTACTAATAGTATGCATTTTAACGATCGTTCCGTTTTGTATTATGAACACGATGGGTGGACAGTATCATTTTGTACACATTGTATTTCTCCATTATTGTACATACCATGTTTTGATAATAACATCAGCAGTTTATCCAGTACAATGTCCCTTGCATCACTTTGGAATATCCATGTGCTCAAAACTTGGACGGAGAAGCTCCTTTCTCCCGGGGAGATGTTTCAAACCCCCAGATGGTCGATGAACATCATCAGTCGGAAATAACTCCGGAAAGTTTTACACAAAGACAGCATTTTGAAGTTATTCTTCTTCAGGGAGGCTTCAAGGTTGGTCCTTGGTAGACCAGGCTTGATTGAAGTCAAGTTTGGTCCGTTCACGGTTTCTTCCTGATAGTCCCGCAGACTGTCTTGGTAACATTTTGTCCCAACAAATGACACTCTCGGTGGACCATGCCATTTGAATCAATGAATTACAACTCAATATAACGAACAGTGATATGTAGTCAATCTTTTTATTTAATGTTGTTTTGATAAATAGTATAAAAAATTTTTTAAAAAATATAATCGAATGTTTCATCTTTCCGAAATTTGTTCACCAGCCCTCAATGTGGGCCACAAAGTGTAATGTGGCTTTTCGAATGGTAACGGTGGGTCTCCCTGCCTGGCCAAGCACACATTTGTCCGCATCACTAATTTTGTGTTTAAATGGCGATTTCAGAGCCGCAACGCTCTTCATGCACCACACACTGAAACACTTCGGCAGGAGCAGACAAGTTCTGGGAAAACCGATTTCCAGGAATCAAGGCCGGGTGCTTTATGGTTCAACTGGCATAGTATATTTGGTCGACCAAACCCAATGATCCCAATCTCTCTCATACAGTGCAAAAGGTGAGATATAGGTTCCCCGTACAGAGGACATTTTACAAAGAGGTGTTCCAAATCTTCGTGAACCTGACACCGCTCACAGAACCCAGAAGAGTGACACCCCTATCCTATGTAAATTGGAGTTTAGACCACAATGTCCGAGTCTGAGCCTGTAGAGGATTACCTGGTCTCTTCGTGAGATCATTGGAAGTGAGACAGAGGACTCAACCAAAGGGTGTACCTTGCAGCAGAACATCCCCCTTGGTGGCCTTTTTTCTTCAATCTGACTCCTAATGAGATGAGGAAGTTCTGACAGGCCTAAAGGGATTTGGGTTTCGAAATCCAATCTGATAGCATGTTTGGCTGCCTGATCGCAGGCCTCATTGCCTCCAATGTCCACATGGGCAGGAATCCAGCAAAGGTCAAGGACCGAGCCCCTCTAATTGGCAATATTAATAAAACTAGCAAGTTGCCCTGTGCTCAGATTCTAAACGGGGTAGGGATGGAGGCAGAGAAAAAGAAAAGCAAATGGATCCTTATCATCGAGCCGCAAGCCGAGAGCAACAATTCACATTTATTGCCACATCTGTTGCAAGTTAAATGCTCTAATGGCGGTGAGGTGCTCCATTTGAAACTGTTTCGCTTTTTTGATGCCTTTCGGGTTTTTTGATGCCTTTCAAATTGCCACTTTATTTGAGGGATTTACAGATAGATAATCCAAACCCATTTCTGTGGTTGCCCTCATACATGCAAGTCAGAAAGGAGGTCAGCCTTTGGGATTCCCAACAGTCTGAAAACAAAGCTTTAACTGGTGGTTATCCTTGGAAGAGGTGACCTTAGCCCAACAGTTCAATCTGAAAACCTCCCAGCGGAAAGGCAAGAGCATCTCACCACCTTCCACAAGAAGGGTAGAAACCCACGCACTTTTAAAGACCCCCCAGGCATACACGAAGTGCTTTGGACTGAATGTTTCCAGTTTTTTGCAGTTGGTTTTTGGACACATCCCAAAAGGCCTACCATAGTCAAAGTGATCGCAGATAAGGCCTTTATTATAGGAGTAGGAGACGATCCTGATGAGTGCCCCAACTTGTACCGAATAGGCTTCAAATAATATTGAGGCCTTTTGCACATTTGGCAGCGAGTTGTTTTTTAATATGTGAGTTCCAAATTAGGCCCTTGTCAAAGGTGGTTCCTAAAAAGGACATGTACGAGGAAACTTTGAGGGAAGTGCCATTGACTGTTAGCGCTTTGAACCCTGAGCTCCTTGGACTTTCAGCTCCCACACCCTGGGCTCCCTGGAGAAAATCCAGCTGCTCAGGTGTATTAAGGTTTGAATAGCTGGCGGTAAACTGGCCGCTGGGTGTATGGACGTTTGTATAGCGGCTGGTAAACCAGCCACTTGGGTTTAATGGACGTTTGTATAACGGCTGGTAAACCGGGCACTTTGGTTTAATGGAGGCTTGTATAGCGGCTGGTAAACCGGCCACTTGGGTTTAATGGACGTTTGTATAGCGGCTGGTAAACCAGGCACTATTGGTTTAAATGGAGGTTTGTATAGCGGCTGGTAAACCGGCCACTTGGGTTAAATGGACGTTTGTATAGCGGCTGGTAAACCAGGCACTTTGGTTTAATGGAGGTTTGTATAGCGGCTGGTAAAACCAGCCACTTTGGTTTAATGGAGGTTTGTATAGCGGCTGGTAACCGGCCACTTGGGTTTAATGGAGGCTTTTAGCGGCTGGTAAACCGGCCACTTGGGTTTAATGGAGGCTTTTATAGCGGCTGGTAAACCAGCCACTTTGGTTTAATGGAGGTTTGTATAACGGCTGGTAAACGGCCACTTGGGTTTAATGGAGGCTTTTATAGCGGCTGGTAAACCGGCCACTTTGGTTTAATGGAGGTTTGTATAGCGGCTGGTAAACCAGCCATTTTGGTTTAATGGAGGTTTGTATAGCGGCTGGTAAACCGGCCACTTGGTTTAATGGAGGTTTGTATTGCGGCTGGTAAACCGGCCACTTGGGTTTAATGGAGGTTTGTATAGCGGCTGGTAAACCGGCCACTTGGGTTTAATGGAGGTTTGTATAGCGGCTGGTAAACCGGCCACTTGGGTTTAATGGAGGTTTGTATAGCGGCTGGTAAACCGCCACTTGGGTTTAATGGAGGTTTGTATAGCGGCTGGTAAACCGGCCACTTGGGTTTAATGGAGGCTTTTATAGCGGCTGTAAACGGCCATTTGGTTTAATGGAGGTTTGTATAGCGGCTGGTAAACCAGCCATTTTGGTTTAATGGAGGTTTGTATAGCGGCTCGTAAACCGGGCACTTTGGTTTAATGGACGTTTGTATAGCGGCTCGTAAACCGGCCACTTGGGTTTTATGGAGGTTTGTATAGCGGCTGGTAAACCGGCCACTTGGGTTTTATGGAGGTTTGTATAGCGGCTGTAAACCAGGCACTTTGGTTTAATGGAGGTTTGTATAGCGGCTGGTAAACCGGCCACTTGGGTTTAATGGAGGTTTGTATAGCGGCTGGTAAACCGGCCACTTGGGTTTAATGGAGGTTTGTATAGCGGCTGGTAAACCGGCCACTTGGGTTTAATGGAGGTTTGTATAGCGGCTGGTAAACCGGCCACTTGGGTTTAATGGAGGTTTGTATAGCGGCTGGTAAACCGGCCACTTGGGTTTAATGGAGGTTTGTATAACGGCTGGTAAACCGGCCACTTGGGTTTAATGGAGGTTTGTATGCGGCTGGTAAACCGGCCACTTGGGTTTAATGAAGGTTTGTATAGCGGGGTAACCGGCCACTTGGTTTAATGAGGTTTGTATAGCGGCTGGAAACCGGCCACTTGGGTTTAATGGAGGTTTGTATAACGGCTGGTAAACCGGCCACTTGGGTTTAATGGAGGTTTGTATAGCGGCTGGTAAACCGCCACTTGGGTTTAATGGAGGTTTGTATAACGGCTGGTAAACCGGCCACTTGGGTTTAATGGAGGTTTGTATAACGGCTGGTAAACCGGCCACTTGGGTTTAATGGAGGTTTGTATAGCGGCTGGTAAACCGGCCACTTGGGTTAATGGAGGTTTGTATAGCGGCTGGTAAACCGGCCACTTGGGTTTAATGGAGGTTTGTATAGCGCTGGTAACGGCCACTTGGGTTTAATGGAGGTTTGTATAGCGGCTGGTAAACCGGCCACTTGGTTTATGGAGGTTTGTATAGCGGCTGGTAAACCGGCCACTTGGGTTTTATGGAGGTTTGTTATAGCGGCTGGTAAACCGGCCACTTGGGTTTTATGGAGGCACGATGCTTTATAGCTGCGAGGAGTTATTGCCAGGTACCATGATGCCCCGTTTTGATACAACCCCGCTTCAAACGGACACCTGACCCACGCTTTGAAATGGAGTGGAGATGAAAGGGATCCCCACAGACATCACTCGCATACGTATCACCCCCACGAACTTCGCCACGCCCACTTTTGCATGGTGGGACTTTCCACGTTCATCTCCGCACACGTCCCGCACATTTCACACCGTTTATGCACACGGGCTGTCCTGCTGCGTTTCGCACACCACTCATTCACACGAGACACTCCATGGTTTTCTTTCTCCTTTGCTCTTTACATACCACGCAATTTTCCCACGCCCACTCTCCCTCTTTTCATGCACACAGGCCGTCCGACTGCGTTCCTGCAGCTGCTTCCGGGGTCCTGCAAGTAACGCATCTCTCAGCACGCCGGGCCTTTGTCATCGACTCCCGTGGGAAAAATTTCAGACCAAATTTTTTTTTCAATCCCTTTACTTGCTCCCCACGCTCAGGTAATTTATCTGGCACGGAGAGTTTACCGTTGATCGGATAAGATTATTTTTTTTGTCCAACATGTCTGCGAGACCATGTGACTAATGATGTTGAAATTAATCAAGCCAAATATTCCACACTAGCCCGAGTTCGATTCTATTATTGTAAACACAAGCCGCCTAGGCGACAGGCTGCTGCTACCTCTAGATGAAAGGTCTGGCCGACGCGACTTAGCCGATATTCGCATGTACATGCTATCAATCAATTTAGCAACAATAAGTAAGATTATCACAGCCTCTTAGTTTGCGCACAGAAACCCGCCTTGTGAAATTTCAGGCATGTTTTCCAAGAGACTTCTAACAAATGGCAGCCCTGGTAATCTCATTTATCATTCGCAAAGATTTTATTTTTTATATATGTGCTGTAAAGACATTCTCCTTGGGCACAAAAAAAACAGGTCCCTCGGAGGTCCAGTTTCGGAGGTATTGAGTTTTTTGTACGTCCACAATAAGTGTACGATGTACGATAAAGTATTTTAGCTGTTGCTAAGCAACGGAGCGTGTGCATAGCATACCATTCATTTTTGTGTACATGCTAGCTCACATTGTACACATTTCACCCACAGCTTTCATCAAATCCAGACTCTTCTCTTGCAGATACCTTCCAATTAACCGTCCTTCTGAAATGTTCGACATGTACTCGCCCAAACCTATCTCCTCCTACAAATATCTTTTTGTTACGCGCGCTGCACATTGCGCATGAAGCCTCAGATAGATTGCGCACACCGACTCTAAGCTTCGATTTTTCGATTTTTTTTTGATTTTTTCGATTTTTTGACCACTTTAAAGGGCCGTTGCCTTGCGGCCCGGGTCCCATATTCGAAAGCACACGATTCCCAGAAATATTGCTCAACCTACCAAATTTCATTGGAATCGGTTGAGCTGGTTTAGCCTAGGTTTGACCAAAGTTTCCGCCGGACAGACAGACAGATGGAAATGTCCAGAATAAGGGTGCTCTCAGCGAGCAGCCAAAAATTATATCTCGGAAACTGCTGAAGCGATCAATGCGAAACTTTGCAGGTATGATCCACCACCCTTTCTCCATTAATGTAATTTGTTTCACATCAAAATGTTTAGTGGTTTTTGGAGCAAAGGGTTTTAAAATTTTTCGATTTTTCAAACTAACCACTGGCTGCCAAATCATGGTGACCGCACACGGGGGAACTATTGGTCCTCCCGAGCACGTCAGACTAGTACGGCCTCGTTAGCAACTGGGGTCTGCGCACCCGAGCCCTTTACCCAAGGGCGAGGTTCGTAACCAATTTCTGATAGTATCCACTGGTAGAAATTGGATTTCAGGACATTATTTTTGTTTCCATTTCAACCTGTTATTTAATGCAGAATCAATTTTGAGAGAACGGAATGAATCGGTAAATTGAAGGCTCCGCCGAACGTCTGCCTTGCCCTTCCCTCAACTGCCTCCCTTCCTCCTCACACCCTCTCACTGGCGGTTCCCTTCCCTCTCACTGCCCATTCCCCCTCACGCCTGCCCTCAGTCCACTGCCTTTCCCCCTCTCCCTACACTCACTCGCCTTCCTTCCACCTCTCCCACCTGCCTTTCCTCTCTCACCTGCCCCTCCCCACCTCTCGCTGCCTCCCTTCTCCCTCCGCCTCCACCTCTCGCTGCTCTCCCTTCCCTCACTGCCTTCTATCCTCAACATTCTCCTGCTTTTCACTAACTACCCCACTTCCATCCTCCCTCTCGCATGCCTTCCCTTCCCTCTCACCGCTTTCCCTTCCCCTCCAAACTCTCGCTATTCCAATAACATACAGAGATTCCCTACCTCACAAAAATGCCTAATACACCTCCGCTGAGCCATATATATAACCCCATATCAGTGCTTCCTTCCCTCCATTAGCTGCCTTCCCTTCCCCTCACCTCTCGCTGCTTCCCTTTCCCCTCCACTGCCTTCCCTCCCCTCATCTCTCGCTGCCTCCGCTTCCCCTCACCTCTCGCTGCTCCCTTCCCCTCACCCTCGCTGCCTCCCTTCCCGCTCACGCTTTCGCTTGCCTTCCCTTCCCCTCATCTCGCTGCCTTCCCTTCCCTCTATGCCTTCCCCTCACCTCTGCGCTGCCCTTACCTTCCCTGCCCCTCCTCCGCTCTCTCTCTTCTCACCCCCCCCCCCTCCCGCCCTTTGGTATCGCCATCGGAGAAGTGAACGGGTTGGTATTTTTGCTCGTGTTTAATAAAATGTAGGAAGGTTTTCGTTAACGTCTCGTTTGTGTGATTAATCACATTGACGTATGACTGTCATATTGCTTCGCACGTTTTTAAATTGTTTACCGGACGATTGTCAAACGTCGATGTCTCCCCGTCCATGGCACCAAACCCGCCGTTGACGGTGTATCACGAGGCGACGTGCGCGGTGTGCGTGCTGTGTTTACACATATCGCTTTTATTTCTGTCCGAGAACACTGATTCTGGGCAATCAGCAATCGAAATGGATTCATTTTTCCGAATCCGTCCACACGACGGTTTTGAAGATCTTGTGCTCCAGACAGACAGACAATTAACATTTACATTAATCTCTATCTTTTTGTGCGCGAAATGTATCGTGTCACGTGGTAACGAACGCCAACTCCGCCGGCGGCGACCGTCAAGCCACGATGTCTCGATCAGCGTGTCCACGTGTCACAGCGTCTCACGCGGATCGCTTCTGACGTCACGTGCTCCGTTACACAGAAGCGTGGTGGTATCTGAGAGCTCGGGAGATCTGAAGTGCGATCGGAGCGACAGACGTTCGCTGTCTGTGCGTGTGTGCGTCATTCCGCACCATCACATCCACGGGCATGTTACAGTATTGGTCCGTATCTGCGGCGACGCCTGAAACCGATTGTAACCAAACGTCGTCTATGCACCACCTTAGTGGTGGTCACCAAAGTTGTGATATGTGGCAACAACGACCGAGTCAACGTAAAAAGGGTCATCACACGGGCGCAAAGATTTAGAATTTCTAACAATAACTTTGGAATCAATTAACGCGGATTTACGAAATTTAAGGCGCATCAAAAAGTATCATTGACATTATTCTCCATGATCACGTTTCCCAGAAAATGACGTCAAAAGCGAAGTCTTTAACAAAAAAAGGTGAAATGAGGGTGACGCTGAATACGACGTAGAAGTACTTCCGTAGACAGGAGGAAATGACGTCAAATCGAGGAATTTGACTTGATTTGAAGGGTATGTTCGAAGGTTTTATCAATTTAACCATTTATATTTGGGGGGGGAAAAAATCAAATGTTCGTTTAAACAAAAGATACAGGGTTCTTTTTAAAAGTCCGTCTATTTTTTTTAATTAAATGAAGATTTTATAGGTATGGAGCGGGAGAACCGTTTAGCATTTCGAATAAAAATTTTGATGATATATATATATATATAACGGTAATATATATAGTAAACTTTGAAATATATATAGTACCATATGTGGAAGGAGCTACACAAAACAACAACAACACAACTCTCTGACGGTCCGTTTTGGCGGGAGTTTCACTGTGATGTAATTTTTCATCCTCATTGAGATGTTGTTAATCGATGTTCAATCTGTGCTGAGAGTGGGCGTAGGGGCAGTGGGGATGTGTGTGAGACCTAGTGAGAGATCGGGAAACGCCCTTTTTTGGGGGGGTGATAACCATCGATGTTACAAAGGATCCAGGATTTTTATGGTTTATCTGGGGGGCCAGTGGGGACAGTGGGACAGTGGGCGCAGTGGGGCAGTGGGAGACATGGGGACAGTGGGGAACAGTGGGGACAGTGGGACAGTGGGTGGCTTCTCTGAGTAGAAGGGTGGGGTGGGGGGACGGAGGCTGGGGGTGGGGCTCTTGAGGGCCCACCTAACGAGGCCGTTTGTTTTCCAACGGTGAAGGAATTACGGATTGCTTCATCCCAGTTTCCACTCGTTTAGTGGATTTAAAGTTCCGTCTCCAGCGAGAGGAAGGCCTCGAACAGTTAAGTGCGAGAGAGAATGAAATTGTCCACCAGGGTTAATATTGTTTTAAAATACAATGTCGAGGCTCATGGAAGGCGGAAAAAATCCACGGATCAGGAACGTTACCATGAGGACAAGATCAGCAGTATTACCATGAGGAACGGAATCACACGTTTTTACGCAATGAGGACGGATCAAGACGTTACGAGAGGACGGATAGATTGTACGCAGAGACATCACTGTTACCACGAGGACATGTGATCACACGTTTTACCAATGAGGACGGATCAGCAAACGGTTTTACATGAGGAACGGATCAGCAGTTTACATGAGACGGATCAGACGTTTACATGATGAAGCACGTTACAGGGACAGTCAGCACGTTTACCATGAGAGACGGATACAGTACCACGGGGGATGCCGTTACCACGAGGACGGATCAGCACGTTTTACCCAGAGGAGGATCACAAAACGTTTTTACCATGAGAACGGGATCCAGCACGTTTACCATGAGGAGGATCAGACAGCTTTTCAGAGGACGGATCAGCACGTTTACCATAGAAATGGAGTCGAGGACGGATCTAGCAGTTTACCGGATCACGACCAGAGGACGATCAAGCACGTTTACATGAGGAGAGGATCAGCAACCACGAGGATAGTTCCATGAGAGGATGCCGTTACGGGAGGATCAGCACGTTTACCAAGTGAGGACGGATCAGCAACGTTTACTATGAGAGGAGACGGAAATAGCACGTTTACCCATGAGGACGGATTCAGCGAGTTTACCATGAGACGGATAAGCACGTTTACGCATGAGTACGGGTCGCACGTTACCATGAAGGATCTGGATCAGCACGTTTTACGCATGAGGACGAATCAGGTCGTTTACCCTCTCATGAGGAAGTGGATCCAGCACGTTTACCATGAGGAACGGATCAGCAACGTTTACCATGAGGACGGATTTCAGCACGTTTAACCATTGAGGACGGATCAGCCATCGTTTAACGCAATGAGGATCGGATCAGCTACGTTTAAAAAACCTGACGGACGGATCAGCACGTTTAAAAAACCCATGAGAACGGAGTCAGCGACGTTTACCATGAGGACAGATCAGCAACGTTT
>CM068968.1:68320279-68345754 GCA_035128595.1 Eptatretus atami | reverse complement strand
CTCTTGCATGCTCATTGACTGGTCTCAACATATCACGACATGTTAAGCCTCGTACTCAAATACCGTACGCTTTATGCTGAACATTAAATAATTGAATAACTACGCTATGTTACTCCCTTTAACCCTTATTGCATTCCCGCAACAACATACTGATTGGTCAAACCAAAGCAAAATGCACGCAAGACAAAGTCCATCGGTACATTACAGAACCCCTTCCACCCCCGTTGCCGCCCCCCACCACCCCAATACAATGATCATGATCATGTCGAAGCTTGGTAATACTACTCGTATATGCAAATGTTGTATGAATGTGCATACAGTCAATAGCATGTGCTTTAACTTAAAAGTATGACAGACGCGTGGAGTGGTTCGTCAAGAATAAGGGAGGGCACTAAATGGGTGAATTAATTGTGCATGGAGTGGATGGTGTATCATGGGAAAATATTGAGAGAGTGAGTCAGTCAAGATGGAAGTCAGATGGGACAACAACACATTAGCCCAGAACACACCTGACAAAAATGCAATCTATATACCTATATAAATGGAAGTTGCACGATTGTGTCTGAACGGGGTAAACGTTGCAACCACAGCACGTATAATGCTGAATGATACTTCATTTAAGAGTTCTTGTGTCCGGACAGTGCATGCGGTGATCGACAAATATCGATATTCACGTAAATTTGAGTTATATGCCTTTTTGTGGCTACACACCCCCTCAATGCTATCCCAATGCTACACACCCCCTCAGCTGCCGGACAGGTTTCATCGCTTATTGGCAAATCATCAGTGACAGCGCAGACAGCAATGCATACCAATGAGGCTCCCAAGCATGTACCAGAGCAATGTCCGGAACAAAACCCGCCGGACACGTCCGGAGACAAACTCCCGTCGAGACTTAAACACCACCAGCATGTCCGGAGACAAAACACTGTCCAGATATAACACAGCCTGAGAGAGAGAGAGAGAGAGAGAAGAGAGAGAGGAGAGAGAGAGAAGAAGAGAGAGAGAGACAGCAAGAGAAAATGTGATGCGAGTGTATATATTGTTATGGTTGTGGGGGTAGGTGGAAGAATTTAACGGGGAATTTAGCATTGGGTGGAGTTGCTTGTCCGTGACGAGTAGAAAGCATCTTTCTCGAGGAAAGAGGGGTGGTTCGGTGTTAATTAGCCTAGGGAGTAAAAATAAGTTTCCCAGTATGTGATAGCCCTCTGTGATTTTTCCCTATGTCTTTATAACCAAAACCATGAGGAGGAACAAGTGAAGTCACGCCCCCGAGGGACGATTGGTGGGTGTGACATCAGAGGCTAGCCAAACAGGAGAAGCCCCGCCTTCCCGGGTTTGGGGGCAACCAGGCCACGCCCCGGAGGCAGAGGATATAGAGCGCACAGGGGAGAGAGCGCGAGGAGAGGCTGGCACATTGCAAGGGGCTTCAGACTACTGCATAGAACGGGAGATCGGTTGCACGTGTGGTTTATGAGGGGCTTCAAACTACTGCATAGGACGGGAGATCGGTTGCACGTGTGGTTGGTGAGAGGCTTCTGACCGGATAGAAGGAGAGATCTGTGTGATCGATGTCGAGGGCAGGCAGGCTTGCACACGTGTGGATTGTGGAAGGCTTCCGTCTAGATAGAACGGGACATCGGCAGAGCACACACACGAAGTTGGTGTGAGGAACGCACGAGACAGGTGGCATCTTTGGAAAGAGGAAGGCGGGCACATTTTGAGCCTTCGTGTGGAAAGCTGCTTGCGGATTGCCTGGCGTACGTCTGCTCTGCCACGAGGGAAGTGACGGCACCATTTGCACACGTGTGCACATGCTGGTGGAAGCGCTCCCCATTCCAAGTTTGACAAGGACCAGCTCTGGGCCAAGCTGAGTACCAGTATACTTGAAAAGGAGGGTTTTTCTTTTTATTTTGGTCACCCTTTGTCTGTATTTGCGTCTGTGTACGAGGCCACGACTGAAGGAGCTATTTATTTCATACCATTGTTATTATTACCTGTTGAATTGAAGACTTTATAAATATTTATGTATGTTCATTAAATGTGTTTATTTTGAAGAAACTGTATTCGTGTAATTGTAGTGGGTTTGCGGATAAACCCCCTGTGCATCCGTTCCATTCTCTGTATTCCTCCACGCTCTGCCATGTCCTTTGAGCACGTGTTAAAATCTCCGTCGATCAACGTGTCCACCTCCTCTTAATAAGGAACTGCTCGGCCGTCCTGTGGGGTTGGCGGTGTTAACCGCCCGTCACTGCAATTTGGGTCGGGGGGTTAATTTGAGCCGCCCACTCCTGCGACAATATAAATATAATGTTACGGATCTGGAAGCCATATGCATTCAAACATACAGATGTCCCAAGAGTCAGTTATTCCGTTAAGTACATGTGAGACAGGTCCCTTCCTTTTGTCTAGTGGGAGAATCAAAGGTGTGCGTTGCGATGTCCTTTTAGGTAGGTTATTAAATCTTTACATCCAACGAACCATCCAACAAACCATCTAAGACCATCCAACAAACCATCTAAGACCATCCAACAAACCATCTAAGACCATCCAACAAACCATCTAAGACCATCCAACAAACCATCTAAGACCATCCAACAAACAAACCGACAACACCACCGAACAAGCGCTTCACTCGCCAAACCGGCGACACGCTGTCCGAGGTAGAATCTCTGGCAGTTCCTTTCTTGGCTTCCACAAACTTTGTAACATCTTTTTGACGAGTATGGGCACGCGTGGAGTGGGGGCAGGGTTTTCCCAGCATGGCCGAAACCCGCCCAGAAAGGGCGGACCCATGGGAGCCCCGTCCAATCAGGGCAGACAGTGACGTCTGTTCCACCGTGCCCCCACCCCGTCCGGGGAGGTCCAAAAATGTTACGACGCCATCCTCAGCAGAGAGTTTGTTGGAGAGGAGTTCTGTGGACGAGTTCTTGGGGGGTCGTTCGTCGTGGTTTATGGGTTGCGCTTGAGTTCGGAGGGTTGCGAGGAGCATTGCCGTGAGAGAGTCGTGGAGTTCGTACAGTGCTTGCAGTGAAAGGCTTGGAGTTGTGAAGCCAACCTGAGAGCGGAGAGCGTGGGCCCTGATCCCGCCTCGACTCCGCTCTACTCGACCCGGGCTCCTTCGCAGACACGGTCTCCACGCGTGCGGCCGTGGACCGAACCGCACGACCATTAACAGGTGCCGCACCACGGAGCACTCCTTTCCGCAAAGACTCTCAGGTACCGAGAACTGCGAACCCAGCTCGTCTCTCCCTCTCTGGCTGCGGGAATCTTTCAATAAATCGTCTGAGTGTGCGTCTGAGTGTGTGGGCCCGTCTTATAAGTAGAACTGTTAAGTGTTTTCCATCATTGTAAATTCTTGCTTGCATATTACACGATTGCTCTGTGTCTTCTTTATTGTAAATTAATTATTGTAGAAATGTTCCCAGTTCGTTCCCGTCCTTTCTTGCATTGGTCCAGCTTGTTCGGATCTGAGTTTAGGCGGGTTTTATACCCGATAATCTGCTCATCCTAGCCGGCACAGCTTTGGCAGTTCCGCTCGACTGCACCCGAACCGGAGTTGGAGTCGGTAGTTGGAACTCTACGCAGTCGGTAGAGTGACCCGGTTCGAGCAAGACGTGCCGAGGGCGTGGTTCCCCGGTAGTCAAAATCGCAGAGTTAATTAGGTAAATTGGTTATAGACAAAAGACCCTACGCTACGCGGTTGAGATATTGGCGTCCATGGTCGGTTCAGCGACCCGCCGGCTCACGGATTTTCCGAGAGCGACGGCCTACAATTCCGGAGAGTCCGGTGGGAATCGACGTAACTTTCCCCACCTAGTGATCGTTCTCGCCACCGGACCTCCGGCCCACAACAATACATACAGGGTGTCCCAAAAGTCTGGATCTTTCGGCATTTTTCCTAATATACAATTTGATATTTTTCTTTTTCGTTCAGATCCAAGATGGCTTCAAAACTAACAATAGAAGATCGACTTGAACTCATTCTCATGTACGCAAGACAGGATTCTTCACAGAGAGGAGTTGCTGCCGAATTCAATAGAAAGCATCCTGATAAGCATCCACTAACACATGCCACTGTTAAAGTGTTTTAACGTTTTAGGTTCAGAAATGTTCAACGTTCTTGTATTCAGCGTATGAACAAGTGTCGCGAAGTCCAAGGCCGTCAATTTGAGCATTTACTGTAATAAAACTTTTCTATAAAATTTTGCCTATGGATCGAGACTTTTGGGACACCCTGTATATACATATATATATATATATATATATATATATATATATATATATATATATATATATATATATATATATATATATCGATATTGTTACGGTTGTGGGGGTAGATGGAGGAATTTCATCGGAAAGTTAGGATTGAATAGAGTTGTTTGGTTGGTGAACGTATAGGAGACATCTCGATGTAATTGGGTATGGAAACTGTGAGCTTAAGTGTTACGTGTCACAACACGGGGCGTGGTGTGGTGTTAATTAGATAGGGATTACGGCGAAGTTCCCCAGTATGTGATTGCCCCCCTGTGACTTTTCCACATGTTTTTTGTATTACAAACCAGCAATGGACCACTACAACTGAGCTGCATGACCAAGTAGGAAGAAGCCCCGCTTCCAAGGGTGACGGCAGGCGAGGTCATGCCCCCGAGGCTTATGATTGATGAGCATGACGTTAGTGGCAAGAAGAAGAGGAAGGCGAAGGAGGCAGGCGATCAGAGAGGACGGGGAAGCAGCTCGTAGCAAGGAGGACTGCACGAGTGAGGAGCGCACGCGTTCGCGAGAGAATGTAGCTCGGAGATGTCCTGTAAGAACAGGGCTTTACGGCTGGTTTTCCTTCGACACATGAAGAAGATGGCACGATTCTCGTATTCGTGCTGAGATGATTTCGCTCACGTGGTGAAGCGAGACACTGGCCATCGACTCTTGGCTGGTTGTATGAGATGGGCCTCAAAGCCTCGTGTATGTCACCGAAGGGGATGGCACCATTCTAAGCTGCATGGGATCTCTGAGCCTTGGTGTTGAATACCGCTCACTAATTGCCTGACGTACGTTTGTCCCGCTGTGAGAGAGCGACTTGGTGCCATTTTGCACGCCTCTCCATGTGCAGGACGAAACGCCTCGATTCGAAGTTCCATAAAGACCATCTCTGGACAAGCTAAGTTCCAGAATATAGGAAGGATTTTCTTTTATTTTGTTTCCCCTTGTCCGTATTTAAGTCTTTGGGTATAGCCACCTCGATTTAGACTTTAGGATTAATTTACCTCACGTATTATTATATTCTGATTATATATTGTTCCTTTTAAATATTTATATTGTTATTAAATTCCCCTGCGTATTTTAAGTTGCTGTGTCTGTGTATTTTTTTTGTGGGGTTCGAGTATAAACCCCCCTGTGCATACATCTGTGCCTCTGTCGCTCCGCCAGGGCTGCGCCTTTTCCCTCCCGCACGCGTTATAATCTCCAAGGACCAACGTGTCCGCCTCCTAATAAGGAAAAACTGCTCGGCTCTCCGGGCTGGCGTTGTTGACCGCCCGTCACCACAATTTGGGGTCGGGGGTTTAACCTGGACCGCTCCACAACAACATCAATATCAGACCCCATTATTGTAGCAGGTACCAGGAAACAAATACCACACCAGCTATTGCTGCATGCATCCTGACCAACAGGAAATGCCTGCCACACATGAACCCGTCTGTGGTTCACAAAACAATTCTGGGGGCAACCGAGGAACAACTGAAATTTCAAAAAGGCCCTTCTAGCTGAACAGCTGCAGGCTCCGCATATTAGGCATGAGGTTAGCAGAGCTACAGTGCCCTACATCTCTATAGGATTGTACTGCAGCCAATACCGGGACGAGAAATTAAATCTCCATCTTGTGGACCGCCTTACACTTGCAGGCATGGAAAAGACTGTAAAATGATGATGATGATGATGATGATGATGATTGAGACCAGTCCACTCCGGAGAGGGAGCCTCCACAGACACGTGTTCCAGGCTTGTTGGCCCTCGTCAGTGTGGAGCAGAACTACTCCTCCAAAGAGTGTGACGGCTCGCTCTGCTCACTCGCTCTGCTTCCCCCGTCAGCATTTTTATTGGAATCGTGAGGAACCAACAATCAAATTCCATATACTCTGAATTGCTTCCTCATTTTCTTGTAATGAAGGCAGAAACCGAGTACTTAAGTGAAGGTACATTGATATCTCATGATGTCTTGGTCCTGAACATGATTTTTGCATCACCTTCATGATGAGTCTTGATTCAGTGTTTAACAAAAAGTTAAAACGTTTCATTCTTGCCCACTGAAGTACTTGATTCGATGCTATCTCAGTGTGTGCGCGTGCGTGCGTGCGTGCGTGCGCTAAGGTATATTTTTATGCATCAATAACATTCATATCGTTGGGGCCTTGGAGGATTTCATTTATTTTGTTGCTTTTCTTCTTCTTCTAGGATTGGTGGAAATAACTTCACATCACGTGGGGGAGCCGTCATTGCAAAGGCTTTGAAACACAACACTCTTTTGAAAGAGATAGGGTAAGCAATTGGCTCGCTTTGCTTCGATGTTATAATAACTCGTCATCGTGTTTCATTTTCCATTTAGCCGACCCGGTGTTATCGGAGAGTTGATGCAAATTGTGTTCCGCAGGCTGTGGGGAAACAGTATCGGGGATGAAGGAGCGATTGCATTTGCAGAGGTGTTGGAGGAGAATAACACCCTGGAGCATTTAAGGTAATAACAATACGGTAGAAATATGCGGTAGAGAAGATCGGTGGGTTATGCTGCTGCTGCTGCTGCTGCTGCTGCTGCTGTAATGTGTGATTGTGGGCTTCATTCGGCCCGCGGTGCGGTGGAGAGGATCGGTGGGTGGTGCTGTTGCTGCCTTCTGTTATTTATGGTCATGGGCTTGATTCCGTCCACGGTGCGTGGAGAAGATCGGTGGGTTATGCTGCTCCTGATATTTGCGCTTGTGGGCTTGATGCGGGTTGTGCTGCTGCTGCTGCTATGTGTGATTGTGGGCTTCATTCGGCCTGTGGTGCAGTGGAGAGGATCTGCGGGTCATGCTGCTCTGACTATTTGTGCTCGTGAGCTTGATTCGGCCCGCAGTGTGGTGGAGAGGATCAGTGGGTCGTGCTGCTGCTGGTATTTCTGCTCGTGGGCTTGGTTCCGCTTACGGTGCAGATCGAACCGAGTGACCTTTGAACTGGGATTTTTGTGATTTTGTGAGTTGTGTGAGAGAATTGATTGACTCTTGTGAAAAGCATTTATTTGGTGTAAGCTGAATAAGCACAAATATAATGTATAAAGGAGAGCGGGGAGAGCGGAACATAAGGAAGGGGAGAAGTGGGGGAGGAAGAGGAGAGGGAGTGAGTGGGGTGGGGGTCGGGATGAGTGCCTCAAGGTAGGGGTGAGGAGTCAAGTGTAGTGTGGAGGGAGAGCCAAGGGGTGTACAATGGGGGGGGGAGCGAGTGGAGAAAGAGTGGTGTGTGTGTTTGTGCATGCACAAGATTATGATAACAGGTTGGGGTAGTGAGTCCAGCAGGTCAGCCTGGGCAGCGCTGCTGATCGATAACCAGAGCGTCCCTAACAGATCAAAATGGTACGAGCTCTGCTTGGCTTCAGAAGTGAGATTTGGCTGAGTAGTTTGAATGGGGGGGGGGAGGAGTCGAGGTGGGTGAAGATGATGTGGAGAAGGAGGTTGGAATTGTTGTGTTTGCAGGAGACCAGATGGAAAGGAGACAGAGCAAGAAGGTTGGTGAGAAGATACAAGCTATTCCATGCGGGTGGGGATAGAAGGAGTGATGGCGTGGGAATAATCGTATCAGAAGAGATCAGCAAGCAGGTGGTCAGAGTGGAAAGATTGGAGGGATGGATAGTTATCGCATGGTTGGTGGTACAGAGGCAAACGGTTTGTGTTATGTTGATATTTGGGCCACAAACAGGAAGGACTGGGGTGGAGAAGCAGGAATTCAGATGTGCACTGGAGAGGATGATGGGAATGGTTGAGCTGGGCATGATGCTGTGCCTTGTAGGGGGACTTTAATGCGCATGTGGGAGTGGCGGAGCCGGGTGAAGAGGAATGTTTTGGTAAATTTGGTTGGGGAACGTGTAATAGAGAGGGTCAAGAGCTGATGGAGCTGGTGGTGAGGAATGGGATGACCACAGCTGGTTCATCCTTTCAAAAGTGGGAAAGCCACAAGATTACCTGTCGGAGTGGACAGAATTGAACAGAACTGGATTTGGTGGTGGATAGGAAGTGCCAGTTGTAGAGGGTTAAGGATTGTAAGGCAGTGGTGGGAGATCATATTACCACCCAGCACAAGCCTGTGGTGTTTGTGGTATGGATGGAGAAAAGGAGGGAGGTTAGGAGCAGGGATTGGAAGATTATTAGGTGGGGGAAGTGCAGGACAACTGCCTCGCCACAGGCTTCAGTGAACCATGGACGGGAGGAAGGGTTGGACAACTGAAGATGAGAGGGGATAAATCTGTGCATGAGAGAGAGAGAGAGAGCAAGTTTTTTTGAAAGAATCCCCAAGACGAGTTGATGTTGGAGAAAGTAGCGAGAGGAGACCAATCTAGAAGTTTGATGGCTGCTTGAAGTCCCTGCCAGTCAGACTGAGTGAAATGCCAGACTCAACGGCGCTGAGATGGTTCTCTCATAACAGCCAGAGAGATGTCTACTTTGACAAGCATGTGGTCAGAAGAACTGATTGGAGCGGAGGAAGAACAGCAGATATCTTCAGGGAAATTGGTCAAAATCATATCCAGAAGAGATGGAGTACCGTTGGTTGAGATCCGGGTCGGGAAGTTGACTGATTGAGTCAGAGGATAAGGAATAAGCTGGAGATGGTGATCGGAGAAGAGCAGCAGGGGTTTAGAAAGGGTAGGGGATGACAGATGGGATGTTCATACTGAGACAGCTGGTGAAGAAGAGGTTGGAGGTGCAAGATGAGATGGCATTGGCATTTGTGGACCTGGAGAAGATCGGGGTGATGTGGGTCGGGCAGCAGAGAAAATAAATTAATATCAGGTTAGAGGGGAAGGAGATCAGACAGGGAAATAGGTTTAATTATCAGGGGGGAACAGTGACCAGGTATGGTGAGTCATAAGTAGAGGTGTGGAGGAGGATTCATGTGAGTGAATGTGTGGAGGAGGGTGAAAGGATTGATTGATAAAAAGTCAGCTGAAGTAGGTGTGGGACTTGGTGTGGGAGGAGGTAGAGAGAATGGCAAAGAGAGCAGATAGGTTAAGGGAGCAAGATAGGAAAAGAGGTAGATCATGGTTGAGATGGGAAGATTGTGTGAGGAGGGATACAAAATAAGGTGGCGGTGGTTGGAGAGTGGAGAGAGTTGGCTTCGGACAGGGGGAAGTGGAGGAGTATCGTGGTTGAGGCAGGGCAGAAGCGTGGTGCCGTCGGACCTCACCCATAAATAAAAATTGAGGAGAAGAAGAAGAAGAAGAAGAAGAAGAAATATAAACATGGGAAAAGGTAATTTGGCCCATCGTATCTTTCATAGGCATATCCTGTTATTATACTGGTCTTTGATTGCAATGGAATGGATTATTCAGGTATGACATCTCTGCTGCTGATGCTTTGCTCCAGCACGAGTCATTAATCCTTTCTGGAGTGTGGGCAGGAGTGTCGAAGGAAGGAGTACCAGCAAACAAAACTGTTTTGTCGTCCCTAACATTACTTGTCACCACACTCTCTCAGTGGCATATCCTGTGATAGAAACTGAGATATTTTGTTGGCTGTTGTGAAGGTTTTTTTTCTTTGTTGTTGCCAGTCTGGTGAGCAATGGAGTTAGCCATCTTGGAGTGTGCCGCCTTGCCAGCATGCTGCACACGAATACCGGCCTACGCCACCTCTGGTAGGATATATTGTTGCGGATTTGGAAAAACGATCACACTCAACATTCAGGTCCTTTAGCTCAGTTATCTCGGTAAGTGCGTGTTTTATAGATAGCTCCCCTTCCCTTGTTTAATGGGTAAATCAATATGAATGCGCTGCGATTTATTTTAGGAAAAACTTAATCTTCAACGTCAGTCGCAAAATGCCCGTTGGTTGCGGACACGCTGCAGAACAGCAAAAGCCCTCAGCTCCCGGCGTCCCCCGCACGCTTACTAGGGGAGAGGTCAACTCCCACCTCCCGAATAACAAGCGAAAGCCCTCAGCTCCCGGCGTCCCCAGCACGCCTAGTAGGGGAAAGGTTAAGCCCCCACCCACCGTTTTGATTGGAAAAAGCGCCAAGTGGGGGAGGGGCTGAGCCACGCCCTGTGGTGGTGAAACGAATGTCTGCAAAAAGCGAGTGCGCCGGGGAGGATAAAAGGAGCAGAGGATCCTCGCAAGGGGAGTCCCGGGAGTCTCTGGAGTCTGTCTGCCTGGGCTTGGTTGTCACCGTCATCTTCTTCCTCCTCCTCCGCTGCACGATCGAGCGCTCGAGAGACACCGTCTCCCCAGGCAAGACGGAAAGGGGTCGCTCGCCGGTGCCTGGATTCGGCTCGCCTCTTGCTGGGGCCCGGGTCGACTCGACTTGAAGACCGCTCGAGGCGGGCAGGTCCGAGCTAGGTCTCAATAAAGACCAATTGTTCCGGACATCTTTGGGTGTGTGTGCGTGTGTGTGTGTCCGTGGGCCCGTCCGTAAGTAGTGAACTGTATAAGTGCTTTCTCGCTGTATATCATTGCCTTGCTTTATTCGGTTTAATTCTGCTCTTCTGTGTTCCCTCGTCCCCTCATTACTGTATAAATAAACCCCGATTGTTAAATGTATCAGCTCGTTTTGTGTTTCTTACATTGGTTCGACATGACGCGTGATTGAGAAGTAGTTAAAGCTGTTACGGCCCTAAGGGGACATTTGGACCGACGGTTCTTGGCGATTCAACCGCTCGGCATCGCACACGGAATGAGTGCGCTAAGCGGCTCGTTTTCGTACGAGTTCCGTAGAGGGTGAAATTCCCCGGTTGTTGGACCACGTGGGTATTTAGGTAAATTGAAATTGGCAATCGACCCTACCCCACGTGGTCTATCCATTGGCGAATTTCGGTCGGATAGAGGACCCGTCGACTCCGGACTTATCCGGGGCGACGATCTGAATTCCGGGCGATCGGTCGAGCTGACTTTCGGCTCCATCGGGTGGACGTGCCGCGGCCGACGTCCCGGCCCCGCAACAATATCTCCAGCACATCTGTCTTCACTTATGTAAGGTCATTTGTTTGTGTAAGCGGCTCAGGTTTGAGAGTCTTGCGTTAAAAAAAAAAGTCCAAATGAAGACAACAGGTTTCCTTCACGTCTCCCATTGAATCACTATTTTTATTAAACTGGGATTCTGGTCAAGGAAACGAGATAAAATCATGTGATTTAAGGACTGACACTCAAATTTTCAACCTTAGATTCAAATTCAAAGGAGGCAACAAAGCAGCTCAAATGAAATTTGATACCAGCAGAACATGTCATTTTCAGAGATGCCACGTACGCCCCAACTCCCTCCATGTACCACAAGTTCTGATGCAAGCTACCTAACAAGGGAAACTTGAAGCACCAACACAGTGGTGGAAATCTTTACAGATAGCCTGAAGTTTTCGGCGTACAAGTTCATACTTTTTTTGTTTTTTTCTCCTGGAGGTCAATGATTGTTAATTTTAAATACCCTACACCACAGCAAGTTTCCATTTAACGTCATGGATGTGTTCAAAGTGCGATGTTAAGCAGACGAGATATTCTGAATTGATGTCGTTTTCCAATGGGGGGATGATGTATTCCCAGGGCACATTTTCGGTCACCCGAACATAAGTTTAACATCACTGAACTACACATTGGACAAATATTAAACAAATCAAGAAAGAACACATGAAATACATAAATGGACGGTTAAATGAACAGTGACAGGAGTACTCACCAAAATGTAGGTCGTGATTGCTTGTCAGGACAGGAGAGGTGCAGGTGTGAAGTGGAGGGGTTACTGGGAGGGAGAGGCAGATCTTCATGTCAGACGGACTGCTCAAATATATAATTTGTGGGCTGGGAAGACAAAGGGAAGGTAAGACCGGAATGACACTGTGCTGCCTTCCCCATGATCCGGCTTATGGGTGAATCATGCAGTGAATTTGGTATGGAGTCTCTAATCAAGCTATCGAACAGGCCGCATTTGGCGCAATCGGAGTGAGAAGCGTTTACCGAGAGTCCCGAGAGATGGTGGGATCAAAACGCTGGGAAATAAGAGTATGAGAAATCCCACACACTCACTGTCTCTCTCTCTCTCTCTCTCTCTCTCTCTCTCTCTCTCTCTTCTCCTCTCTCTCTCTCTCTCCTCTCTCTCTCTCTCTCTCTCCTGTCTCTGTCTCTGTCTCTGTCTCTGTCGTTCTGTCCTCTGTCTCTGTCTTGTCTCTGTCTCTGTCTCTGTCTCTGTCTGTCTCTGTCTGTCTCTCTCTGTCCTCTCTGTCTCTCTCTGTCTCTCTCTGTCCCTCTCTGTCCCTCTCTGTCCTCTCTGTCCCTCCTGTCCCTCTCTGTCCCTCTCTCTCTCTCTCTCTCTCCTCTCTCTCTCTCTCTCTCTCTCTCTCTCTCTCTCTCTCTCTCCGAAAGGACCGTTCCGCAAGCCCTCCCATATACTCATCAACAACCGTCTCAAAAGAGTTCGGTCACTCAAACTCTTGGGTCTCACTCTCAACCAGATTCCTTTGGATAAGCACATTTCAAAGTTGGCCTCCAAAGGCAGACGTCAGCTGGGCATCTCCATCGTGCAAAGTCTTCCTTGGCACACCTGAGCTCTATCCACCAACAAGCTTCATCCACAGCTTGATGGAGTACTCTCTCCCTCTCAGCCGCTCCCCGCCTCACATCCTGCTCAGCTTGATGCCGTGCAAACCAAGGCTTTCAAGATCATTGGAATCTTTCGCGATGAAGCTAAGACTATGGGCCAATCACTTCACCATTGCCGACAGGTTGGTGGTCTCTCTGTCTTCTGCCGCCTCATTTCTGGACTTGAGCCCTCTGCCCTCTCCATGCTTTGTCCCCCCCCCCCACCCCCAGGTATCTGCAGGATGACACGATCCACCAGCAACTCCCTCCTCGTGAAACTGCCTAAATCCAGAACAACTGCTCACATCCACTCATTTATTCTCTCTTTCCCACCTGTGAACTGCCTTCCACACTCTCTTCAATCTCATTCTTCTCTCCTGGTCTTCAAGACAGCTGTTCAACACTATCTCAAGTCATCCTCCATTCAAAACCATGATATTTTCTATACCCGTTAAACCAGCCCACCCTCCCAAAATTTGACTTCTGCATCCATCTTGTCCACCCCTTGTCCATCCATCCATTGGGACCATACTCTGTGCAGAGCATTGTGCTGCCAAAGCAGTCTCCTTGGCTATTTGGCACAATCCTGGACGGGTCTCCACTCCGACACAGGATACCAGCAAGCTGGCACTCATTTTGCCGACCTCGGAAGGATGACAGGTGGAGTCAACCCCACCTCGTATTAATTCAACAGCCGAGTGCGATTTGAACTCGGATCTGGGATCCCAAGCCACCACCCTAACTAATAAGCCAACACCAGGCATATATTGCATCGCTGGATTGGAAAACCAACTATTTTGAGGTCAAAAGGTCAACTCAAGGTGAAACTTCTAAAATCAGCAAATTTCATCTGAAAAATAATCAATTTTCATCCGATTGACCTGTGCTTTGATTAAGATTGTCAATTTTAATCTTATTGAAATGGACAATTTGATGTATCCATGACAATTTATAGAGAGTGGGGTGGATTTTGCAAGTGCTGTGCTCTGCACGATGTCTTTTCTTGTTTGTCTGTGATTAGGATACTCAAAAATTTGAGCATGGATTCGGACGAAATTGGTGGACAGGTTGGGTGTTTGAAAGGACAAGTTGATTCAATTTTGGTGAAGATCCCAATCCGGATCAGATATAGACTTAAAAAACTTTTCAAGTGATTCTTCACCATTGAGAGATAGGTTCCAAAACGAATATAGCATGATCTCTAAAAGGTTATGGATGGGTTCTGACAAAATTGGTGGATGAATTTGGTCGGTCGTGACAAGAACAATCAATTATCTTTTGGTTCAGGTCCGGATCCCGATTCGGCCTTTCGGTGGGATACAAAACGTTGACCAAAACCATGATCTTTTCTCCCCTCGTTAACCCCACCCCAATCCCTCCTCCTTCCAAATTTCCATTTTTCCTTCCTGAAGTTTCCTTCTGTATCCATCTTGTCCCCCCATGAATCCTCTCGCCCCCCATTCCTAACCCAAGACCCATTGTTTGTCCCCCTCTCCCCCATTGAGCCTTCTGCTCTGCTGTTGGTGTCCCCCCCTCCCTTTCTCTCTGCTGTTCCTTATGCCTGTTGCATCCTGATCCATTCATTGTTGCTAGTGCTAGCTCTTCCATGAGCCTCGACTATATTACACAAAAAAAGTCAGCCTGCTGTAGATATGCGTCCTACCGATGCCTTCTAGTCCCCTGAGACACCTTGCTTCTCGAACACTAATCCAAATCACTGTTACCATTTTAGCCAAACTAGACCCCACACCTCGTGCTTGCACTTCTAATTGGTATCCTACTCGTTATTAACAGTTATTGTTCTTGTGCCTTTGTTCCTGTAGGCTTTGGAGAACAACTTGCAAGATGAAGATGCACAAGTTCTTGCGGACGCACTCGAAAACAACACCGGACTCTGGGAGCTTTGGTTAGAATGTTTTTTGAACACATCATTGTTAACGATAACCATTAATTGATCTGATAGCCCTCTGGGACACCTGGGGTCGGTGAATATTTTCATTGTGGAGAAATAACATGGACAGGTTTCCACTCCATTTCAGGTGCTGACAAAACAACACTCAACAGAGGAACAATTTAGAATAGGGCAGGTACTGGGCCACAACAGCCTGCTCTCAAAATGTTCCGTGGATCTAGCAGATTAGTTATTTTGGCATGAATGTTTTAACCTAATAACTACCTGGTTCGAAGGTCAACTGTTCACTTTTCTGATCGTTTGCCCCAAGGTTGAACAACAACAACATTAGTTCAATTGGTGCAAAGGCCCTGATCTCTGCCTTGAAGAAGAACACAACATTGACCCAGCTAGCGTGAGTGCACGTCTGTTTCTTCACTTTTTCCGATTGAACTCTGACCTTGACTTGATGTCTGCACAAGTGAATTTGAATCGAGTAAACTACAGCAAGTCTAAAGTTTATTTTGTCATAGTTTTCTGTGTCTGCAGCAAATTGCTTTGTTTTTTGAGAACTACTTCGGTCATTTGTACCAAGACGTGACATCCATGACTCGACTCTCCACTCACTGTGTGCGTGCTGTGTAGCTCCTGCAGCGTCTCCATTCATCAGAGCTGAACTGGAACCATCAAAAAATAATCTGTCATTCATACTGCCAGTTCAGTCTGCTTTCGTTTGAGCTGAATTTATTATTATTATTATTATTATTTTTTAAAAGGCTCGTTTACACACATGAGTCAACTCCGTTCAACCTATCTTTTTCCTTATGTAACCATTCGTTTCCTTGGTGGTCAAGTAACGTCACTGCTTTTTATAAAAAGAGTGCAAAAAAACGATTCTTTCATATACAGGCACAGACACTTATTTCCAATTATACAGTGCCTTCAGCAAGTATTCACTCCGTTCAACTTTTGTCACATTTTGTTGTTACGGCCTGAATTTAAAATGGAATAATTTAAATGTTTTGTCACCGATCTACACATAATACCCCTTATGACAAAGCGAAAAGATGTTTTTCGAAATTTTTACAAATTTATTGAAAATGAAATGCAGAAATATCTAATTAACACAATTATTCAACCCCCTGAGTCAATAGTTAGTAGAAGCACCTTTGGTAGCGATTATAGCTTCGTGCCTTCTTGGGTATGTCTGAATCAGCTTTGCACATCTGGATTTGGGGGATTTTCTCCCATTCTTCCTTGCAGATGTGTGTGTGTCCTCCATAACCCCAAAACCATGAAACTCGGCAGCCTAAAACTTTGCAGGATAGCCAATAGGTACGCATGTTCACTCTAAGCTCTCTCACCTGGGTTCAAATCCCGACCCAGCTATAAACTGTCATCCCGATGTTTCACAGGCAGGGTAATTCGTCAATGTGTGCGCCGTCTCTCGGATGGACATTAAACTGGGTGTCACTTCTGCTGAAATCCCTCCTCCCTCTCCCCCTCTGCACTCTTCCCTTCCCTCTCTCCCACTCCCCCCTCTCTCTCTCTCTTTCTCTCTCTCTTCTCTCCCTCTCTCACACCTCTGCCTCTCTCACCCCTATCCCATCCCTAACCATGCTGTACCACGCTCACCACAACCACGTCATACAACTACCAAAAATACCCGCAACAACTCACACATATTTTTAGTTATTGACGACATCGTCACAAGGAATTTCCACCTCTTCGCCACAACGCCACATTACAATCTCTTCTCTACAACTGCCGCAACGGCCACATGTTCATTAAACATTCATCGCAGCCTCAAGGGACATTGAGGTGACAACGGTCGGGTTATTTCAAGGCATAACTCGAAGTGCGAACTTTCGCCGGAGTTCGTGGGAGGACATGTGAATAGCGCACGGATTTCCTAAAATCCCATGTTTAAAGGGAGGCCAGCACATGTTCAGGGCCAGAGAGCGCCAACAAAAACCACGGCCCCATGATAATGTTGCGAATTCGTGCCCGCCGGCGTGCAAACGGCCACGTGACTCGAATGGTGGCCGCCTCGCCACCGGACGGACAATTCTGTCGTGACCCTCCGGGAACTATCGCCCGGAGCAGTCACGGGTGGGCCTTTCGACCTCACCATGATCGTGCCAATCGGCCACCCGAGTGGGATAGGGTTGTTCGCCAAACATTGACCTACCTAAGTACCACGCGGATGGTAAACTGGGCGATCGCACCTCGCCGCAGGTCGACTCCGGACACGGGCCGCTTAAGTGGTCTGTTCCGTGCTATCGGGATACCGAGCGGTGTTATCGTCGGCCTCGACGGTTCCAATTAATTATCGGGCGTATCAAGCCCACTATACTACGAACCCTTTTACGTGAAACAAGATGGAGATTTAAACGAAGGAAAGGACGCAGCGAAACGGGGAACAATTCAACATAATGCACATTTATTTCGACCACACAGACACAGACACAAAGCACACATATACAGCCAAACAGAATCAGAATGCACATATATCAAGTACAACAAAAAGAACAATGACGGCAGAGATACTAACCGAATACGCGAAACACTCCCGAGGCAACACTTATAGCAGTTCTACTTTTACAGCACGGACGCGACAACATTTACCGTCACTCAAAAAGAAACAAAAGAAAAGGCCACCCTCGAAGACACAAGCGGGGGCAGGGATATGAGGCGGCCACCATGGAGATCCTACTCGAGCAAGTCACCCAAATAACGAGATCAGCCTGCCCTGCGAGGCGCACAACTGTCTCCGAACCCGCCCATGCTCCCCAACACCCGTTAACCTTAATGGACTTCAGCGATACTGCCAGTTATTCCTCGTCTCAGGTCAGCACCGCTGATTTTCTCCCACCCGCACCCAGCCCCCAAACACGCCGGATACGCTACTGCCTTCCAAATCCACTCCACTCCAAGACCCAGGCAGTGCGCCTCCCCCGGTCATCAGTAGTAGCTAAACTGACCCCACCGTCAACCCCCGCCTCAACACCACATTGTCCTGAAACATCCACCCCCCGCGAGTAGATCCGAACACTATTCCACCCAGAGGGGCACCGTTGGGCCAATATGTGCGCGTGACCTGAAGGAGCGGCCAGGCCCGCGAGACCGGGGGGGGGGGGGGGGTCCTACCCGCGTCCTCGTGATGAGCCGCAAATGTCGCTGCGCGGCGGTGCCCCAACTTCGTGCTCCTTCGCGGGTTTCTCGGCAACGCTTGGAGGGGGGTGGGAACGGGGCCCCCTTTTTGCACTCTCTCAGCGTGGGAAAAGGGGGATTGTTGATGCCCTGGGGGAGGAGAATGGCTGGCTGCTTGGGTCCACGACGAGCGATCCCACCGCGACCTCGCGCGACCGCAGTCTTCCCTGCCTCGGACCCGAGCTCCTTGACCTCTTCCCCAATTCTCCTCAGCCGACTGCAGAAACCACTCGATGCCTTCCCACCCGACTCGACTCCGTTCTCCCACCCGACTTGACTGCTCAAAAAAACCCTCTGCGCTCGCGTTTTATAGGCCGCAGGAGAACCCAGTATGCAAATTTCCGGATCAGGATCACCTCAGGGTGGAGCCACGCGTCGCCATTGGTCGGAGGAAAGGGGGGCGTGAACCTCCCCTGATCCTAGAATTTGCATATCTCGATTTCACACACGACGCGCCTAGGCGGAGCCAAGCCGCCCCGCACTTCCTAATTGGACGGATCAGAAGTGGCGTGTAGTGTTCCTGATCCGAATTTTCCCTCGGAAAGGCCGCTATTTGCACTCGCGGCTCGGTGCATATCGCTGAACGAGCCCAAGACAGCCCGACGCTCAGTGTTCACAGGTGCTGCGGGAATGGTCATGGTGCCGTGTGGGAATGGCATGATGCGATGATGTGGAGCGAGTGGTGACGGTAAAGGTCGTGGCTGTTGGCATTGTTGTCTGAGGGTTGGAGCGTGGTTGCAGTTGGTGACGATGGCTGGCGTGGTGGTTGCGGTGGTTGTTGTGTGATGGCGGTTGGGACGTGGCTGGTTCAAAATAAAGATAGAACAGAAAAACGGCTATCTCAAAGCGTCGCAGCCCGAATGAATCACATAAATTCCCTTTAGACAACGGGTTTGGCCTAACACACACTGTATCTTACGAGATACCTCACCTACGGGACCTGAATGGTGGTTTGCGAATTTCCACAGCCGTAACAATAAATTCGGAGCTCCTACGTGTGGCCTCGTCGGCGAGTGACTGAGCCATATTTCAGTTTCGGGGCCTGGCTATGACTGCTATGGAACAATGGAGAAGCTTTATTTCACCAATAGCCGAGTTTGATCCAACTTTTGGCTCCTATCCTCGCCTGGGGCTCATAAAAAGAGAAAATACATCTCATTTTCGGCAGAATCACTGGGGACAGAGCTGAAGAGAATGACCTGGGAGCAGAAGACGCCAGAGCTCGCCAGACATCGGACCTCACAGGGGAAACGGGCAGCGCAAGGAGGACAAGCGTTGGAGCTGAGCGGGGGGCGCCGCGAGTCAGCATGACCAAGCGTGGGATCACGAGTTACAGCTGCGAGCGGGGTCTGCTCTCATTCTATCGACGCTCAGGTTGCATCCCGCAGTGACACTTACACGTCAGATTCTCACACCATTACGATAGGGTCTTTTCTCTTACGTATCTTTCTTCTACCATCTATCTCTCGTCTACTGTGAATGCAAAAGAGCAATCGACACGGGCAAGCCCGACCAAGAACATTTTTTTCAGAATGAACTCAAGAGTAAACCATGCTGACCTGCACCTCACATTCTTCCTCTTACACCACGCTGCACCCCACATTGCATTACATGTGCACCTTTTATTCACGCACCCTAGACACCCTCAGTATTTTTCCGTCCTCCCCTATCCGAAGCGTTTTGGATTGCGCAGATCTGCTGGCCGTAGCAAGTATTGAGAGGTCACTAATCCTCAACTGCTTCTATCTCTCTGGGCTATCGAATTTCCCTTGAGTTTGTGTGTATGTGATGGTGCCTATCGTAGCATAAGTTAAGACTATAAGAATGTTCCGGATAACTCTGCATTGTGTCTTATTCTTTTGTAAATATTGTTTGTCTTTTGCTACACCCCACAAATTCCTTGCTTTCCCTACTGTGCATTTGCAAGCAATCAATCCCTTACTGTGCCACATAATTTTCCTCACTCTTGTTTAAATCAATGTGCCTGTTAGAAATGAACCCAGCTCGTTTTTGTCTTTTCCTCCATTGGTCTTGCATGGCCCGCACCCTCCGTCCGACGTTCTTCCCCCAAATCTATTAAATAGCCGGTGCGTACATGGCAGCTCCGCTCGGCTGCACCTGTTATGGTAAGTAACTTAAGTGACGCAAGTATGAATCAACGGCGCGATTCCCCGATAAGGAGATCACGTGTTCCTCGGTAAACGGTTGTCAGACGGAGGACCTTGGGTCACGTGGTCAAGTTATTGGCATTCACAGTTGGTTAGCGACCCAACATGACACAAAGTTATTCATGTGCGATGGCCTGCGATTCCCGGTGAGTCTGGAGAGGAACCAGAAATAGCCCCTCCCTCATGGTTCCTCTGCGACGCCGGGGCCGCCACGATATATATGCGACCTTCTGGCCTCCGTCATGAAATTTTGGTTCTCAGACAATCTAGCACTAGTCACTCAAACCTGCATTAAAAAGTTCCAAGACAACCTTGCAAAGGACATAAATGAGCCCAAACAGTCCTTCAATAACTGGTGACTCCACCCAAACCTGAAAAAAAAAACACCAGAACGTCATCCCACTTTAACATCAGCTTTTGACCAGATGCTCACTGTCAACTTTTGTGCTGTCCAAGTGCAACATGAGAAGTTCCTCAAATGTAACTCTTAATAGAAGCTTCACATTCCATTGTCACCTTCAGAACATCGTGGTAAAGACAAAGCTATGGGTTAACCATGTGCAGAAGTTTGTGGGAATGAATTGGCGAAGAAATGCCGCCACTGTTCACATAACCTTGATCGTGCTGGTCTTCTTCATGGTAGAATACTGTTCCCTGGTCTCCCTCTCTGGACCAGGAGCATGCACGTAAAACTGTTGGACATTCAGCTGAATGTGACAATGCAGACGACCTTGCGGCATTGCAGAGCACACCACCATGGCTTCCGTTTTGAGTCAACAGAGGATTGTTGTGAGTCAACGGAGGAGTCAAAGGTGATGGAAAATGCTGACTTCCCAATTAACTATGACATCACATGCCCTCTCTGAAATCAGGCTGAAATCCTGGAAGCTATTCTGCATCGACGCCAAGTAGACCAAGTGGAAGACCAAGATGAGAGCACTTGAAAGAGACATGGTCAAACACCAATATGCTACTGAAATCCCTCATCACCAACCAAACCGTACCACAACCAGGAATCAAACTCCCAAATGACATCTGCTTTTCCTTAAACAGAATACGGACATTCCAACGGAAAATGCGGTCACATTTGCCACAAATGAATGATAAAAGACAGTCAGATTATGTGACTGCAGCACACCCATTCAGAGTGTACAACACATCATGCTCGAATGCGAACCCAGATCCTTCAAGGGTTAAGGGGTTAAAGAGGATTCATGATGCTGCTTTTGAAGTCATTAAATGGTTTTATCGAAACTGGATTTCGGAAGCAATATCACCTTCATATTATTTTGCAAGCAAAGTGAATGAGCACACACGGCTGTTTTGGAAGGATCTATCCAAGTTTAAGTTGTGTTCTCATGGGTTTTGTATCAAATGGTGTTCTGACTGAAATGAAATTGTTTTTGTTAGGAATTGAAAACTAATTTCAGAATACCTGTCTTTTTAAAATGCCTTTTAGACTCAGATCCAACGCCATCCCCACAGACGATTATGACAGGATCATGAGAAGTGACCGCCGATTAAACTGATGACCTTCAGATTACTTGTTCAATCACGACCATTCGCATGTGTGGAGTACCAGCAGAACTCGTTCCGTGCGATCATGCCGTTCAATCGGCCCAGCAGCCCTTCTTTGTTTTTGCATCTGTGCTTTCTTGTACATTTGTATAAAAACCTATTTCACGGAACAACCACGTGGTTCACTTTAACTGTAACGACTGAACCTATTTTAAAGAAACTGTGAACAAAGTTTTTCTTTTTAATTCACATGATGTCCAACTATGAATATGTGGAGAGGTTGAAGAAAGAGAGAATAAGGATGTAAAATGAAGTAAAACACGTGAAAAGGATATTTTATAGCAAGTAATTGTTGTTTCTGTACTAATTGCGTGTACTTTTGTATATTTTTCTATTGCTTTAAGATGTATTACTTTGTATAATTTTGTGTGCTCCTCTCGTGTCCTTGTAAAAGATTCCTGGTGTCGTGGAATAATAAATGTTACCGTTGAAATTGTTACATTAAAGCTCGAGGTCCTGTTTCTCTTTCCTCTATCCCTGGAAACAGGTTTCTGAAACAGGCAACTTTGCAGTAATACCCCGATTTCCATCTCTCCTATTACATCATTTCACAAATACATCATCACCTTGTTAATACCATGACCCGATTTGTGTCTCCTCAACTCACACTTATGGTGCTTTAAAAGCCACACCTTTTATTCTCGAACATATTCAGAACTTACAAGACTGATAAAGATACCAGAACATATTGCTAAAGTACTAAATCTGGAGATCCCAAAATCGCCAAAAGAACTTTTGGACTTTGCTTCATTCATTAAAAAACATACTGTGTTGTAGATTGGCTAAGAGACATCATAAAAGTGTTACCTTAGAAGTTAAATTAGATGTTATTCATCGAACAAATCAGATAAATATACAAACATACAAGAGCTCTATCCTTTCAACTTGTGCTGAAAAGACAATAAATTTCATGCTTTAGCTCTTCAGCTCAATTTAATCCCTCCAGGTTCGAACACCAAACTTCTGTCCTTAACACAAAACTTAACATTTCCAATCACATAGGATTCACGAATCCATAACACCTCCACACAATAACAATGCAACAGTTTTACAGCAAGCAAACTTCCAGCAAGCACAATGAACAAACAGAAATCCGAAGAGGTAACTCGACAAACATTCGTAACACTTATTCGTTCTCCCCCTTGGGGACTTGAACTTCTTAGCGAGCAGGGCCTCCAACCTTCTCTTGGGGAGCAGGGTGTCCCCTCCCCCCCCCCTTCAGAGGCCTCCAACCCTTTGTGCACGGCAAAGTCTTCAACTCTTTGTTAGACGTTTCCAACCCCTATTTAAAACATTTGAATGTCCAAGATAAATCCTGTAATCTCAGGTGGCCTCCAACCACCTAATTTTTGGGCCTGTCACTAAAGGTTCTCCTTTGTATACCTCTCCTATCAATGGAGTACCACGTTACCGGTTTGGCTGAGAGATGCAGGATCCGATCTGAAGTAAGAGCAAACATCTTAGTTTGTGGCCAATTTGCTTGCTGTTATGCCAGACGATGCTGTTCCCTGCCCTGCCAGGGTTTGTGGCCCCTGTTCGGGTGCCAAAATTGTGGTGGAAAAGAACTCAATTTCCACAAGTTGGATCAGCATACAAAAGGAGAATCTTTAATTTCGTATATACGGAGGAAGAACATTCAATGATTCACTGAAACAAAAGCCCGAAGCAATTCCTCTTATACACAATTTGACATTCCAAAGAATGGGAGGGTGAGACATTTGCCAATTCAACTACAGGATTAGCTGATAAGTACGAGGCAAAAGAACTTAAAACTGCAATACGTGGCCGCTTTGGGTGGGAGGGAGAGAATGACACTGTGGAGGAAATAATTATATTAATGTATTCTAAATTGTAATTGTGCTGGTGTTTTATAAATTTAATTTTTATGCTATAAGTCGAAGTCGAATGTCAGTGTTCCTTCCCTTTGGCCAAGAGTCTTTGCCCTAAATGTTGATAAAAATTGTCTTGTTATGGAACGATGTGACCTGGGCTGATAACAGCAAACTTTTGCCGTAATTACATCATGTGCTTCACACCTAGAAGACACGTACTGCAGTTAGAGTTAACAGCCCCCACCACTCTCCCATGAAAAGCATATAAATGCCTTGAAATGTAATCTTGTTTTGAGTGCAAGCACATGAGGATGTATACCATCTCAGTGGGTTGTACTCCAAGAGAGTGCAAGCACGTGTGGATGTATACCTCCACAGTGGCTTGTACTGCTTGTTACTTAAGTTGCCACCAAGTATAATAAAACTCTCTGATGTAATGTACTTTCATGTTGTGGAAAATGAATTAATCGGTGTCTTTGATTTGAGTCGGTTAAACGGTGTCTTTGAAATGTAAGAGAAATGAAATAGAACCAGTTAAAGTTCCACAAAAAAATTGAGGAATTCTAAACGATCACAACGAGACTTCAGAAGTCAACAATCAGGCCGGAAAAAATCCTCAACAGTTGGTGCCGTGACTCGGATGTGCTTAATCTGCTGGAGGCTGTCCCTGGAGGAAAACAGCAAGTGCTTGAGCGAAGGTAAGGGAGAGCGTTCCTCGGGGGTGGGCTGTCTTAGCGGGTAACGCATTCTCGAACAGAAAGTACATGTCAGAGAATTTTATTGATAGAAAGAAGAGGTAGCGGAGAGAGTCCATTTTAAAGTAAACGATAAGTACTGTAGTTGTTTTAGAAAAGTGCTGGAGGAGAAGAGGAGTCAGATGATGGAATAGTGCAAGGAGAGGCTCGACGAGGAGCCAGAGGAGTAATTATATGGGCATGACGAAGCGACATGCCACAGACCGCGCAGAGGACGCGCCGGCTGAAAGAGGCCGAGGACGCGCCGGCTGAAAGAGGCCGAGGAGGACCGGCTGAAAGAGGCCGAGGAGGACCGGCTGAAAGAGGCCGAGATACAGTAGGGTTAGAAAGGCCAATGGTTAAGTGGAAAATAGATAAGTATTATAAGGTAAGAGTTATAAGAGTTACCTGTTTGTATCTCTGTTTGTTCATTGAATTGAGGTTTTACGGATTTGTAAATGCAATGATTTGCACGAAACGTTTTGTAGGGTGGCAGGAGAACGATTGACCGGCTGGGAGCGTGGCTGGTGATTTGCATTGAGATGCATGTGTTACTGAGTGAGTGGAGAAATGAAACTTGTGCGAGTCAATAGATTTCACTGCAATGAAACGTGCTCTATTGGGACTTGGCTTTGAAACCGGTTTGAAAGGTGTGTGTGTGTGTATGTGTGTGTGTGTGTGTGTGTGTGTGTATGTATGTATGTGTGTATGTATGTGTGTATGTGTGTATGTATGTTGTGTGTATGCGTGTATGTGTGTATGTGTGTGTATGTGTATGTATGTATGTGTGTATATGTGTGTGGTGTCTTATGTGTGTGTGTTGTGTGTGTGTGTGTGTGTTGTACATTGTTGTTGTTGGTTCTGTGTTACAATCCTTCCCACCGATGAGTTAGACAGCTGTCCTGAACTCCACCCACAAATGTAACTTCAATGTGTATTTAAGATCCTTCACAAAGAATATAATTAACTTACCATCATTTATTCACACAATTACGCTCTTCACAATCACTTCTTAAACTCGATGGTAATCATGGAATGCACCCCCTGCGCAGTGTTGAGAAGGACCTGGTGCGAGACAACTCTTGTTTATTTAAGGTTTTTTCCCCCTTTTCTTTGATCTAATTTGGCTGCCAGACCACATGACACATGATGGTCATTTTTAATGAAAATGCTGTTCAAACCGGGAAGTGCAGCGGGTGCGGGCAGTGGTGGAGGTGCAGTGTGTGCAGGCAGTGGTGGAGGTGCAGGCAGTGGTTGAGGTG
>CM068968.1:68268363-68287972 GCA_035128595.1 Eptatretus atami | reverse complement strand
TTACAGGATGTAAGGGGTAATTTTGGAGCATGTCACACAGGAGAAGGATCTGGTGGTGGTAATAGATATGGGAGGTATAAAGCAGGTAGCACAGGGCCAGGTAGCTATAGGTAAAGCAAATGAGGTTTTAGGTTGCACAAGGAGGGGGGATCATTTATATATCAAAAGAGGTGGTGTTAACATTGTACAGGAATTTAGTGAGGGCCACATCTCGAATATTGTGGGCAGTTCTGGTCACCACAACTCAGGAAGGACATAGATGCCATTGAGAGGGTTCAGCGTCGGGCTACTAGATTGATTGCAGGCCTAGGTGGACTCAGCTATGAGGAGCGGTTGAAGGAGACAGGAATTTATACACGAGAAAGGAGGTTACGAGGAGATATGATAGAGAAGTTTAAGAGAATGAAAAGTGGAGATAAAACAAGTGAAGATTAATTATTACAGAGTAGACAATGATAGGACCAGGGACCATAGGTTGAGAGTAAAGAAGAGGAGAGTGAAGATGGTGGTCGGGCAGGGGGATTTTCACTCACAGAGGAGTTAATGTATGGAATGGTCTCCCTGGAAAGGTGGTGGCAGCAGAAACAGGAGAAAAGTTTAAATTAGAATTAGATTGGTTCCTGAAGTTGTGGAGATAGAGGGGTATGGGGATGTTGATAAAACTTTTAGGTAGTTTGAGTGTTGATGGGTGATTGTGTACGGAGTGCTGTCGGTGGGGGTTGTGTGGTTGATGTTGTGTGTTTATAACCAAGCCCCTGCCCCCTCCCCGAGGGAAAGAAAAGGAAAAAAGAAAAAAAATTACAAAAAAAAAGCCAAATTTTATATTTTTCTTTTCGTGGTGTCGTGTTGATGTGGCACAGGCATGATGGGCCGAATGTCCTACTCGTGCGTCTCGTTTCCTTGGTGATGAACCGAACTCCACGTACACATTTGTTAACCTACTGTTTGTCAATTTTGCACAGAAATATAAACCTTTCGATGAAACCTGTATTTGCACGGAATGGACCAACAGTCCACCGAGTTACAAAAACAATGCAACACCTGGAGACACGTTTCAGGAATGAGGAAGAAGAAGAAGAAGAAGAAGAAGTTCCTGGGGAGCAGCAACAACGAGCGTTTCGCACAGAACAGGAAGTGAGTCGGGACGGTGTGATCTGCGCCTGCGCGGAGCGAAGTGATGGTTCGGTGGTCGGGTCGAGGCGGGGAACGGCAGCAGCGGTTAAATTAGGTGTCTGGTCAAGGTAAATTACACTGAGGTGTGAGGGAGGTCGGGGGGTTTTGGTTGTGGGGGACGAAGGTTGTTGTGTTATGGACGACGTGAGGCGGCGGTTATCCTTCCTCGCTCCGCGGGAGTAAAGTTCTTCATTTGGATCGTTTTGAACGTTTGGGGTTCACTCGGACATCGCGCCCCAACTTCCCCACTCGTTGTTCTGTTCTTGGGACACAGTCTACCCAACCTGGTGATATACTCACCACATACCCGGCACCCCCGCGTCAGGTGACCGTCTCCTCCTGAACCCCCGTGTCAGGTGAGCGTCTCCCTGGAACCCCCGTGTCAGGTGAGCGTCTCCCCCGGAACCCCCGTGACAGGTGAGCGTCTCCCCCGAACCCCCGCGTCAGGTGATCAGAACCCCCGCGTCAGGTGACCGGAACCCCCGCGTCAGGTGACCGTCTCCCCCGGGCACCCCCGCATCAGCTAACAGTCCCTTCCCCCCATCAGTTGACTGTCTACCTCCCCCCCCCCCCCTGGGCACCTCCACATCAGGTGGCTGTCTCCCACCATCCCACCCCCACATTAGGTGGCTGTCTCCCACCTTCCCACCCCTGCGTCAGGTGGCTGTCCCCCCCCCCCCACTTTCTCACCAACCCCCCAATTGTTGAGGACGTGTTCAACATCTGTTTTTTTGTTGTTTTTTAACCCCTAAAATGACCCCCAATCTACCAATCGGCCATCTTTGATCACATCACATAATAAAGACGGACCGATTTTGTTCAAACTTGTCACAGAGTCAAAACATGATGGTGTACATCAACACATTTCGTTTCAAGATTTGATGAAAGAGGACCGACTGGCGGTCATCTTAGTTGTAAAAAAAAGACCCAATTTCTCGGACATACGTTTACTGGTCTTGTTCAAACTCGGCACACTCGTACTCGGCACACTCATAATGAATGATGGCTTACGTATGCACGCGATTTTTAATTTTTTTAGATCAGGTCCAGGATGGCCGACTGGAGAACATTTTGTTACTGATGAAGTCTTGCACAATCGTACGCCATCTTCCGTGTCACATGACCACTCAAGTCAGTTGCGTGTACACATAAATCTTGTAAATATGGGCTCGCCCTTTAACTCCGTACAGTAAAATTACTAAAACTACAGGGGCGATGACATCATGTTATTCACTCATTCTACGTGTTTACTTTTTTACCTGCCACGCTCTACCTGCCACGCTCTCGTTTCAGGTGCTTACCTTGCTGCAATGTCCTGATTTGCAGATGAACTGCCATTTACCTCCCAGTAACCTGGGTTGACATTCTAGCTTGGTTTGTTTTGTGATCTCTTTGTTGAGTCTCTCTCCAGGGATGGAGCGGAGATGATGACCCTTGAATCTATGATCGTTGACGGAACACAAAACAATTCTTTCATCCTTTAGTTTTGTGGGAAAGCGAAGCTTCGAGACCTCCATGATGTCGGCCGCAGAATTTCTACGTCAACGGCGCGAGGATCTCATTGGTCCCGCAAGCCACCAAACTGCTGCCATTCTGGACAACTTGCTAGCCCGAGGTCTCGTGTGTCGAGAAGAAGCCGAAGCTGTGCTCGCCGTCAAGATTTCTTCCGATGCTGTGCGTCACCTGGTTACGTTGGTGGGTCACAAGGTAAGGGGTGTTTAACACACTGTTACCATTGTTCCTTACTCTTGAAGTCCCCTCTTTGCTCTTCTCCACCATATACATTGTTCCTTGTATTTCAATTCCTGCTTCAGCCATAGAGGATGGCCTCGAGGTATGCACACTCGCCTCCAAGCTGTCTCGCCTGAGTTAGAATCCAGACCCAGTTATAAACCGTCACCCCGGTGTTTCACAGGTAGGATGATTCATCAACGTGTGTGCCGTCCCTCGGATGGACGTTAAACTGAGAGTCCTGTCTGCAGCGTTGGTGGGCGTTAAATATCCCACGGTGTCCTTTGCAAAGAGTAGGCGAGCTATCGCCGGCACTCTGAACAAACTACAATTTCCTGCCCGAACCGGCAGATGGCACAGTCACGACCTCGGCCAATGATGCTTCCCTGCAGCCTTGTGATAAATTTGAACAAGACTAACTTCCACTCTCAATGTGGGCAAACCAATCAGGAAGCTGAATGTAAGCAGGGGTTTCAATGATTGTGTTGATGTGGTTCAAGATTAATATTTGCTTTGTGCTCCGATTTTAAATGAGAACACCAAACCAAACGGGTCAACGCAGAAATATCAGCTCGGGGCCTGTTTGCTGTTCTCACCTGAGCATATAGCTCATGACCATTAAAGCTCATCGAAGAGCAAGCTAATCAAGGGTTTGAACTGACAGTGAGAGAGGTTGGGGAAAGGGGGCAGGTTCGACAAAATACGTAAGGAGATTAACCACCAGGGAAAGAGCAGAAGGTGCGGAGGAAATGGTCATCTGCTTGTAAGTGTTAGTTGGGTCAAGTTTGGAGTAGTTAATTGGGCCAAGCGATTTGTGGGTAAGGATGGGGGGATGATGGGAGTGCACCTCTTGCTTGAAGCCATGGGGAGAGTGGGAAGAACTACTTCAGGAAGGGAGTTCCACAGACAGAAGAATGAGGGAACAAAGGAGCTGAGGTGTGCAGGCTGCTTGGATTTTGGAGGTCTAACCGCGTGGTTGTTACTGGGAAAACACGTACATCCTCGAGGAACGCACAGGGAGGTTTGGAGCGCTGACAGACTAGAGTGCTAATAAATAGAGTCGACCCGCTTTCCAGTGATGTGAGGGAAACGGGCCTCGTGCTTTTGCCTCATTGCGGAAGTTGCCATTGATGTTGAGAGCGTTTGATTTCACAGCATCCAGGAGAGAAAGGTGAGAAGCAGGGACACCAGTACTTTGGGGGTGGGCAGTATTCCATTGAGCTGCAAACAAAAAGGTCTTGTACGTCATGAGAAGCTCAGGTGCCCAGCTGTGGTTTGCCTTTGGAGGCCAGCTTGGAGAGCCTGTCTACGTAGGACGTGACTGAAGGTGAGTCCCAAAAGCTCAAGAGACTGAACCTCTTCAGGGTTTGATTGTGCAAATGTATCGGAGGGTTCATGAGATGATTCTGATCGAAATTGTGGAAATAATTTGTCTAAACTCTCAGCACTTACACCTCGTCAAAAGCAACCCGAGTTCTTTCAAAACAAACTCGCACAAGAACGATTTGAGCTTTTTCTTCAGAATTAGAAACTTCTGCATTTCCTGAACATCAGTCATGAGGTTCGTGTAAATGATTCACGGTATGAATCATGACGTTTGATTTGTGAAACTTTAGTTCCGCGACGTGAAACAGGAGTGTTATAAGAGCCTACCTATGAACTCCATCAAGTGTTTTTCATTGTTTGTCTTCTCTGTGTGGTAATGGCACTTGCCAGAGGAGAGGTCTGTCTGTCTCCGAAATGATGGCTCATGGTGAGACCCAAAGATTTGAGGGATTGAACTACTGGTTTGTTCAGGAGATATATTGAAGGGTTCGCCAGATGGTCCTTTGGAGAGACGGAGTGTGAGATTTGCAGCGTTTGAAAGACATAAACCAAGTGTTGTACCAGGTCCTGCTTGTGTCGTCTGCAACAAGGGGAAGAGGCTGTTGCCTTTGTTGGCAACACTACATCTAATACTATTGTCCTCAATGATTATATTCTCAGCATGTACCGATCTGTTTCTAATACACAAACGCCTGTGTTCATTTGAAACACCCTCATGTTTGCAATGATCAAGCGAGCTTTTGTGAATTGTACTTCACACCAGGGAGAAGAGGCTGCGAGGATCGTCTTAATGACCCTGCATCGACAAAAGCTCATTGACCTACCGAAAGATCTTGAACCTGAGAAGCTCGAGAGTGGCTGGGATGAAGTGGACAGCAACTTGAGCGGCGGAGCACTTGCAATACTTCAACGGAATCGACCACGTATCGTGGAAAACCTTGATGATCTCGAGGAACTCACTGATCATTTGGTGGCTCAAGATGTCCTCACGATAGAGGACAGAGAACGAATTACTTTGACTTGCTTGTCGAGGCAACAGAAGGTAACTGGTTGCTTTTAATCTGTACCTTTCTGAGCAAAAAAAGAACAATCATTTGATGCTGATTGTTATGAAACTTTCACTGTAATCTTAGTAACTCAGGTTGCTTTCAAAAGAAGAAAAAGACCCACCATAATAGTAATGATGGATCTTTTTCTTCTTTCTTGTTGAGTGTACGGCTGCCGGGAGCATAATTTGCTGGGGGCGCAACTGTGCAGCTGATGCAGTGCACCCTACCCTGGAGGTTAAAGCAGGAATTTGACCAAGGTGCCGGTGATGGCTCACCCTCCTCTTCCTGAAGGACATTGTGGGATCTTTGATGCCCACCACCTCATGCTGGCAGATGGGACGCCTAATTTAACGTCCATCCGACGGACAGCACATCCATTGATGAATCGCTCTGCCTGCGAAACACGAGGTTGATATCTCGGTCGATATTTAAACTCAGGCTCGACAGCTTGGAGGCGAGTGTTCGTATCTCTGGGCTGTCCTTCCGGTCAGTAATGATGGATTTTGTATCGATATAATGGATGTGTATTTCGTCAAGATTTGATGACAAATCTAATCTGCTTATTGAAGCATTGATTGAACATGGCAATGCTGGTTATAAGCTTGGGAATGAATTTGCAATTTATCCACAGAGCAAAGAGGACAACCAGATTAACCTTCCATGTGACCTCAACACGGTCTCGTCAGGAAATGGTCTCGTTGATCAGTTTCAAAGCATCATGTCTCACAGGAAGGACGTTCTAATGAGGAATGATAATTGCAGTCAGTTTGATGTCGACTGTCTTAACCATCGCTCAATTAATTGCAAGGAATGTGTTTTTGAAGTGGAAGATCTCCAGCAACACACAACTCTGATCATCAATACAAGATCGATCCTTTTAGTCATTTTGCTGTTGTCATCGCCCTGCCATTGGTGACAGAAACCAAAATGTCTGTTTGTATTCAGAGCTCCTGAGACGTGATTGCCTCGGGCCTGGAATATCATTTAATGACTTTATTTATTTTCCCCACCATTTGAGATTTTAATGGATATGAAGCGATAATAATAATAATTTTTACGAGCCGAAACCCCGTCACAGACGGATTCCGTTCCATGAGCCCAATATGACAACCAGTGGCGGCTCTTGCGTACCTACCAACCCTACGATTCGCGCGGTAGCCTACCGATTTTCTATAGCTCTTTCTACCGATTCAGCTAACTGTGGTCTCAAAATGCAGGAGATTGCACCATTTTGCTTCATTTTTTTGAAAATTTCCCGGGGGACCATGCCCCCGGACCCCCCTAGGTACGCGTGCGACTGCGTCACACGTCAGCCTACCACTTTTCCTTCAAAAGGGTTGGCAGGTATGTTCTTGTAAGAGCCGGATCCCAGTCGATGTACTCCATGGCCTTACCTAATGAGGCCTAGAAAACGTCCTTGTACACGACATTTTGGTGTACACTACTCTTGTGAAGAAGTCCCCTGATTTGTGCACGTGTCTACTTTGACGTACAAACACCATGTCAGAACTTCTCAGGTCACAGTACGAGACAAACGTGACGCGACCGCTAGGAGAAGCACAAAATTGGTTCTTCAGTATTAATATATAGATACAATGTTTCTTGTTACATTTTTTGTGTCAAATTCACATTCTGAGGTAGTCAGCATGTGCAGAAGAGGGTTTACATTGCAGACGCTTTTTCGAGGAGTGCAATTACACTCTCAGCGGTGATGTCACACGTCGCCATGTAAAACGAAAAGTGTTTATTCTGCTTCAGAGTTGAAGTTTGACTATTGCCACTATGTGCGATGCACTCTTACAGGTACGAAGTTTCTTTCAGTCCAGGTCACAGTACCGAGAAAAACGTGATGCGACCGCTAGGAGGCGCACAAAATTGGTCCTTCAGTATTAATATATAGATTATTTTTATCCTCACTTTGTGAGAGCAATATGTGCTCGTTGGTGAGAACCCGAATCAGCGCAGTTTATGAAATGGTCTGAAAATGTATTTCTTATCCTCTGTTGTATTCAGTACAAAAGATTTTTGACACACAAGGAAGGTGATATTTGTTGTGTTTTCGCTTTTAGGTGAGAAATCTTCTGGATACGATCCATGCCAAAGGTGAAGCAACAGGTGAAGTGTTTCTAAAATTTGCCAATATCTCAGAAGTTGGTTGCACAGGGACATTGGCAAAATCCTGGTGAGTTTTCTGAAGAATAATCTCGTTTTTAAATGCTGAATGATAAAAGAAATTTGACACCCACAAAGATTTTGTTCCACCCAAGTATCATTCCCATAATATAACTTGTACCCAATGCAGATCGACAACATTAAGTATTAAATAGCTATATATGGGCAATTCCACGGTAACTTGTGTTACAATTTTCGCAAAATTCACACAATCTCAAATGTCCAACATCTTTTTTCCTTTTTTAATTTTTTGTTCAGCTGTTCAATTTTAGGTCGCTCACTGACCTAATATACCGTTTGATGTCCTCAGATCCGTCTGTCTGTCTGTCCGTCCATCCGTCTGTCGACAATTTTTATTTTTCTATCTCCTCCGAGACGTCTCGGCCGATTGAGTTCTAACTTGACACGATGATAATACTAGTTGCTCTCTATAGATCATCTGAGCCCTTTTTCACATTTCGCCTCGGGGTCAAGGTTACAGGGTCATCAAGTGCAAAATGACCGATTGGTCGAATGGCCACAAGGAAGCATCGGACGGCTATAATGCATAATGGGTTCCATAGGGATTATTAAGAAGATTTAATTCGACCAACTAGTTTCTCATTACCTCTGTCATCTGGCCCTGTTTATTGGCAACACGAGGTCCGCTGTCTTCAACACGGCTTAGCGCGGTTATTTTAAGTTCAATTTAAATTCTGTTTTCACTTTTCATCGTCGCTAAGGTTGATTAACACTCGTTTGCATCAAGTTTTGTACCGAGCTGACCGTCAAACCTGCTCGGGTGTATTATTATTACTTGTTACTTTGTTGCATGGTTGTGAAAACATCTGGATAACAACTTTGAAACTTGAGTTGTTCTTGTGGCAATGGCTTAAACTTTGGTAACTTGTGTTACATGGATGGGACATGCAGAATTTTTTGGAGGTTTTGATTCAAAAGTCTCCTTATGCAGAGCATTATTTGTCATAAGTTATACATACATAAATAATAAATATATATATATAGATCTATATATCTATATACATATATATATACACATACATACTAGGGGGGTATGCTTACACATTGTAAGCAATAAGGAACTGTGCTTCCCCATTGTCTCGGGTCACTCAACTGCATCTATTTTTTTTTTAATTTGTTTTTATTTGTCGCGGTGCTGGCGGTCCAGGTTGATCCCCCGACCAATTTGTGGTGACGGAGGTCAACACCGCAGCCCGGATAGCCGAGCGGTTCTTAGGAGGCGGACACGTTGATCCTCGAGATTATAACGTGCAGGGCGTGGGGTGCAATGGCGGAGCGACGGGAACTCCTGGACAGAGGCACTTGTACTCGACCCCATGACACATACACGGATACAGCAACTTAAAATACCCGGATTTAATGAAAATAAGACAAATATTTGCAAAGACAATAATCAGAATATAATAATACGTGAGGTAAGCTGAAGTCTAAGGTCGAGGTGCCTCGACATACAGACAAGGGGAAACAAAATAAAGCAAATCCTTCCTTTATTCTGGCACTTAGCTTGGTCCAGAGAATGGTCTTTATGGAACGTGGAATCAAGGCGCTTATATTTGCACGTGTAGATGCGCGCAAAATGGCGGCAAGCGCTCTCTCACAGCGGGAATGTTTGTCAGGCAATTCGTGTGAGCGGTATTCAACACCAAGGTCAGATACTCCGTGCAGCTTCTTTTCACGAGCGAATATGCGACCGTTCCTCTTTTGCACCCGTCTGTTCACAACGATCGTCCACACGACGAGACAATTTCTGAGACCCTGTGATCAGGCACGAGGCACGCTGTCCTTCCTCCTCAAACGTACACACTTTACGGCTCAGCCGAACAGTCAATGGCTAGCGTTCTTGCTCAGTACGACGAGCCAAATCGCCTCAACACGATACAAGAATCGTGTTGTCTTCATGCGTCAAAGGAAAGCCTGTTCTTACAGGCAGCTCCTAGCTACATTCTCTCTCAACCGTGTGCACCCTCCACTCCGCACTCGTGCTTCCTCATCGCGACGAGCTGCTGCCCCGTCCTCTCAGATCACCTGCCTCCTATGCCTCTCTTCGTCCTCTCACGTCACAGCCATTAATCACAGATTTGGGGCGTGACTTCGTCTGCCGTCAACCTTGGAGTGGGCGCCCTTCTACTGGTCTGCAGCTCGGTTGTAATGGTCCATTGCTGGTTTGTAATGCAAAACACATAGGGAAAAGTCACAGCCAGGCAATACATACTGGGGAACTTATCCTTAATCCCTAACTAATTAACACCGCATCACCCCCCATGTGGTGACACGTAACGCTTAAGCTCACAGTTTCCTACATAATTACATCGAGATGTCTCCTGCACGTCCACAGACCAAAAAACTGATTCAATCCTAACTTTCCTATTAAATTCCTCCATCTACCCTATAACCGTAACAATATTTTCAATTTACAGATGCTTTCTGACGTCCTGGGATTTTTACCGGTGTATCGGCTTCAATGTCCGGCAAAATTACCATGTTTCCCATTGTCTTCGGGTGCTCACCTGGATTATTTTTTTTAATTTATTTATGTTTTCAGTGCTTTCCGACGGCTCTGTGATTCCCCCTCCAGCATGCAAAATTTCTGCTTTCTACGTCACCTGGAAGGGACAAACTTTAATATCAGTCAGTCAGTGAGTGGTTAGAAAGAGCTTTAATATATAGATATATCATACATTTGTGGTCATAAATAATGTGTTGGTAAGACAATAATGTAATCTCATTTTATAGATTCTGGCCAAGTAGCAAAAAATGGTGGTAATTTGCACGATGGTAACTTGCGCGTTACGGTTTTGTCCCACTCATTGTTTAAATTAATCCCAACAGTTTTAATGAGAATGTTCACTGCCATTCACAGGGTGCTACATTCTCAACTTTCCTGAAGTATGAAATGCCAGGTTATTCGCTGCCAGTTAGTTTATACAATTTTACAATCTTTTCTCTCTCTCAGGGAGAATATTTCAGTCGTGTGGATTTGCTCCCATCTGGTCTTCAATACAAGTCGTTGTTGTTCTTCTTCATGACCAAGAGCTCACCACCTCCCTGGAAACAAGATACCATCCAAATCCACACAACAGTCCCTGCCTTGATTTCTGTGTTTCATCAGAGTTAATTGTTTGGTAACCTCTGCTGTGCATCCCTGATCAAAATGAAAGTGCATCTTTCCATTGATAAATTTCAGGAAGTGACATCTGGAAATTCCCTTCTTGGCACAGCCAATTTGAAGTCTTTGAGATGCAAATGCCTAATGTTGCGTGTTGGATGTCTGATAGTGACAACTCTGTGATGGTCACATCTTGCATCCCAGAAGTCCATCCATCCAGTGGATGCATATTCTGTGCAGAAGCGTTGGTGCTGCTAAGCAGTCTCCTTGGTATTGGGCACAATCCTGGACACAGGATACACAGCAAGTGGCGTCATTTTGCGACCTCGAAGGATGACAGCAGAGTCAACCGCACCTGGTGTTATTCACATCAAATGGGATTGACTCAGGATCCCAAGCCCACCACCCTATCCATTAAGCCAACACCGAGGCATATACCAGAATGGCTGCCACCAAGTTGCAGCGTCTTGTCCCCAATCGTGTTCTGTGACCTTACGTTCTACCAGACATAAGTATTGACAGATCGCTCGAACCGTTCACTGGCCCTTATGCCATGCGGAGTGCAGAAAGGTTCCATTCCACCTTCACTAATGTGCTTCCTCTCAAGACAGGATAGCTTCTGCAAATAATCGGTTCTTGAACTGGAATCCTGGCATCCAAACACAACTGACAATGAGCTTTTACATCTTCTGGTAAGGCCCCAATGATGTTATCCAGATATGCACATAATTCTGTACTTTGAGGTGGATCAAGCTGTCTGATGTGATCAAACTTGAGTGAAAATGATCCAGATGCCACAAAGCAGCAGTGAAGAGACTGATCTGAAGAAAAAACAGCTGGTTCTAGGTAAATTCATCTGCTTTTGTTATCACTGCGCTCTCGTGTTTTATCCTCCCTCAATCAACTCATCATAATGTAATCACTCCACAGACGTTAATTCTTCCTGGGTAACTTTCGTTACATGTTGAGTAAATTTTGTTACATACTAACTTCTGTTACACTTTTATTGCCTTTTTTCTTCTGAAGTTGGATATCGTGTTAGTTTTTTATTGTTTCTCGTACAATTAGAAGTTGTTGGAAGGAGAAAACCAATTGGCCAAGTGTAAATCTGAGACTATAGCATAAAAGAAAAAAAAGGTTCATTCTTTGGTACTGTTACGCCGATAACATATTGTACGGTTGTGGGCGGTAGCATGGAGGAATTGAAGAGGAAGTTTAGCATTGAAATAGAGTAGTTTGCGTCCGTGGACGTTGTCGTGGCCAATTTTTTTGGGAACCCTCGAGACAGAAGAACTTTTAAGTTCAATCTTAAGCGGTAGATTCAGGAACGAAATAAAGACAGAAGCTGTGCACATGAGATAGCCTGAGCGAATCCCAGCAGTCCTAATTTTACTGGATTACATTAGTATATATATAGTAATGTGATCTCACAGGGCTGTTAATTACATCAAAGGAAATTAACGAAAAACAAAGAGAGGCCTTTTGAGAAAGCCCAGATGCGATCTGGTAGGTTAAAATACAAACACAGGGTGAGAAACGTCTCTTATCTGGGCTTGCTCAGATGGTCTGAGGATGATGGGATAGAAGAGAATGTGATTCTCGCCCTGCATCTGGCCAATGACACAGATAAGGTTACAGGTTTTTACTACTCCTAAGGAAAAATGTGTACAGCTTCCATACTAGCTTTTCCCCAGCATATATTTGTTAATTATTTCTACAAGCACTTAGCGATGCAATTGCATTTACTCTTTATAATTTAAATATTCAGTTTACCTAAATGTGTAGGAGGCAATCTCAATTGTGATAAGAGGGAACCTTGTGGAGCTTTAAGTGGTACGTGTCACCACGGGGTGGCGGGTGCAGTGTTATTACGCTCAGGGTTTACAGAATAAGCTTCCCGCAGTATGAATTGCTCCACTGTGATTCAAGATCGGCACTAAAAGTGGGGAACACGTCCCTAAAAAACCAAACTACAAGCAGGCAGGAAGCCCCAGCTTAAAAAGGTGACCAACAGCAGTCACGTCCCCAAGATGTGTGATGCATGATGTCAGAATGCTAGACCGAGCGGCCACTGCCTTCCCAGGTTTCGTGCGAGCAGGCCCACGCCCCAGAAGCGGAGGGTTGTTTGGCGCGTGACGTCAAAAGAGGAAGGGTTGGTGCACATTCTTGAGAGAGAGGAGAGAGAGAGCGCACTGAGGAAGTTCGAGGAGAGAAACGGTTGGTTTTGGGAGTTGATCAGTCAGCAGCGGGAATTCAGGGGTGGAGAATGCACGGCACGCAGAGACGGCACATCATTTATATTCATGTTAGAAGCGATTTGGCTCACGTGGTGAAAGCTAGAACGCTGGCCTTGCTCTTGGTTGAGTCGGTGAGGACGATCGGCACCACAAAGCTACTGCACTGGTCTCTGAGCCGTTGGTGTGGAGTGCCGCGTCCGCGATTGCTGGCGTGCATTTGTCCCAGCTACAAGAGAAAAGCGATGAGGGCACCATTTTGGCACGTCTGCAATGTACTGGTGAAAGCGCTCAATTCCAAATTCCCACAAGACGCAGCTTCGGCCAAGCAGAAGTACAAGAATACTCCGTAAGGAAGGGTTTTCTTTTATTTGTTTTTCCCTTTGTCTGAATTTGAGTCGGTGTGAAGAGGTGCCTTGACTGTAGGATTTAATGTCTACTCATTATTTATTACTTTTGAACTATTCGTCCCATAAATATTGTTCTAATTCATTAGAATATTTCCTTTTAAGAAGCCTGTATCCATGTATTTGAAGGGGTTCGAGTATAACCGCATCTAGCTGTCGCTCATCTGGTCGCTCCGCCATTGCGCCCCTTCCCGCAGCGCGCATTATCTTCTGAGTCATGGCTGTAGGCTTTAAGGAGAAGCGTAGCCATTCCGTCCAGGTAGGGTAACCCCTGGACACAACAATAATTAACTTTAAAATGTTTCTCAAACCTTTTTGAGCAAGGATCATGAAAAAATTATTTTATCGAAGATAGGAACAGACTATGTTTCTTAATGGCACACAAGCTGCAGGGATAACACAGCATCATTGGCTACAGGTGTGGCTAAGCCTGCCGATGCAACGCCCGGTCGGTTAGGGCAAGGTAAATCGTTCATGGTGCCATGATGGCTTGCTCTACTCTTCATAAACGCACTGTGGATTTATAACGTCCACCAACTGATTATGACAGAATGCGATTCCTCATTTAATGTCCATCCGAGGACCGGCGCACACACACGATGAATCACCTGTCTGTGAAATTGGATGACAAGTTTATAACTGGGTCAGGGATTCAACTCAGGCAAATAGCTTTTAACTGTAAGTGCACTTACCTCCAGGCCATCTGTCAGCCCCAACCTACTCCTGAGAAAAGCTATATTATTGGAATACTCATTTTTAAATTCGCTCACACGACACTTCCGAATCGCCTTATTGAACACACAGTTTTGGTGAGCAGAGAACATCATGAAGGTAGTTGTTTGTGTTCTTTTCTTTAAAGACTACAAGATTGGATTTGGACAAGTATTGAATGTTTGCTTCATATACCTACAGGTAGTACAAACAAATTAGGTTGTGCTTCAAAACAAATTTACAATATCATATTTTATGCTTTTTCATCGGCATCCATGGAAATGCCGAAATACTTCTTAGTTATGTAACAAGTTAATGAATTCTCTACACTAGGGTTAAGGCAGCTTGACGGTGGAGCAGTACACGCTGTCGATTCTTATGCGGTGATGTGTGCTTGTCGAGTAAATGAAATGCATTTCACCATTGTAGATACTCTTTCTTCTGCCTGGCTGCAGTGGAAGAAAGTTTAAAGAAACAATTTGCAAGCACCATGAGGCGACAAGATCGCATCAGAACATACAGCAAGCAAAGAAGCCCTCGAGTGTGACACCATCTTTGTAGGCCGTGCTTGCAAACTATCCGGAAGCGGATTGGGAAGAAGCCGGCCCCGGACGCCTGCACAATTTGCCCCACACCCTGAATTGCAAAAGGCAGGAATGTGTGTGATCGTTCAGGAATGCAGGAAGTGGGGAAGTCCAACGCATGTTGTTTGAAATTTATTCCGTGACATGGGCCAGTAAAGAAGTGTATGGAACATTTGACTCTGCTCTTTTATTTCAGATGCAGCGGATTTGAGCCTTTTTGGACTTAAGTATCAACCTGCAGGAGCTGCCTTTTTGATCGCTGTTGCTGTCCAGATATTCACCGTGACCTGTCTGACAGCGATTCTAAAAGAGTCCACAAGATGCCTCTTTGTGCTTTGAATGCACTCGATGAGTTTCCGTCAGATTACTCGGGACAACACTCCGGGTTGTGCCACATGAATTGTCAAGTTTCAATAGCAACTCTTCGGTCAATTCCTGCAAGGGACCTTGCTTCTTTGAACCACCAAAGTGTGACACGACGGATTCTCCGAAGATATTAACCACTCTTCAGCTCTACTGTGGCACGTACGGTAGTTGTTGCAGGTTTTACTCCTGAAGAGTGTTTTGACATACCAAAAGCACTTTCCCTCAGAATGATGAATGGGTCGTCAGGGTGCCTTGGATCTACTAACTCCAGCCCACAAGATCCGAGGTCTCTGCCAGTTACCCAATTTACTCTTGATTATTGCAAAAAGCCACAGCTGCATCCGTTCAGCTGAAGCTGAATAACAGCAAGTAGCTGTAAATCCACACCTGACGACGACGGAGGTGTTGTTGTCATGGTGCAGGTGTTCTGAGCACAACATGACAACCACAAAGGCTCGGTGTCGCGTTGCTTCTCTTCGAAGAAGCGAAGCCCAGCCATTTTGCGCCTGGGAAAAGTTGGCCTGGCTGGCCTTCGTCACGGAACACTTCCTCTGCTGATTAAAAATCTACAACACCTGTGAGATTGAGGAATACCGATCTTGCCCCTCGGTTTTGTCAGCAAGTCCGTTTCAAACCGTTGGCTGCCGACATCAAATGAATCTTCTCCTTCCTGCTACTACAGCCTGCAAGACGTTCTTGCCGCAATTTTCTCACCACATCCACAAACGCTTTTAAGACATATTGAGCATTTTTCCAAACTACCAGAGGCCATTGTTTCTTTCAAGTTTTTCTTTGCGGCGGTGTCGATGCCACACTTCTTCAAAAACTTCCCCAACTCAGCCAAAGTAAAAGAGTAACCTCAAGTAAGTTAAATCACCTCTTTTTACAGTGGGGAGGGGTGCGGGTGGGGGTGGTTTGGAACATGTTAGTTTATGGACAGTGAGGACATGTCTGACTGATGAAATAGTCAACTGTCGATTTAAAGCAATTAAATTGCAAAGTAGTTTTTCTCTTGAAACAGGTCTGAGGCTTGTGAGTAGCTGCAGCACCCACTATTACCTGAAGACACTGGACTTGACCTTTAGAGAACGCACCCACTTGAGCTTGGGGGGCTCCAGTTAACTTGCTGGGTCGACTCCTGAGGTAATGGCGGAATGCTTTATATGATGTCCGTTTTTCCTCTTGACGTCGTAGGACTTATTTTCCAACAATGTATCCCTTTCAATATCTTTTTTTTTGTCATTCGACCCCTGGAAAGTGATGTGTCCTGATATTGGTAATGGCAACTGAAGTTGTTGGCCACTCGATATCCCTCCCAAATTAGCATCTGAATTTGGAGCATCAACTGAGGTCTGTTAATCTCACATCACAAAGGTCCGTGACGTCTCTTTATTTATTTTATTTTTTTTTTCTTCTGCTGTGGTGGAATTTTCCTCCTCAATCTCTGACCCTCTCATGAAACCTCCCAGGGTACGTGTTTGTCGCACTCATCCTCCCCCCGCCACCAGTTTATAACTCCCAAAATTAAGACTCACCACAACCCTCACTCTTTTCTTTTTTTTTCTTTCATTTGTGGAACACCCTTCTTGAGTGCTTTCATCGAACTCCTTAACCTCCAGGGCTTCAATGAGGCGGTCAGCCTCCCTCCTACCACATCTTATTACGGTCATTAACCCGATCTAACCGACCCTATTACTTGCAGGTTTCTGTTTCCTCTTTGCCTATTCTCCTCTTTCCTACTCCTTCATTCCCTCCTGATTATGTCAACTGTGACTCACTACCAGTTCTTCCCCGTCATCACCTCAACTTTTCCATGAGCTCATTGTGTCGAAGAAGAAAGTCTTAAGTTTGATACCTTTCATCTTCATATTAACTACCAACGAGTTTGTTTGGCATCGAACAGATTCTTATGTGAAACACACTTGTTTTTATAAAAACTTTTGACAATGGAGTTTCTCTTCCTTTGCTGTTTGTTTTTATGATGTACTGTGTTCAACTTTTGAAGCAATTTAGGACGCAACTGACACACTCTCTCTTCATCAGGTCTTGGTACATTTTTCTCAGTGGCTTAATGTCAAAGCACAATGAGAAGCTTATCGGACAATGGAGGACGGTTTGCCATTCTTAAATCAGACAACGCAAGACCCTGGATCACGATCTGCAGCGGCAGCATGCGGCTCCTCTTCCGCAATCTCGCGCGAGCGTCGGCCGTCGGACCCCAGTGACATGGCTTTCTCCAAACCGATCATCTCACGGATGACTTCCTGTGGCTTACGAGTTGTTGCCTACTGAGTTCGGTGAAGAGGCTGTGCAAAAGCAGCTCGCCAAGGATATTCCCGTGCGTCACAGAACTTCATCACATGTCGCTCCCAGCCGGGAACGTGCACGCATTTGGCCTACGTTCTTTTGGCACCTTCCAGGTCGGGTGGAGCTACGTCTCGACAACAACTTATTGCGATTGGGCGTCGACAGCTCTTTTGCCATGCATTGACAATTTCACTGAGCTCCGGTAAGTTCGTTGATTTTGTTGTGTCAAACGGTTTGGCAACAACAACGCGCGAAGCATGATTGAATGCCACAACGTGTTGTAGGAATTGCAAAAAAAGAACATTTCCAACTGTACCCTCTGCAAATTCCGTAAACTGGACGGCTTGAAAAAACAGATTTGTTCACAAAACCGAGCTATTGTTTCTTTTCGTACTTTCCTGTGACATCCTTACAACTTGTGGATGAGTTGAAACGTACTGCAAGCTTCTCATTTCTATGTACTAGAAACACCCGCTTCCTCGGGAAGTATTGGCAAGTCACCTCCCCCCCCCCCCCCCACCAAACCTGCATGGAGGGAGGGGAGGGAGCCAAAAGTTACCCAGGGTACTGCAAACACGAATGCAAAATTTTGATGGAGACAGGCCAGCCATGGTTTTTACCTCCCACGGAGGTGGACGGAGGTTATGTTCACCTCTAACATGTTGTTTGGTCTGGTCTGTGAAGGATATCTCAAAAAGTTTATGGCCCGGTGTTTTGATGAAACATGACTTGGGTTGGTGACGAGAACAAGTTGATTGATTTTATTTCAGGTCCGAATCCGAATCCAGACTATCCGTGGAATACAACCGTAAACTGTTCAGCCTGGCGGAGGTTCGAGTTTTCCATTCACCGAGTGCCGTTCTAGTTTTCTCTGATTTTTTTCATACATATACTACATACATACATACATACATACAATGCCTTATATTAATATGCAATACTTAATTCATCGGCAAAAAACCTAAAGGTATTTTTTTTTAAAAAGAAAAAAGTCCTCATCTAATAGCTAAAAGGAGCTCAGTCTCTGCGTGCATCGCGTCCGTCCTCAACGGCGGGTGCTTCTAGTATACAATGAAAGTGTGTTACTTTCCCTTGAGATACATTTTCCACGCATGCCCAGTTTGTCCGGTAATCCAGCACTGTGAAGTTTCCAAATACTATCGGTTACACTTTGTTTTTAATCAGAACCTTTTATGCTTGTGTTGCTTAGTATCGCATTTACTCTTCCTCTTTAAACTGCCCCCAATTCCTTCACTCTTTTATGTGAAATTCAGCCAGGGCGAGCATTTCCGGCCCAAGCCTTCTTGCAGCCGGCTGGCTAGGCCTGACGTTCAAGTTCCCCGGCACAAGTTTGCAATTTAGCCAGGGTCCGGAAGAACACACCGACTTTGGCGAAAAGGCAATTTTACTCTACCACGATCAGTGATTGCAGAGGTCCTCGGGCTTCCACGGCGTTGCCGCTGATTGCACACCTAATGATGCCTTTCCTCATGTGAAACACAGGGTGAAAGTTTACAGCTGGGTCAGATTCAACCAGGCTCGATGAGTGTGTATACCTCAAGCTATATCTAAACCAGCCAGGGGTCCCTCATCTACAAGCCAATTTTTGATTTAATAGAGTCAGTCCCTCTCTTTGTCTCTCTGTCTTCTCTCTTTCGACGTGTTTTGCTCCCAGTGGTCGGGCATCAAAATCTGGAACAGGCTCCGAGGCTGGCTGCTTGGTAAAGGTGTGAATTGTATTGTTCTCATCTTGTGTGTTTTGCAGTTAAAGCAGCAACCATATCACAGATGAGGGTGCCCGATAGCTCGTGTCTTGGAATCCTGACAGCATGACATCAGCAACGTTTCTTGGGTAGATTTCCAACTTCCACCTTGAAGTTGCGACGTTTGTGTTGTTCTTGGTTTCCTGTTTATGTGGTGGTGTTTTCATTTTCCGCACCTAAAATTTTTTTCCATTTATTTCTCCTTCCAAGTTCACACAAAGCAGCAAGTCCGCTGATTCAGAAGGCAGGATATCTTGCTGGCTGATCGATGCCAGTTTTACTTGCAACCCTATGACGTCATGTATTACCAGAATCTGAAAGGTGGACCGTGGGTGTAAGTGCTTGAACAAGAAAACAAAGACGGTCTGCGGGTTTTTTTTTCCTCTGCAAGAGCGAAGCTTTGTTTTGTTCTGATGGCTCAGGTTATTCTGAGTCGTGAGGCAATGCTACGATAGGGAATGTACAGATGAAGTCCATTGGAAGGTGTACTGGTGCTTTGGAAGCCTGTGTTCGTGCAAGTTTAGCTGAACACAACCTGCGGCCTCATATGGGTGTCAACCTCACCCGTGTCACTGCAGATCTTCAAGAACAAGCTCACGGATGCCGTGGCTGAACGACCCTTGCCCACCTCGTGTCGAGGAGTCAAAACGCTTGCTTTT
>CM068968.1:68234794-68261784 GCA_035128595.1 Eptatretus atami | reverse complement strand
CCAATTATTAAAAACACCACTGATACATTATTAAAAAACCTCACTGCCACATATTAAAAACACCTCACTGACACATTATAAAATTCCTTCACTGATACATTATTAAAACACCTCACTGACACATTATAAAACACCTCACTGCGAATGATTAAAAACACCTCGACTAGTACATGATTAAAACCACCTCACTGATACATTAATTAAAAACATCTCACTGATACATGATTAAACACACCTCACTGACATGATTAAAACCCCTCATGATACGATGATTGTAAAAACAACTCTCACTGCCAGACTTATTAAATATACCATCAGAGATGGTGAATCCCCCACATTGAATGAAAAGTCATTACATATTCCAGTAATGGGAAGGTGAATTGGAACAGAACATTTGGTCATCATCTCGAAAAAGTTCCCAGGGCGTGAAGGAACGTCGGTAACCAAAAAATTGAAAATCAGATGAAGCGGTTTTTCCAGTTTATTACAAAAACATTTCTTTCAAGAATGGCCACCCAGTCGGCCATCCTGGATCGGCCACGCCCCAAGTCAATCAGTTCTTCCCTTTCAGGTATCGTCATGTGTGACTCAAATTTCAAATCGATTATGGCGAACAGTTTATGAGTTATCGCACTCACAGCTATAAATGTTGACATACGACGGGACAGCCGCACGACCTGGGGTGACACTATCCCCCTTCGCCACGCGGCGAGGGGATAAAAACACCTCTCCGATACATGATTAAAACACCTTCACTGCCACATTATTAAAAACAACTCTCTGAAACATGATTAAAAACATCTCACTGAGAATGATTAAAAAACACTCTCGTGATACTATGATTAAAAACATCTCATTGTATTACATGATTAAACCACCCACTGCCAATTCTTAAAAACATCTCCCTGATACTGATTAAAACATCTCTCTGATACTGAAAAAGTCATTCTCACTGCCACTTCATTAAATAACACTCACTGACCCAGATTAAACAATATCTCATGATACATGATTAAAAACATCTCACCGATACGATGATTTAAAAAATCTCACCATACATGATTAAAAACAACCTCATGCCACCAGATAAAAAACATCTCATGATACATGATAAAAACACATCATGCCCGATGATTAAAAACACCTCACTGCCCCATGATTAAAACACCTCACTGATACTGATTAAAAACACCGCTCACTGATGACTAGTAGTAATTAGTAGTAGTAGTTGTAGTAGTAGCATTGGTAGTAGTAGTATGTCTATGCGGTAGTAGAGTAGTAGTAGTAGTAGTAGTTCGTATTGTCTATGTCTAGTAGTAAGTAGAGTATGTCTATGTCTTGTCAGTAGTAGTATTAGTAGTAGTGTAGTAGTAGTTATTGGGGTAGTAGTAGGTCCATGTCAGTAATAGTAGTTAGTGAGCTGATGGGGATGTGGGGTGTGATCGGATCCTTTTCGTCCCGAATAGGAGAACTACTTGCACATTGTTCGATGTTCTTTTCGGCTAATTTTTTTACCTCATTCCCACGATGAAAAATATTCTTTGTTTTACTTTTAACAGTATTAAAAAAACGGACTTTGACAAATGCATAAATGTTACTAGTACTATGAACACAGAACGCTTCGTACTTATACATAAGTTTACCAACGATTGTTTATCGTTGGTTGTGGCGTCCACAAACCTATGCCCAACTGTGCTAGCGTATGCATAGCGATATTAATCCCAAGAGTTATTCAGTAGGATTATAAAATAAGGCATTGTACCCTAAACATTGACTTTGATGTGTTTCGACGTATGAGGAACTTTCAAGTAGGCGTGTTGCGAAGTAGTGAACAACGTTGTGTAGGCGTGCCTACAAAACGTTACTCATAGGTTAGACATAAGTTTTCGGGTACGCGAATGTTACCTTACTGTGTTTCGACTTATTGAGTAAACATACAATTAACGGTGTGTCAACGATCGCATAACGTGCCTACACACTTATGGCCAGCGATTTTAGCGGAACGTAGTGAGCCAAAACGCCGAGTACGTCGAAAATTTCAAGCATGCCATAATTTTTGGACAACCAAAAAAGTCCAACGTTTTAACCAGCGTAATACGACCTATGGTAGTGTTTTTCCAGCGCACTAACGTACACAAAACGTCCCATAACGTATTCGACGTGTGCCAAGCGTTTAAGACAATTTTTCATTAAATCGGCATACGCTGGCTATCGTCAAGGTGTGACAGCCCCTTTAACGACGTTCCGGGCAACGACGGATCGGCCATATACGACGGATCTGGCAGCTCTGAAAAAAAAAATTTTTTTTTTAAATGTAGCTGAAAAATTCCTATCGCCGAGTGATGTAGCCGACGTTGGCGCTTGCAGTCGTTATAAAATAGCACGTTACAATTATGTACGCTGTACAGTACATTATATCATAATGATAATAAACGACAGTGTGGCCCTGTTATAACGCGAATCGTTGAGTCATAAAATGTCATCGCGAGAAAAAAGGCAGGTCGTGCTAAATCGGGATCAAGTAAATCGGCTTTCAAACTGAACCAATGTTTTGTGACGTTTACCTTCCGCAAGTAAATTACCTTTGGATTGAAGAATCCGCGAATAAATCGTGTTACAGTCGAAATTAAAACACAAATTTATTTTTGGTGAAGCTTTCATGTGTCTAAAACATCGCACTGTTCCGAAAAATAATCACAATTGACAGGAAGCTCGTTTCTTCATTATAAATTATAACATCGATTGCAATGATTACGTTATTTATTAAAATCCAACGCTATTATTCATCTTCTATAATTAATCGATGAGAGAGGAGATTGTAGCTGCTGCTAAACAACACCGATGCCGGGTCATGAACAGCCAAAGGTAAAACTAACGTGTCTTCCGTCTCTCTTGGATGCGTGTTGCAATTGCCGACAGTATTCAGTGCAGTAACATGACTGTACAGGTTGTATCCGAGGGCAATAGGCTACACCATTATAGACAGGTGTGTAGTTTTGTGTAAGTGACGATGTTCGAAAACGAAACGAAAAAAAAAAATGATTGTTCGCACAACGACGACGCGCTTAACGACGCAGTTTCTCAGAACGTAACCCGTCGTTAGTGGCGCATGACTGTATATTATATATATATTTATATATAATATATATATGTATATATATATTACTACTTATGTCATTCACTTAAATGCTCCTCTTCGTGGTTTGGGCTGACAAGGGATTGCTGTTTTCTACATAATTACGTTTATCTGAGTTAAGTCACTACATGTGGCTGTGTGTTGCATGGGACATTAAAAGTTTTGCTCGAGTCATGATTTTATGCCCGACGCAAGAGAAATTCTGCCGATCGGCGACTGCCTTATCCACTCCATCAAGAGATTATCGGACGTCGGTAGTTCTTCGACTGATGTATCGTGTTTCCATTTGTCCATAGCATGGGCACATCACTACTCACCATTAATTGGTAATGTCTGCTCCTCTTGTCTTTAGATCACAGGACCATCGATGGTCACCAACGCATACCTCACTCAAGGCGTTTCACGAAATACCCACGTCACGTTTTCGCAAAAAAAAGCTCCTACTTTGTGCTTGATACCGAGGCGCATACATGCTTTCCTTTTTGAAGACCACAAGCTTGTCCAGATGTGAACGCTTTTAGCATGACTGCGACGGCAGCGGTATTGTACGAACACATTATGCCGCACAGACACTGTAGAAGCACAGTTGGTGATGCCAAATCGGACGTACACACAAACTTCCAGGTTCGCTTTCTGCGTGATTGTTGCAACATCACTTCTGCTGGGCCAGAACATTTTCCTGCGATTAATTCTGAGGGCTCGTTTGAACAATTAGCTTTTCGAATGAAAGGGTTAAAAAATGTTCCCATGGGTTCAAAATTTGCAGGTTTTTTTGCTGCCGATAAGGGGTCCCTACCTGTCACATATAATAAAAATTGAAACAATTTCAGACATATTTAATAAAAATAATTAACCTCTTCCAAGTGGTCACAATTGCAGTAAGTCTTCTTCTCCTCCTCTTTCTTCAATGAACGAGAGGGCATATGTATCGATCGTAGGCACACTATTAACCCAGGCAACATAAGGGCACATTCACCAGCAATCCATTCGAGCGGACAAACATCAAATTTCACTTCCCAAAGCAAACACTGACAATGCCTCTTAACAATCTACAACACAGTACACTTATTTATTGCGAAGCAAGTACAGGTCGTTCTTTTCAGCGATTTTTGCAATTCGGTACTTAGCGATATATCCGGCATCTTTATCAATGTTGCAACTTCTAAAAATGGATCGGCGATACAGGTTATGCTTTTGAAATGACAAAAGTGCGAATGTTGAGATATGAGATTCGAGAAGCGGTATTAATATCTGGGGATGACGTATTGCGAAACAAACAAGAAGGGGCGACGTAAACCGGTGGTATTACTGTATCTCAGTATATAATCACAGGATATTGCCGCAGCAGAGAATTGGTTACAAGTATGTTCTGATTACCGATTCACGAAACGTTACAGACCCGCCGGTGCTGCCGAAGGCAGTAATAAACAAGGATTATACTACTGGTGGTTTGCTATTGCCTCCGGCAGTAGGTCGGCAGGAACTTGGAAATGATGCCGCGAAGCTCGCCGAGTTCTTCGCAAAGTACACCGTGGACTCTTAACGCACAATTAAATCCCAAAGTAACGCGAGGGAAGCAATTTAACTCCTTTTGGTTAGCTGGTATTCCTGCTTCGACTGTCTGCATCCAGAATGATGACTCGTGCTGGGGCAAAGCATCGCGGCAGCGATGTGTCGTTACCAGAACTGATCCATTCCATTGCATTTAAAGACCAGGGTTAATAACAGATAGCCCATGACAGATACGAGGTCAATTGACCTCTTCCCGTGTTTATATTATGTTTCTCGGGTTGTTATTACCTTCAAGCGCTCCAGAGTGTTATTCTCCTCCAACACCTCTGCAAATGCAATCGCTTCCTTTTATCCCCTGTACTGTTTCCCACAGCCTGTGGAACACAATTTGCATTCAACTCTCCGATAGCACCGGGTCGGCTAATGGAAAATGAAACACGATGATGGTTATTAGAACATCGAAACAAAGCAAGCCAATTGCTTACCCTATCACTTTCAAACGAGTGTTGTTTCCAAAGCCTTTGCAATGACGCGGCGCCCCACGTGATGTGAAGTATTTCCCCAATCCTAGAAGTGAGAAAAACAACGCAAACAAAATAAATCAAATCCTCCAAAGTCTTAACTCAGTGAAACAATCACAAACTTAAAAGAGTTCATAGAACACCTTACCCTGGCACTGTCTTGAGAAACAAAGGACATGGCGGTGTCTATGAGCGAAAATTGATTGGTCGTGATGACGGGAAAATGCTCTGTAATATTTTCTGCAAGTACGCGGAAAAACGGAAAGAGCAGTTTTGGAAGGCCAAAAAGCGATTGTGTTTCTACAGGTTCAAGTATTCCTTACTATTAATTCAAGGGCCGAGTTTGTTTGTCGCGCTACTCTCTCCTACAGTGCGAGTCAATTACATCCGAACTTGCTACATTGGATCAGCAAGAGCCATTTAATGTATAGGGGTGTTTTTATCTTTGCCGTGGTCTTGTGGGGGGAGGGGGACACAAATTATCTTTGTAAATGTGGATCAGTGTAGTGCAACCTCAAGGTGGGGAAAGGTATTGCAAGTCCCACCCATTTCATCCAGGTCCAGTCATTCCGTGTCCCCATTGCTTTTCAGTTCAGTGAGGCATTTTGATTCATGCACGTAACACCTGCGTATAAACAATGTGACCCGTATAGTGTGCCGGTGATCTTTTCTGGTTCACAAGCCTCTTACCCTGCTGCACTGATGCTTTTGTGCAATGACGTGGGAAGAGGAAAGCTGAGGTGTAACCTGAAATAGCAGCCGGTTAGCTGTACCAACTGTGCTATACTTGCAGTGGATTGTTATGTTTAAAAACAGCTCCGAGTAGCCTTAACCGACAATAATTCAGGGAATGAGAAGACAAATAACCTTGAGTTTCTATGAGCAAATAACCAGTGACATTCAAGGGTCCTTTTATTCAGCTTCCCTCTGTTAAGATGCAAAGATTGGTAAAGTGGTGCTTCAAGTTTTCCCTTTGCTTAGGCAGTTTTTTATAATTTTAAGAAAAAAACAATTTTTGGGGAGTAATTGAGGCAACTGTCAGTTGCCTATCACTGCCCAAATAAAGGTATTGCGTCAAGAACGTGTGCATGCTTGACGAAGATCACCGGTAGGGCAGATACTCCTTTCATATAAATTCACTGAAATAAAATTAAGATTTTAAAGGTTGGAGAAAAAACTTTTTCGAAGTTTACCACCGTTGATCAGTGGTCTTTTACACATTACATAAGTCCTTCGTGCCCCGTTGTCGTGTCCTTTATGACGTTAAAAACAGAGTTTCCAGTTTGGAATTGATTTTTCAATTTTCTTCACTGCCAGACAAGGACAGAGTGAAAGATTTATCTCGCTCCTCTCTGCGCATTTTGCGATCGGGACAAATTCATCCAGAGCCAACAAGTACGACAAAGAATGATAAACTACAAGGTTCACTTTCGATTTGTGCTCAAATATAAACATTCATTTTCAAAAATCAAAAGTTGTTCCTTGACACAAAGTGAATGTCAATGACTTTAACCCGCTTTTCACTTCGCCATGCATATATTTGCGAATACGGTGTGCATATTCATAATTATATATCGTCAAAGTAACACCGCAGGGTGAACACCGTGGACATAGGAAATAAAAGAGATGCCGGCATCCACTGAGCGATTGCCATGTCAGTTCTCTACGAGGGGGCGACACGGATGTTGTCGCTTATACACTAGCAGAGGCATGCCACCGTATTAAAAATTTTGCCAAACGCACTGTCGTTACAGGAGTCCCAACTTACGAACGCGGTTTTGTTCCTGAAGTCGTTTCGTAAGTTTGATTGGCGAGTAAGTGGAAATAAAGAAACAAAAGGAAACAAAGTCATTTTCCTTTACTACCGTTCGTTTAACATAATCCACATAAAAAGAAAACTAGAATGGCCACTCATTGACATCGTGACGTCGCCAGATATGCCTCCGCCCGCAATTATTACATCGTTATACAACTTGTACTAAGTTTGAGTTAAATCCCTGACCCAGATTCAAAAAAATTAAATTCATTCTGGGCTGCCAAATCGTGCATCCGATCAGGGTGAAATTTAAAGCATTAGACTACCCCATAATACCCAAATCATTAATTGAGAGGTTCATGTTGATTGAGAAGCAGTTTCAGAGAAATACATTTTTTTAAGATTTCGTTCAATCCAAATATGGCTGCGAGACTATGTGACCATTAATTACTTGTAAATCCTTGGTATCCGCAAGGCTTGTGGACATGTGGGTTGAAGTTCTCCCCAAGATCTGTCAAGCCGTTCTGGAGATTGAGGGATTTTTAAAGGTTTATTCTTCACAAAAAAACACAAAACATAGCTGGCCAAAACATTTGACCCATGACGTCATCGGTGGGAAAACTTTTTGTTCCTCATGGATAGGCGATCATACCTTTAAAGTTTTCACCTCGGACGTGTTCAGTCCTTTTCGGAGGATGATATTTTTGAAGTTTTGTATGTTTTAAAACATGTTTGGCTGCCTGCCGAACCCACATGGACCAGATTGACGCCTTTCAATTTCCCCTCCCCCCCCCCTCCCCCTACACAATTTAGCCTTCGCGATTGACCATCAAAAAATTTCATCTGATTCAGATAAAAGCCCTTTGACGTATGCACATCATGACGTCATAACGAAGCCCTCTATGACCTCATCAAAAAAAAAAACATAATTGTGCTGCTCATGGGGAGTGCTGTCACATGTGACAGTTCATATTTTTTGATGGAGCGGTTTCAGAGATACAGAGGGCATAGTTTTTTTCCTTTTTTTGAAACCATGGCTGCCACCATCGCGTACGTTGACGTCCATAATTATATTAAACATTCTAACGTGGATAGTCGCACTGATGGTTGAAAATTAGGTTGTCAATCGGGAGTAAGTCGTTGCAGAGAAAAACGGAGAGGGACTTAGCACGACGGACAGAGCGGACATCGAAAGGCCTACACCCCCTTCCAAAATGTTCTACTTTGGTTGCCTTATAGCCTGAATTAAATTAATTTCGCTGCCGTCCTCGATGATGTGCCCAACGGTCGAACGACTAATGACCCAAGTCACCACCAACCCAAAAAATCAGCCCACTTACGTTGTGGGAGTTTGAAGTGGCTGTAAAACGGCCCGCCAGGGTTCAAAGGGTTAAAAAAACTCAAAACGACAACATGATCAGCCGAGCGCAACTAAAATCGACACTCTCACATAATGTGTCACATTGGTTCATCGAAACGAAGCAAATCACTCGAGATGCTTAAATGGCAACTTACCGATACTGAATGTGTGTTGTTAATATTACTCGTATTATCCATGGCATCAAAGTGGTTCTCAAACATAGTTACATGAGTACTCAAGCGTTTTGCTCCTCGACACGGTGTGGGCAAGGTCAGTCAGCACCGGCATGCCGTGAGCTTGCTTCTTGAGAGTCTGCAGTGAACGAGTGAGGTGACACCATATGAGGCCGAGGTGTGTTCAGGCTAAACTTGCCAGTGACACACAGGCTCAAAAGCACCAGTCCACCTTCCAATGCGACTTCCATCTCGTACATTCCCTATTTCGTTAGCATGCTCACGATTCAGAATTAACCTGAAGCCATCGAACAAAACAAAGCTTCGCTCTTGCCAGAGGGAAAAAAAAACCCCGCGGACCAGTCTTTTTGATTTTCTGGTTCAACACTTACACACGGTCCACCTTTCAGACTTCTGGTAATACATTGCGTCATTGAGGGTGCAAGTGGCATTCATCAGCAGCAGATATCCGCCCTTCTGAATCAGCGTACCTTGCTGCTTTGTGTGAACTTGGACGGAGAATAAATGGAAAAAAATTTTATGGTGCGGAATTGAACACCACCACATAAACAGGAAAAGACACACAAAACGTGCGCACTCAAGGTGGAAGTTGCGAAATTACCAAGAAACGTTGCGAGTAGTTCTGCTTCAGATTCCGACAACGAGCATCCGGGCACCCTCATCTGTGATAATGCTTGCTGCTTAATCTGCAAACAACACAAGATGAGAAACAATACAATTCCACCTTTACAAGCAGCAGCTCGGAGCCTGTCCAGATTTTGATCCCGACACTTGGGAGCAACACGTCGAAGAGAGAGGGACAGAGAGAACAGAGAGAGAGATGACTTTCTATTAAAATCAAAATTGGGCCTTGTAGATGAGGGTGACCCTGGGGGCTGGTTAGATATAGCTTAGAGGTATACACACTCATCGAGCCTTGGTTTTGGAATCTGGACCAGCTGTAAACTTTCACCCTGGTGTTTCACATGAGGAAAGGCATCATTAGGTGTGCAATCAGCGAAACGCCGTGAAGCCAGAGGACCCGTCATGCATCACTGATCTGGTTGGAGAAATTGCTTTGCAAAGTCGGTGTGTTCTTTGCCGGCAACCTGGCTAAATTGCCAACTTGTGCCTGGGGAAACTTATTGAACTCAGGCCTAGCCAGCGCTCAAGAAGGCTTGGGCCGGAAAATGCTCGCCTGGTGAATTCACATAAAGAGAGTGAGGAATTGGGGCCAGAGTTAAAGAAGAGAGTAATGCCGATGACATAAGCAACACAAGCATAAAAGGTCTGTATTAAAAACAAAAGTTGTAAACCATATTTGGAAACTTCACAGTGCTGGATTACCGACAAACTGAGGCAATGGTTGAAATGTTATCTCAGAGGAAAGTACACACTTTCATGTTCTAGAAGCACCCGCGTAGGGACGACGCATGCACGCAGAGACTGAGCTCCTTATTTAGCTATTAGATGAGGGCACTTTTTTCTTTAAAAAAAATACCTTTTAGGTTTTTTTTGCATGAATATGTATTGCATATTATATAGGCATTATATGTGTATGTATGTTGTATGTATGTATTGTATGTATGTGATGAAAAAAATCTAGAGAAAACTAGAACGGCACTCGGTGTGAAATGGAAACTCGAACCTCCGCCAGGCGAACAGTTTACGTTGTATCCAGGATAGTCTGGATCTTGGATTCGGACCTGAATAAAATTCAAGTCAACTTGTTCTCGTCACCACCAAGTCATGTTTCATCCAAACCCGGCCATAACTTTTGAGATATCCTGCTCACAGGACAGACAAACAAACATAGAGGGTTATACATAACCTCCGTCCACCTTCGGTGGGGAGGTAAAAACATGCTGGGCCTGATTCTCACCCTTCAAAAAATTTTGCATCGTGTTTGCAGTACCCTGGGTACTTTGTCCCTCCCCCTCCCTCCATGCGAGGGTGTGGTGGGGGGGGGGGGAGGTGACTTGCCAATACTCCCGAGGGAACGCGGGTGTTTCTAGTAATAGAAATGAGAGCTTGCAGTACGTGTTTCAAACTCACCACAAGTTTGCGTAAGGATGTCACAGGAAAGTACCGAAAAGAAACAATAGCTCGGTTGTGAACAAAATCTTTTTTTTTCAAGCCGGCCCAGTTTACGAATGCGCAGAGGGTACATGTGAAATGTTTCTTTTTTGCAATTCCTACAACACGTTGTTGTATCAATCATGCTTCCGCGCGTTGTTGCTGCCAAAACCGTTTGACACCAAAAATCAACGAACGTCACCGAGCTCAGTGAACTTGTTCAATGCATGGCAAGAGCTGTGTCGACGCCCAAATCGCCAATGAAGTTTTGTCGAGACGTAGCTCCCCCGACTGGAAGCGTGCCAAAAGAACGTGGCCAAAATCATGCGTGCACAGTTCGCGGCGGGCAGCGACATGTGATGAGTTTTCATGTACGCACGGGAATTCCTTGGCGAGCTGCTTTGCCACAGCCTCTTCACCGAACTCATAGGCCACAACTCGTAAGCCACAGGAAGTCATCCGTGAGATGATGCGGTTGAGAAAGCCATGTACTGGGTCGACGGCCTGACGCTACGCGCGAGATTGCGAAAAGAGAGCCGCATGCTGGACGCTGCAGATGGTATCCGGGTCTTTGCCGGTTCTATTAAGAAGTTGGCCAACCTCCTGCCATGTCGCGATAAGCTTCTCATTGTGCTCTTTGACATTAAGCCACTGAGAAAATGTGACAGACCTGATGAAGAGAGAGTGTGTCGTTGGGTCCTAAGTTGGCTTCAAAATTCTGAACACAGTACATCATAAAAACAAACAGTAAAGGAAAGAACTCCATTGTCAAAGTTTAAAACAAGTGTGTTTCAACGATGAAGATCTGTTTCCGATGGCAAACAACTCGTTTGTAGTTTTAATATGAAGTATGAAGGTATTCAACTTAAGCTTTCTCTTCGACCCAAAATGAGGCTCATGGAAAGGTGAGTGATGGCACGGGGAAGAACTGGTAGTAGAGTCACAGTTTGGACTTAATCACGGAAGGAATGAAGAGTAGGAAAAGAGGAGTAATAGGCAAAGAGGGAAACAAGCAACCTGCCAGTATAGGGTCGGGTTAGATCGGGTTACCGGGTATAAAGATTGTGGGTAGGGATGAGGCTGACCGCCTCTTGAAGCCCTGGAGTAAGGTTCCGATGAAGCCACCTCAAGAATGGTGGTTCACAAATGAAAGAAAAAAAAAGAAAGAGTTGATGGTGTGTGGTGAGTTCTATTTTTGGGAGTGTTAACTGGTTGGGGGGGGGAGGGGATGAGTGCGACCAGAACACGTACATCCTGGGAGGTTTCATGTAGGGGCGTCAGAGGATTGGAGGGGAATTCCACCACAGCAGAAGCTAAACAAGAAATAATAATAAATTAAAGAGACGTCACGACCTTTGTGATGTTAGAGTATTAACAGACCTATTGTGCTCCCAAATTCAGATGCTAATTTGGGAAAGGGATCGAGTGCGATTACCCAACTTAGTTGCCATAACCAATGATCAGGACACCATCCTTTCCAGGGACGAAGTGGACAAAAAAAAGATAGTTGAAAGGGATACATTGTTTGTAAATATGAAGTGTCCTCCGAGTCAAAGAGGGAAAACGACATCATAAAAGCATCGCCATTACCCAGAGCGACGCCAGCAAGTTACACTGGGCCCAGCTCAGTGGCTTGCGTTTCTCTAAAGTCAAGTCCAGTGTCATCTCAGTAATGTGGGTGCTGCAGCTTACTCCACAAGCCTCAGACCCTGTTCAAGAAAAACTACTTTGCAACTTTATATGGCCTTTAATCGACAGTTGACTTTTATCGAGGTCAGACAGTTCCTCAACTTGTCCATAACTAACAATGTTCCAAACCACCACCCCACCCCACCCCCTCCCACTGGTAAAAGAGTATTATAACTTACCTTGAGGTTACTCTTTTTACTTGGCTGAGTTGGGAAGTTTTTTGAAATGTGGCATCGACACCGCCGCAAAGGAAAAACTTGAAAGGAAACATGGCCTCTGGTAGTTTGGAAAAGCTCCAATAGTGTCAAGCCGTTGTGGGATGTGGTTGAGAAAAATTGCGGCAAGAACGTCTGGCAGCGTGAGTGTATGCATGGAAGGAGAACGATTTCATTGCATGTCGCAGCCAACGGGCTACGGGACTTGCTGACAAAACCGAGGCGGCAAGGATCGATTCCTCAATCTCACAGGTGTTTAATCTTTATTCACAGAAGGAAGTTGTCTCCGTTTGACCAAGGCCAGCCAAGGCCAACTTCTCCCAGGGCCAAATTGCTGGCTCGCTTCTTCGAAGAGAGCAACGCGGACACCGAGCCTTTGTGGTTGTTCATGTTCGTTGCTCCAGAAAACACCGCACCAATGACAACAACACCTCCGTCGTCGGTCAGATGTGGATTTTACAGCTACTGTTATTCAAGTGTCAGCTGAAAGGTGCAGCTTGTGGCTTTGTTGCAAATAATCAAAGTATATTGGTAACTGGCAGAGACTCGGACTGTGCGGTGGAGGTTTAGTAGATCAAGGCGCCTGACGACCATCATTCATTTCTGAGGAAGTGGCTTTTGGTATGTTCCAAAACACCTTCAGGAGTAAAACCTGCAACAACTACCCGTACGTGGCCACAGTGAGCTGAAGAGTGGTTGAAGTCTTCGGGAATCCGTGTGGTCACCACTTGTGGTTTTCAAGAAGCAAGCGTCCCTTGCAGGAGATTGACCAGAAGAGTTCTATTGAACTTGCAATCATTGTTGAGGCACACACCGGATGTTGTCCCCGAGTAACTGACAAACTCAATCGAGTGCATCAAGGACAAGAGCACTCTCTGTGGCTCTTTTAGAATCCGCTGTATGACCAGTCACGTGTGAATATCTGGACAGCAACGCGATCAAAAAGCAGCTCCTGCAGTGATACTTTACAGTCCAAAAGGCTCAAATCGCTGCATCTGAAATAAAAGAGCAAGTCAAATGTTCCATACGACTTTTTTACTGCCAGTCACGAATAAATTTCAACAACAGCGTGGACTTCCCACTTCCTGCATCTCCTGACACTCACCACATTCCTGCCTTTTGCAGACTTCGGGTGGTGGGAGCAAATTGTGCAGCGTCACGGGGCCGGCTCTTCCCAATCGCTCCGGATAGTTTGCAAGCAGCCGGCCTACAAAGATGGTGTCCACTCGAGGGCTTCTTGCTTGCTGTATGTTCTGATGCATCTTGTGCGGCCTCATGGTGTTGCACAATTTTTTCTTTAACTTCTCCACTGCGCCAGGCAGAAGAAAGAGTATCTACAATGTTGAAATGCTTTCATTTACTCGACACAGGCACACACACTCCATAAGAACTCACCGTGTACTGCGTCACCGTCCAACTGCCTTAACCCTAGTGTAGAAATTCATGTAACTTGTTACATAAACTAAAAGTATTTCGGCAATTCCATGAGGCCATGGACACAGCCATAAAATAATGATATTGTAAATTAGTTTGAAGCATCAACCTAATTTGTTGTCACTACCTGTAGGTATATGAGCAAACATTCATACTTGTCAAATCAATCTGTAGTCTTTAGAAAAAACAAAAAAAACTCCTTCATGAGTTCTCCTCACCAAACTGTGTTCAATAAGTGCCGATTCGGAGTGTGTGTGAGCGAATTTAAAATGAGTATTCAATAATTATAGCTTCTCAGGAGTAGGTTGGGGCTGACAGGATGGCTGGAGGTAAGTGCACTCAGTTAAAGCTATCTTGCCTGAGTTTGAATCCCGACCCAGTTATTAAACTGTCATCCCAATTTCACAGGCAGGGTGATCATCAGTGTGTGTGCGCCGTCCCTCGTGGGACATTAAATGGGGAATCCCATCTGTCGATATCAGTTGGTGACGTTAAAATCCACAGTGTCGTTTATGAAGAGTAGGCAAGCCATCATGGCACCATGAACAATTTCTGCCCTACGACACTGGGCGTTTGCATCGGCGGCTTAGCCACCCTTAGCCAATGATGCTTGTTATCCCTGCAGCTTTGTGCTGCATAAGAAAACATAGTCTGTTCCATATTCTTTCAGATATAAATTAATTTTATTCATGATCCTTGCTCAAAAAGGTTATGGAAACATTTTAAAGTTTATATTGTTGTGTCAGGGGGTTTAACCCTACCTGGACGGATGGCTACGCTTCTCCTTAAAGGCCTACAGCGAGACTCAAAGATTAATGCGCGCGCGGAAGGGGGGCGCCATGGCGGAGCGACAGATGAGCACAGCACGATGGGTTATACTCGAACCCCATTACAAATACATGATACAGCTTCTTAAAGGAACATATTTAATGAAAATAGACAAATATTTATAGAGGACAATGTTCAAAAGGTAATAATAATGAGGTAAATAAATCCTACAGTCAAGGCACCTCTTCACACAGACTCAAATTCAGACAAAGGAAAACAAAATAAAAAGAAAACCCTTCCTTACGAGTTCTTGTACTTCGCTTGGCCCAGAGCTGGTCTTTGTGGAATTTGGAATTGAGGCGCTTCACCAGTACATGCAGACGTGCACAAATGGTGCCTCATCGCTTCTCTTGTAGCGGGACAATGCACGCCAGGCAATCGCGAGCGGCACTCACACAAGGCTCAGAGACCCAGTGCAGTAGCTTTGTGTGCCGATCGTCCTCACCGACTCAACCAAGAGCCAAAGGCCAGCGTCTAGCTTCACCACGTGAGCCAAATCGCCTCAACATGAATATAATGATTGTGCCGTCCTCGTGCGTGCACTCACCCTGAATTCCCGCTTCTGACTGACCAACGTCACCAAAAACACGTTTCCTCCTCCGACTCTCCTCTCACGTGCGCTCTCTCTCTCTCTCCCTCTCTCTCAAATGTGCAACCAACCCTTCCTCTTTGACGTCACGCCCAACAATCCTCCGCTTCTGGGCGTGGCTGCTCGCACGAAACCTGGGAAGGCGTGGCCTGCTCGGCTAGCTTCTGACATCATGCCCATCAACCATCCCTTGGGACGTGAGCCTGTTGTCACCTTTTTAAGCTGGGGCTTCCTGCCTGCTTGTAGTTGTTTTAGGGACGTGTTCCCCACCTTTAGTGCCGATCTTGAATCACAGTGGAGCAATTACATACTGGGAGAGCTTATCTTAAACCCTAGCTAATTAACCACTGCACCACCACGCGTGGTGCACGTACCACTTAAGCCACAGGTTCCCTACTTAATCACATGAGATGCCTCCTACACATTTAGGTAAACTGAATATTAAATTAATAAGAGGTAAAATGCCAATTTGCATTCGCTAGTGCTTTAGAAATAATTTAACAAATATATGCTGGGAAAAGCTAGTATGGAAGCTTGTACACATTTTTCCTTAGGAGTAGTAAAAACCTTGTAAACCTTATCTATGGTCCATTGGCCAGATGGCAGAGGCGAGAAATCACATTCTCTTCTACTCCCATCTCCAGACCATCTGGAGCAAGCCCAGATAAGAGACCGTTTCTCACCCTGTGTTTGTGATTTTAACCTTACAAGATCCATCTGGGCTTTCTCAAAAGGCCTCTCTTTGTTTTCGTTAATTTCTTTGATGTATTAACCACGCCTGGTGAGATCACATATATATATATATACTCAATGTAATCCATGTAAATTAGGACTGCTTGGGATTCGCTCCAGGCTATCTTCCATGTGCACATGCTTCTGTCTTTTATTTCGTTCCTGAATCTACCGCTTAAATTGAACTATAAAGTTCTTTCTGTCTCGAGGTGGTCAAAAATTGCCACGACAACGTCCACGGACCAAAACTACTTTATTCAATGCTAAATTCCCTCTTCAATTCCTCCATCTCCCCCACAACCGTAACAATATGTTACGGGCTGTAACACAAGTACCAAAAATGACCCTTTTTTTTCTTTTATTGCTATTATCTCAGATTTAACATCTGGCAATTGGTTTTCTCTCCAACAACTTCTAATTGTACGAGAAACAATAAAAAACTAACACGATACAACTTCAGAAGAAAAAAGGCAATAAAAAGTGTAACAGAAGTTAGTATGTAACAAAATTTACCAACATTGTAACGAAAGTTACACCGGAGGAATGAACGTCTGTGGGTGATTACATTATGATGAGTTGATGAATGGGAGGATAAAACACGAGAGCGCAGTGATAAACAAAAGCAGATGAATTTACCCAGAATCCAGCTTGTTTTTTCCTTCAGATCAGTCTCTTCACTGCTGCTTTGTGGCATTCTGGATCATTTCACTCAAGTGTGATCACATCAGACAGCTTGATCCACTCAAAGGATACAAATTATTGCATATCTGGATAACATCATTGGGCCTTACCAGAAGATGTAAAGCTCCATGTCAGTGTGGTTTGGATGGCCCAGCATTCCAGTTCAAGAACCGATTATTGCAGAAGCTATTCCTGTCCTTGAGAGGAAGCACATAGTGAGGTGGAATGGAACCTTTTCTGCACTCCCATGGCAAAGGGCCAGTAGACGGTATCGGAGGATCTGTCAAGTACTATGTCTGGTAGAACGAAGGTCACAAGACACGATTGGACAGACGCGCAACTTTGTGGCAGCCACTTCTGGTATTGCCTGGTGTTGGCTTAATGGATAGGGTGGTGGGCTTGGGATCCTGAGTCAAATCCCATTTTGATGTTGAATTAACACCAGGTGGGTTGACTCTGCCTGTCATCCTTCCGAGGTCGAACAATAGACGCCAGCTTGCTGGTATCCTGTGTCCAGGATTGTGCCCAATGACCAAGGAGACTGCTTAGGCAGCACCAACGCTCTGCACAGAATATGATCCCAATGGATGGATGGACTTCTGGGATGCAATGATGACCATCACAGAGTTGTCCCTATCAGACATCCAACAACGCAACAAGGCATTGCATCTCAAAGCCATCTTCAATGTGGCTGTGCCAAGAAGGGAATTTCCAGATGTCACTTCCTGAAATTATCAATGGAAAAGTGGCCTTTCATTTTGATCAGGGATGGCACAGCAGAGGTACCAAACAATAACTCTGATGAAACATCAGAAATCAAAGCAGGGACTGGTTTGTGGTGGAGTTTGATGGTATCTTGTTTTCCAGGGGAGGTGGTTAGCTCTTGGTCATGAAAATGAACACACGACATTGTAATGAAACCAGATGGGAGCAAATCCACACGATGAATATTCTACATGAGAGAGAGAAAAGAATTGTAAAATTGTATAAACTAACTGCAGCAAATACCGTGGCCATTTCATACTTCAAGGAGAAGTTGGAGAATGTAGCACACCTGTGGATGGCATGAACATTCTCATTAAAACTGTTGGATTAAATTTAAACAATGAGTGGACAAACAGTAACGCAAGTTACCATCGTGACAATTACCACCATTTTTTGCTACTTGGCCAGAATCATAAATGAGATTACATTTATTGTCTTACCAACACATATTTAGTGACCAACAAATGTATGATATATCTAATATATAAAGCTCTTTCTAACCATCACTGACTGATATTAAAGTTTGGTCCCTTCCAAGTGACGGAGAAAGCAGAAATTTTGTATGCTGAGGGGGGGGGGTCACAGAGCCGTCGGAAAGCACTGAAAACATAAATAAATTAGAATAATAAATAAAAAATTAATGCAAGTGAGCAACCCGAGACGATGGGGAAGCATGGTAATTTCGCCGGACATTGAAGCCGATACACCGGTAAAAATCCCAGGACGTCAGAAAGCATCTGCAAATGAAATATTGTTACGGTTATGGGGGTAGATGGAGGAATTTAATCGGAAAGTTAGATTGAATCGAGTGTTTGGTCTATGGACGTGTAGGACATCTCGATGTTTATGTAGGGAAACTGTGAGCTTAAGCGTTAGGTGTCACCACATGGGGGGTGGGGCAGTGTTAATTAGTTAGGGATTAAGGATAAGTTCCCCCAGTATGTAATTGCCTGGCTGTGACTTTTTCCCTATGTGTTTTGCATTAACACCCAGCAATGGACCATACAACGAGCTGCAAGACCAAGTAGGAAGGAGCCCCACCTCCAAGTTGATGGCAGACGAAGTCACGCCCCCAAAGCTGTTGATTGATGGGAGTGACGTGAGAGGACGAAGAGGGCATAGGAGGCAGGTGATCTGAGAGGATGGGGCAGCAGCTCGTCGCGATGAGGACACACGAGTGCGGAGTGAGGGGCGCATGCGGTTGAGAGAGAATGTAGCTTGGAGATGTCCTGCAAGAACAGGGCTTTCCTTCGACGCATGAACAGCACGATTCTTGGATTCGTGTTGAGGCGATTTGGCTCGTGTGCTGAGCAAGACGCTGGCATTGACTGTTCGGCTGAGCCGTGAAGTGTGTACCTTTGAGGAGGGAAGGACAGCGTGCCTCATGGCCTGATCACGGGTCTCAGAAATTGTCTCATCGTGTGGACGATCGTTGTGAACAGACCGGTGCAAAAGAGGAACGGTCGGCATATTCGCTCGTGAAAAGAAGCTGCACGGAGTATCTGAACCTTGGTGTTGAATACCCCTCACGATTGCCTGACAAACATTCCCGCTGTGAGAGAGTGGCTTGGCGCCATTTTGCGCGCATCGACACGTGCAATAAGAAGCGCCTTGATTCCACGTTCCACAAAGATCATCTCTGGACCAAGCTAAGTGCCAAAATAAGGAAGGACTTGCTTTTATTTTGTTTCCCCTTGTCTGTATTTAAGTCTGTGTGTCCACGCACTCGACCTTAGACTTCAGCTTACCTCACGTATTATGATATTCTGATTATTGTTCTTTGTAAATATTTGTCTATTTTCATTAAATCCGGTTATTTTAAGTTGCTGTGTCCGTGTATGTGTCATGGGGTTCGAGTACAGTGCCTCTGTCTAGGAGTGCCTCCGTCGCTCCGCCATTGCACCCCATGCCCTGCCGTGCACGTTATAATCTCCGAGGATCAACGTGTCTGCCTCCTAAGGAACCGCTTGGCTATCCGGGCTGGCGGTGTTGACCGTCCGTCACCACAAATTGGGTCGGGGGATTAACCTGGACCGCCAGCACCGCGACAATAAAAACAAATTAAAATAAATAATAAATGAAAATAGATGCAGGTGAGTGACCGAGACAATGGGGAAGCACAGTTCCTTATTGCTTACAATGTGTAGCATACCCCCTCGTATGTATATATTATATATTATATATGTGTGTGTATAATATTATATATATATATATAATATATATGTGTATAATATTGTTGCGAATTCGCGCCGCCGGCGTGCGAACGGCACGTGACTCGAATCGCGGCACGTCTCGCCCACCGGACGGACAATTCAGTCGTGACCCTCTCGGACTAAGCCCGGGAGCCAGTCACGGGTGGGCCTTTCGGCTCACCACGATCGTGCCAATCGGCAAACCGCGTGGGATAGGGTTGTTCGCCAAACTCGACCTACCTAAGTACCCACGCGGGATGGTAAACCGGGCGATCGCACCTCGCGCCGGATCGACTTCGGACACGAACCGCTTAAGCGGTCCGTTCCGTGCTATCGGATAACCGAGCGGTGTTATCGTCGGCCTCGACGGTTCCATAATTAATTAATTTCGGCGTATCACACCCACTACGACAACCCTTTTTCGTGAGCAAGATGGAGACCCAACAAGGAAAGGACGCAGCGAACGGGGAACAATTCAACATGCAAGCACTTTATTTACACAGACACAGGCACAAGCACACGTATAGTCACAGAATGCATATATATCAATAAAACCAAAGCAACGACGACGCAGAGTTAACACCAACTAACGCGAACACTCGGCAACACTTATAACGGTTCTACTTACAAGACAGGCGCTCCCACAGTCATTTGCCCAAAACCCAAAGAAAAGAAAAGGTGACTTCCCTGGTGGGCGTCGAGTCCTCCTCCCACGACCTCAACTCCGAGCTCCGTCTCCTTCGCCGTCCTCCACTGCCGACTCGACCCGACTCGACGACGACACAGCTCGACTTCAACGAGCTCCTCGGGCTCGACCGCGATGACTCTCAACCCGAGACGAGGGAGCAACCAACCAACCGACGACTCCTCACAGCTCCCCCCACCAGTTCACGACGAAGGGGAAAAGACGAGAGCTTCTTGCACCCGGCCTGTCCGTCTTATTAGCGCGGGCTCCGCCCTCCCTCCGCCCCGTTTTCGGCTCCACCCTCCTTCGAGAGTTCCCGAAAAGGGGCGTGCCTCTCGTTCCCCCGTCCCACGCCGTGCGGGGGCGAGGAAAGTCAGTTTGGCTCGGGGCCAGGTTAATTTCCCCCAAAAAGAGGCCCCCACCTTTTCTCACCTTGACCCCCGGCTCGGATCGCACCTCCCCCACACCGGCCGGAGAAGAGATGGCGGGTGGCGAAGATGCTGTCGCGCAGATGGCGGAGGCGGCGCGCGCCAGCGCCGTCGGCGCTGTGGTGGGGATGTGTGTTGTGGTTGAGACGTGGTTGGTTCGAAAAATAAGAAAGAAAGAAAACGACTGACTCAAAGTGTCGCAGCCCGAATGAATCACATTAATTCCCTCTAAACAACGGTTTGGGGCTAACTACACATGTACTTCAGAAATACCTCACCTACGGGACCTGAATGGTGGTTGCGAATTTCCACAGCGTAGCATATATATATATTATATGCATGTTATACTTTTGACAAATAATGCTCTGCATGAGGAGACTTCTCTCGCTCGTCTCTCACAGCGGGAATGTTTGTCAGGCAATTCGTGAGCGGTATTCAACACCAAGGTTCAGATACTCCGTGCAGCTTCTTTTCACGAGCGAATATGCCGACCGTTCCTCTTTTGCACCCGGTCTGTTCACAACGATCGTCCACACGATGAGACAATTTCTGAGACCCCGTGATCAGGCCATGAGGCACGCTGTCCTTCCCTCCTCAAAGGTACACACTTCACGGCTCAGCCGAACAGTCAATGGCCAGCGTCTTGCTCAGCACACGAGCCAAATCGCCTCAACACGAATACAAGAATCGTGCTGTCTTCATGCGTCGAAGGAAAGCCCTGTTCTTGCAGGACATCTCCAAGCTACATTCTCTCTCAACCGCATGCGCCCCTCACTCCGCACTCGTGCCTTCCTCATCGCGACGAGCTGCTGCCCCATCCTCTCAGATCACCTGCCTCCTATGCCCTCCTCTTCGTCCTCTCACGTCACTCCCATCAATCAACAGCTTTGGGGGCGTGACTTCGTCTGCCATCAACCTTGGAGGTGGGGCTCCTTCCTACTTGGTCTTGCAGCTCGGTTGTAATGGTCCATTGCTGGGTTGTAATGCAAAACACATAGGGAAAAGTCACAGCCAGGCAATTACATACTGGGGGAACTTATCCTTAATCCCTAACTAAATTAACACTGCCACCACCCCCCCATGTGTGACACCTAACGCTTAAGCTCACAGTTTCCCTACATAATACATCGAGATGTCTCCTACACGTCCATAGACCAAACAACTCGATTCAATCCTAACTTTCCGATTAAATTCCTCCATCTACCCCCATAACCGTAACAATATTTTCATTTGCAGATGCTTTCTGACGGTCCTGGGATTTTTACCGGTGTATCGGCTTCAATGTCCGGCGAAATTACCATGCTTCCCCATCGTCTCGGGTTGCTCACTTGCATTAATTTTTTATTTATATTCTAATTTATTTATGTTTCAGTGCTTTCCGACGGCTCTGTGACCCCCCCCCTCTCCCAGCATACAAAATTTCTGCTTTCTACGTCACTTGGAAGGGACCAAACTTTAATATCAGTCAGTGAGTGGTTAGAAAGAGCTTTATATATTAGATATATCATACATTTGTTGGCACTAAATTATGGTTGTTGGTAAGACAATAAATGTAATCTCATTTATGATTCTGGCCAAGTAGCAAAAAATGGTGGTAATTTGCACGATGGTAACTTGCGTTACTGTTTGTCCACTCATTGTTTAAATTTAATCCAACAGTTTTAATGAGAATGTTCATGCCATTCACAGGTGTGCTACATTCTCCAACTTTCCTTGAAGTATGAAATGGCCACGGTTATTCGCTGCAGTTAGTTTATACAATTTTACAATTCTTTTCTCTCTCTCATGTAGAATATTTCATCGTGTGGATTTGCTCCCATCTGGTTTCATTACAATGTCTTGTTGTTCATTTTCATGACCAAGAGCTACCACCTCCCCTGGAAACAAGATACCATCAAACTCCACCACAAACCAGTCCCTGCTTTGATTTCTGATGTTTCATCAGAGTTATTGTTTGGTACCTCTGCTGTGCCATCCCTGATCAAAATGAAAGGTGCCACTTTTCCATTGATAAATTTCAGGAAGTGACATCTGGAAATTCCCTTCTTGGCACAGCCACATTGAAGATGGCTTTGAGATGCAATGCCTTGTTGCGTTGTTGGATGTCTGATAGGGACAACTCTGTGATGGTCACATCTTGCATCCCAGAAGTCCATCCATCCATTGGGATCATATTCTGTGCAGAGCGTTGGTGCTGCCTAAGCAGTCTCCTTGGTCATTGGGCACAATCCTGGACACAGGATACCAGCAAGCTGGCGCTCATTTTGTCGACCTCGGAAGGATGACAGGCAGAGTCAACCCACCTGGTGTTAATTCAACATCCAAATGGGATTTGAACTCAGGATCCCAAGCCCACCACCCTATCCATTAAGCCAACACCAGGCATATACCAGAAGTGGCTGCCACAAAGTTGCAGCGTCTGTCCCAATCGTGTTCTGTGACCTTACGTTCTACCAGACATAGTACTTGACAGATCCTCCGATACCGTCTACTGGCCCTTTGCCATGGGAGGTGCAGAAAAGGTTCCATTCCACCTTCACTATGTGCTTCCTCTCAAGGACAGGAATAGCTTCTGCAATAAATCGGTTCTTGAACTGGAATGCTGGGCCATCCAAACCACACTGACATGAGCTTTACATCTTCTGGTAAGGCCCCAATGATGTTATCCAGATATGCAATAATTTGTATCCTTTGAGTGGATCAAGCTGTCTGATGTGATCACACTTGAGTGAAATGATCCAGAATGCCACAAAGCAGCAGTGAAGAGACTGATCTGAAGGAAAAAACAAGCTGGATTCTGGGTAAATTCATCTGCTTTTGTTTATCACTGCGCTCTCGTGTTTTATCCTCCCATTCATCAACTCATCATAATGTAATCACCCACAGACGTTCATTCCTCCTGGTAACTTTCGTTACATGTTGGTAAATTTTGTTACATACTAACTTCTGTTACACTTTTTATTGCCTTTTTTTCTTCTGAAGTTGTATCGTGTTAGTTTTTTATTGTTTCTCGTACAATTAGAAGTTGTTGGAGGAGAAAACCAATTGCCAGATGTTAAATCTGAGATAATAGCATAAAAGAAAAAAAAGGGTCATTTTTGGTAACTTGTGTTACAGCCCGTAACATATTGTTACGGTTGTGGGGGTAGATGGAGGAATTGAAGAGGGAATTTAGCATTGAATAAAGTAGTTTGGTCCGTGGACGTTGTCGTGGCAATTTTTGACCACCTCGAGACAGAAAGAACTTTTATAGTTCAATTTAAGCGGTAGATTCAGGAACGAAATAAAAGACAGAAGCATGTGCACATGGAAGATAGCCTGGAGCGAATCCCAAGCAGTCCTAATTTTACATGGATTACATTGAGTATATATATATATATGTGTGATCTCACCAGGGCGTGGTTAATACATCAAAGGAAATTAACGAAAACAAAGAGAGGCCTTTTGAGAAAGCCCAGATGGATCTTGTAAGGTTAAAATCACAAACACAGGGTGAGAAACGGTCTCTTATCTGGGCTTGCTCCAGATGGTCTGGATGATGGGAGTAGAAGAGAATGTGATTTCTCGCCTCTGCCATCTGGGCCAATGGACCATAGATAAGGTTTACAAGGTTTTTACTACTCCTAAGGAAAAATGTGTACAAGCTTCCATACTAGCTTTTCCCAGCATATATTTGTTAAATTATTTCTAAAGCACTAGCGAATGCAAATTGGCATTTTACCTCTTTATTAATTTAATATTCAGTTTACCTAAATGTGTAGGAGGCATCTCAATGTGATTAAGTAGGGAACCTGTGAGCTTAAGTGGTACGTGTCACCACGCGGTGGGTGGTGCAGTGTTAATTAGCTAGGGTTTAAGAATAAGCTTCCCCAGTATGTAATTGCTCCACTGTGATTCAAGATCGGCACTAAAGGTGGGGAACACGTCCCTAAAACAACTACAAGCAGGCAGGAAGCCCCAGCTTAAAAAGGTGACAACAGGCAGTCACGTCCCCAAGGGATGGTTGATGGGCATGATGTCAGAAGCTAGCCGAGCAGGCCACGCCTTCCCAGGTTTCGTGCGAGCAGGCCACGCCCCAGAAGCGGAGGATTGTTGGGCGTGACGTCAAAGAGGAAGGGTTGGTTGCACATTTTGAGAGAGAGGGAGAGAGAGAGAGAGCGCACGTGAGAGGAGAGTTCGGAGGAGGAAACGGTGGTTTTGGTGACGTTGGTCAGTCAGAAGCGGGAATTCAGGGTGAGTGCACGCACGAGGACGGCACAATCATTATATTCATGTTGAGGCGATTTGGCTCACGTGGTGAAGCTAGACGCTGGCCTTTGGCTCTTGGTTGAGTCGGTGAGGACGATCGGCACACAAAGCTACTGCACTGGGTCTCTGAGCCTTGGTGTGGAGTGCCGCTCGCGGATTGCCTGGCGTGCATTTGTCCCGCTACAAGAGAAGCGATGAGGCACCATTTTGTGCACGTCTGCATGTACTGGTGGAAGCGCCTCAATTCCAAATTCCACAAAGACCAGCTCTGGGCCAAGCGAAGTACAAGAATACTCGTAAGGAAGGGTTTTCTTTTTATTTTGTTTTCCCTTTGTCTGAATTTGAGTCTGTGTGAAGAGGTGCCTTGACTGTAGGATTTATTTACCTCATTATTATTACCTTTTGAACTATTGTCCTCTATAAATATTTGTCTATTTTCATTAAATATGTTCCTTTTAAGAAGCTGTATCCATGTATTTGTAATGGGGTTCGAGTATAACCCCATCGTGCTGTGCTCATCTGTCGCTCCGCCATTGCGCCCCCTTCCCGCGCGCGCATTAATCTTTGAGTCTCGGCTGTAGGCCTTTAAGGGAGAAGCGTAGCCATCCGTCCAGGTAGGGGTTAAACCCCCTGGACACAACAATATTAACTTTAAAATGTTTCCATAACCTTTTTGAGCAAGGATCATGAATAAAATTAATTTTATCTGAAAGAATATGGAACAGACTATGTCTTTCTTATGCAGCACAAAGCTGCAGGGATAACAAGCATCATTGGCTAAGGGTGTGGCTAAGCCGCCGATGCAACGCCCCAGGTCGGTTAGGGCAGGAAATTGTTCATGGTGCCAGTGATGGCTTGCCTACTCTTCATAAACGACACTGTGGGATTTTAACGTCCACCAACTGATATCGACAGATGGGATTCCCATTTAATGTCCATCCGAGGGACGGCGCACACACACTGATGAATCACCCTGTCTGTGAAATTGGGATGACAGTTTATAACTGGGTCGGGATTCAAACTCAGGCAAGATAGCTTTTAACTGAGTGCACTTACCTCCAGGCCATCCTGTCAGCCCCAACCTACTCCTGAGAAAGCTATAATTATTGGAATACTCATTTTTAAATTCGGCTCACACGACACTCCGAATCGGCACTTATTGAACACAGTTTTGGTGAGGAGAACATCATGAAGGTAGTTGTTTGTTTGTTTTTTCTTTAAAGACTACAGATTGATTTGACAAGTATGAATGTTTGCTTCATATACCTACAGGTATGTACAACAAATTAGGTTGATGCTTCAAACTAAATTTACAATATCATTATTTTATGGCTGTGTCCATGGCCTCATGGAATTGCCGAAATACTTTTAGTTTATGTAACAAGTTAATGAATTCTCTACACTAGGGTTAAGGCAGTTGGACGGTGACGCAGTACACGTGTGAGTTCTTATGCGAGTGTGTGTGCTGTGTCGAGTAAATGAAAGCATTTCACATTGTAGATACTCTTTCTTCTGCCTGGCTGCAGTGGAGAAGTTTAAAGAAAAATTGTGCAAGCACATGAGGCCGCGACAAGATGCATCAGAACATACAGCAAGCAAGAAGCCCTCGAGTTGGACACCATCTTTGTAGAGCCGTGCTTGCAAACTATCCGGAGCGATTGGGAGAAGCCGGCCCCGTGACGCTGCACAATTTGCTCCCACCACCGAAGTTGCAAAAGGCAGGAATGTGGTGATCGTGTCAGAAGATGCAGGAAGTGGGAAGTCCACGCTGTTGTTGAAATTTATTCGTGACTGGGCAGTAAAAAAGTCGTATGGAACATTTGACTTGCTCTTTTATTTCAGATAGCAGCGATTTGAGCCTTTTGGACTGTAAAGTATCACTGCAGGAGCTGCTTTTTGATCGCTGTTGCTGTCCAGATATTCACCGTGACCTGGTCATACAGCGGATTCTAAAAGAGCCACAGAGAGTG
>CM068968.1:68220828-68231514 GCA_035128595.1 Eptatretus atami | reverse complement strand
TACATACATACATACATACAATTGCCTTATATAATATGCAATACTTATTCATGCAAAAAAACCTAAAGGTATTTTTTTTTAAAAAGAAAAAAGTGCCTCATCTAATAGCTAAAAGGAGCTCAGTCTCTGCGTGCATGCGTCCGTCCCTCAACGCGGGTGCTTCTAGTATACATGAAAGTGTGTTACTTTCCCTCTGAGATAACATTTTCACCATTGCCCAGTTTGTCGGTAATCCAGCACTGTGAAGTTTCCAAATACTCGGTTACACTTTGTTTTTAATCAGAACCTTTTATGCTTGTGTTGCTTATGTCATCGGCATTACTCTTCTTCTTTAACTGCCCCAATTCCTCACTCCTTTATGTGAATTCAGCCAGGGCGAGCATTTCCGGCCCAAGCCTTCTTGAAGCCGGCTGGCTAGGCCTGACGTTCAAAGTTCCCCAGGCACAAGTTTGCAATTTAGCCAGGGTGCCGGCAAGAACACACCGACTTTGCGAAAGGCAATTTCTACCAACGATCAGTGATTGCAGACGGGTCCTCTGGCTTCACGGCGTTCCGCTGGATTGCACACCTAATGATGCCTTTCCCTCATGTGAAACACCAGGGTGAAAGTTTACAGCTGGGTCAGATTCAAACCAGGCTCGATGAGTGTGTATACCTCTAAGCTATATCTAACCAGCCCCAGGGTCACCCTCATCTACAAGGCCCAATTTTGATTTTAATAGAAAGTCAGTCTCTCTCTCTGTCTCTCTGTCTCTCTCTCTTTCGACGTGTTTTGCTCCCAAGTGTCGGGATCAAAATCTGGAACAGGCTCCGAGGCTGCTGCTTGGTAAAGGTGTGAATTGTATTGTTCTCATCTTGTGTGTTTTGCAGATTAAGCAGCAACCATATCACAGATGAGGGTGCCCGGATGCTCGTGTCTGGAATCCTGAAGCATGACATCGCAACGTTTCTTGGGTAATTTCCAACTTCCACCTTGAGTGCGACGTTTGTGTTGTCTTGTTTCCTGTTTATGTGGTGGTGTTTCATTTTCCGCACCATAAAATTTTTTTCCATTTATTTCTCCTTCCAAGTTACACAAAGCAGCAAGGTAGCTGATTCAGAAGGCAGGATATCTTGCTGCTGATGATGCCACTTGCACCCTCAATGACGTCATGTATTACCAGAATCTGAAAGGTGGACCGTGGTGTAAGTGCTTGAACAAGAAAACAAAGACTGGTCTGCGGGGTTTTTTTTTTCCTCTGCAAGAGCGAAGCTTTGTTTTGTTCTGATGGCTCAGGTTAATTCTGAAGTCGTGAGCAATGCTACGAATAGGGAATGTACAGATGGAAGTCCATTGGAAAGGTGGACTGGTGCTTTTGAGCCTGTGTTCATGCAAGTTTAGCCTGAACACACCTCGGCCTCATATGGTGTCACCTCACCCGTGTCACTGCAGACTCTTCAAGAACAAGCTCACGGATGCCGTGGCTGACGACCTTGCCCACCTCGTGTCGAGGAGCAAAACGCTTGAGTATCTCATGTAAGTCTATGTTGAGAACCACTTTGATGCCACTGGATAATACGAGTAATATTACACACACACATTCAGTATACGGTAAGTCGCCAATTTACATCGAGTCGATTTGCTTCGTTTCGATAGAACACCGTGAACACATTATGTGACGAGTGTCGATTTTAGTTGCGCTCGGCTGATATGTTGTCGTTTGAGTTTTTTTTAACCCTTTGAACCCTGGCGGCCGTTTTACTAGCCACGATTCAAACCTCCACACACGTAAGTGGCTGGATTTTTTGGTGTTGGTGGTGACTTGGGTCTTAGTCGTTCGACCGTGGGCACCATAATCGAGGACCGGCAGCAAATTATTTAATTTCAGGCTATAAAGGCAACCAAATGTGAACATTTTGAAAGGGGGTGTAGGCTTTCGATGTCCGCTCTGTCCGTCCGTGCTAATTCTCTCCGTTTTCTCTGCAACCACTTATCCGATTGACACAATTTTCACCATCGGTGCGACTACTCACGTAGAATGTTTTAATGATAATTATGACGTCATACGTTACGCGATGTGGCAGCCATGTTCAAAAAAAGGAAAAAAACTATGCACCTCTGTATCTCTGAAACCGCTCCATCAAAAAAATTGAAACTTGTCACATGTGAAGCACTCCCCATGAGAAGCAAATTATGTTTTTTTTTTGATGATGGTCATAGGTGGCTTCGTTATGACGTCATGATTGCATACGTCAAAGGCTTTATCTGATCAGGATGAAATTTTTTGATGGTCATCGAAGGCTAAATTGTGTAGGAGGGGGGGGGGGGAAATTGAAGGCGTCATCGTCATGTGGTTCGGCAGCCACATTGTTTTAAACATAAAACCTTCAAAAATCAATCTTCTCCGAAAAGGCTGAACACGTCGAGGTGAAACTTTAAAGGTATGATCGCCTATCCATGAGGAACAAAAAGTTTTCCACCGATGACGTCATGGGTCACATGTTTTGGCAGCTATGATTTTGTTTTTTTGTGAAGAATAAACCTTTAAAAATCCTCATCTCCAGAACGGCTTGACAGATCTTGGGGAAACTTCACCCACATGTTCCACAAGCCTTGCGGATACCAAGGTATTCACAAGTAATTAATAGGTCACATAGTCTCGCAGCCATATTGGATTGAACGGAAATCTTAAAAAATGTATTTCTCTGAAACTGCTTCATCAATCAACATGAAACCTCTCAATTATGATTTGGTATTCATGGGGTATCTATGCTTTAAATTTCAACCTGATCGGATGCACGATTTGGCAGCCAGAATGATTTAATTTTTTTTGAATCTGGGTTCAGGGATTTAACTCAAACTTAGTACAAGTATGTATAACGATGTAATAATGCGGGCGGAGGCATATCTGGCGACGTCACGATGTCAATGAGTGCCATTCTAGTTTTCTCTTTTATGTGATTATTGTTAAACGAAGGTAGTAAAGGGAAAATGACATTTGTTTCCTTTTGTTTCTTTATTTTCCAACTTACTCGCCAATCAACTTACGAACGAACTTCAGGAACATAACCCGTTCGTAAGTTGGGGACTCCCTGTACGACAGTGTGGTTTGCAAAAAATTTTAATACGGTGGCATGCCGTCTGCTAGTGTATAAGCGACAACATCGTGTCGCCCCCTCGTAGAGAACTGACATGGCAATCGCTCAGTGGATGCCGCATCTCTTTATTTCCTAATCTCACGTGTTTCACCCTGCGGTGTACTTGACGATATATAATTATGAATATGCACACCTGTATTCGCAAAGTATATGCATGCGAAGTGAAAAGCGGGTTAAGCAATTGATTCACTTTGTGATCAAGGAACAACTTGATTTTGAAATGAATGTTATATTTTGAGCACAAATCGGAAAGTGAACCTGTAGTTTATCATCTTTGTCAGTACTTTGGCTCTGGATGAATTTGTCCCGATCGCAAATGCGCAGAGAGGAGCGAGATAAATCTTTCACTCTGTCTCTGTCTGGCAGTGAAAGAAAATTGAAAATCATTCCAAACAGGAAACTTCCTGTTTTTAACGTCATAAAGGACACGAGCAACGGGCACGAAGGACTTATGTAATGTGTAAAAGACACTGAATCAACGGTGGTAAACTTCTGAAAAAGTTTTTTTTCTCCAACCTTTAAAATCTTAATTTATTTCAGTTGAATTATATGAGCAGAGTATCTGCCCTACGGGTGATCTCGTTCCAAGCATGCAACACGTTCTTGACGCATACCTTTATTTGGGCAGTGTATAGGCAACTGACAGTTGCCTCAATTACCCCCAAAAAAAATTGTTTTTTCTTAAAAATTATAAAAACTGCCTAAGAAGGGAAACTTGAAGCACCAACTTTACCAATCTTTGCATCTTTACAGAGTGGAAGCTGAATAAAAGGACCCTTGAATGTCACTGGTTATTTTGTCATAGAAACTCAAGGTTATTGTCTTTCTCATTCCCTGAATTATTGTCGGTTAGGCTACTCGGAGCTGTTTTTAAACATAGACAATCCACTGCAGGTATAAGCACAGTTGGTACAAGCTACCGGCTGCTATTTCAGGTTCACGCTCAGGCTTTCCTCTTCCCACGTCATTGCACAAAAGCCATCAGTGCAGGCAGGGTAAGAGGCTTGTGAACCAGAAAAGATCACCGCCACTATATCGGGTCACATTTTATACTGCAGGTGTTACGTGCATGAATTCAAAATGCCTCACTGAACTGAAAAGCATGGGGACAGGAATACTGGACTGGAAATGGTGGGGACTTGCAATACCTTTCCCCACCTTGAGGTGGCACTACATGATCCACATTTACAAAGATAATTTGTGTCCCCCCCCCAAGACCACTGGCAAAGATAAAAACACCCCTATACATTAAATGGGCTCTTGCTGATCCAATGTAGCAAGTTCGGATGTAATTGACTCAGCACTGTAGGAGGAGTAGCGCGACAAACAAACATCGGCCCTTGAATTATAGTAAGGATACTTGAACACTGTAGAAACCAAATCGCTTTTTGGCACTTCCAAAACTCTTCCGTTTTCGCAGTACTTGCAGAAAATATTACAGCATTTTCCGTCATCACGACCAATCAAATTTTCCGCTCATAGACACCGCCCATGTCCTTGTTTCTCAAGACAGTGCAGGGTAAGGTGTTCTATGAACTCTTTTAAAGTTTGTGATTGTTTTCACTGCAGTTAAGACCTTGGAGGATTTGATTTATTTTGTTGCTTTGTTTTTCTCTTCTTCTAGGATTGGTGGAAATAACTTCACATCACGTGGGGGAGCCGTCATTGCAAAGGCTTTGAAACCCGTTTGAAGTGATAGGGTAAGCAATTGGCTTGCTTTGTTTCGATGTTTAATAACTCTCATCGTGTGTTCATTTTCCATTTAGCCGACCCGGTGCTAGAGAGTTGATGCAAATTGTGTTCCACAGGCTGTGGGGAAACAGTATCGGGGATAAAGGAGCGATTGCATTTGCAGAGGTGTTGGAGGAGAATAACACTCTGGAGCGCTTAAGGTAATAACAATCCGGTAGAAATATAAATAAACACGGGAAGAGGTCAATTGACCCATCGTATCTGTCATGGGCATATCCTGTTATTATACCTGGTCTTTAAATGCAATGGAATGGATCATTCTGGTACGACACATCTCTGCCGCTGATGCTTTGCCCCAGCACGAGTCATTATTTTCTGGAGTGCAGACAGTCGAAGGCAGGAATACCAGCTAACAAAGGAGGTGTATTGCTGTCCCTCGCGTTACTTGGGAATTAATTGGTGGACGTTAAAGATCCCACGGTGTACTTTGCGAAGACTCGGCGAGCTATCGCCGGCATCATTTCCAAGTTCCTGCCCGAACTACTGCCGGGAAGGCAATAGCAAACCACCCAGTAGTATAATCCTTGTTTATTAACTGCTTCGGCAGCACCGGCGTGGTCTGTAACAGTTTCGTGAATCGGAATCGGAACATTACTTGTAACCAAATTCTCTCTGCGGCATATCCTGTGATTATATACTGAGATACAGTAATACCCCGGTTTACGTCGCCCCTTCTTGTTTTGTTTCGCAAATACGTCATCCCAATATTAATACCGCTTCTCGATATTCATCATCTCAACTCGCACTTTTGTCATTTCAAAAGCCATAACCTTTTATCCCGACCATTTTTAGAACTTGCAACATTGATAAAGATGCCAGGATATATCGCTAAAGTACCGAATTGCAAAATCGCTGAAAGAACGACTGTACTTTGCTTCGCATATAAATAAGTGTACTGTGTTGTAGATTGGTTAAGAGGCATTGTCAGTGTTGCTTTGGAAGTGAAATTTGATGTTGTTCGTCGAATGGATGCTGGTGAATGTGCCCTTAATGTTGCCGGGTTAAAGTGTGCCTCCGATCGATAAATATGCCCTCGTTCATTGAAGAAAGAGGAGGAAGAAGAAGACTTACTGCCAATTGTGACCACTTCTGGAAGAGGTTAATTATTTTTATTTAAATATGTCTGGAAATTGTTTATAATTTTATTATATGTACAGGTAGGGGACCCCTTATCCGGCAGCCAAAAAAAACCTGCAAAATTTTGAAACCCCATGGTGTACAATTTTTTTTAACCCTTTCATTTCTGAAAAGCTAATTGTTCACGAGCCCTCAGGAATTAATCGGCAGGAAAAATGTCTGGCCACAGAAGTGATGTTGCACAATCACCAGAAACGAACCTGTGAAGTTGTGTGTACGTCCGATTTGGCATCACCACACTGTGCTCTACAGTTCTGTGCGCATAATTGTGTTCGTACAATACCGCTTGCGTCGCAGTCATGTCTAAAAGGCTTTCAACATCTGGACAAGCTTGTGGTGCTTCAAAAAGGAAGCATGTATCGCTCGGTATCAAGCACAAAGTGGAGTTTTTGCGAAAACGTGACGTGGGTATTTCGGTGAAACGCCTTGAGTGAGGAGTATGGCGTTGGTACATCGATGGTACTGTGATCTAAAGAAACAAGAGGAGCAGACATTACAATTTAATGGTGAGAGTGATGTGCCCACATGCAATGGACAAATGGAAACGATACATCAGTCAAGACACCGACGTCGATAATGTTTGATGGAGTGGATAAGGCAGCGCCGATCGAGAAAATTTTCTCTTGCGTCGTGCAAAAATCAGACTCGAGCAAAAACTTTTAATGTCCCATGCAACACACAGCCACATGTGTGACTTAACTTCAGATAAACTGTAATTATTGTAGAAATACAGCAATCCCTTGTCAGGCAAACCAACGAAGGAGGAGCATTTGGTAAGTGAATACATATATATATATAATATATATAATATATATATAATATATATTATATATATATATATATATATACAGTCATGCGCCACTTAACGACGGGTTACGTTTCTGAGAAACGCGTCGTTAAGCGACGTCGTCGTTGTGCGAACATCATTTTTTTTTTTCGTTGCGTTTTCGAACATCGTATCTTACACAAAACTACACACCTGGCTATAATGGTGTAGCCTATTGCTCCTCGGATACAACCTGTACAGTCATGTTACTGCCACTGAATACTGTCGGCAATTGCAACAGCATCCAAGAGAGACGGAAGACACGTTAGTTTTACCTTTGTGCTGTTCATGACGGCCATCGGTGTTGTTTAGCAGCAGCTACAATCTCCTCTCGTATCGATTAATTATAGAAAGATGAATAAATAGCGTTTGGATTTTTAAATACGTAATCATTGCATCGTTTTATAATTTATAAATGAAGAAACGAGCTCCCTGTCAATTGTGATATATATTTTCGGAACAGTGCCGATTGTTTTAACAACATGAAAAGCTTCACCAAAAGATTTGTGTTTTAATTTCGACTGTAACAACGATTTATTCGCGGAATTCTTCAATTCAAAGGTAATTTACTTTGCTGAATGTAAACGTGCAAACATTGGTTCAGTTTGAAAGCCGATTTACTTGATCCCGATTTAGCACGACCCTGCTTTTTTCCGCGATGACATTTTATGACCTCAACGATCGCGTTATAACAGGCCACACTGTCGTTTATTATCATTATGAGTATTATGTACTGTACAGCGTACATAATTGTACGTGCTATTTTATACGACTGGCAAGCGCAACGTCGGCTACATCACTCGGCGATAGGAATTTTTCAGCTACATTTTAAAAAAAAATTTTTTTTTTCAGAGCTGCAGATCCGTCGTATATGCGATCCGTCGTTGCCCGGAACGTCGTTAAAGGGCTGTCACACCTTGACGATTTAGCCAGCGTATGCCGATTTATGAAAAATTTGTCTAAAACGCTGGCACACGTCGAATACGTTATGGGTACGTTTTGTGTACGTTAGTGACGCTGAAAAACACTACCATAGGTCGTTACGCTGGTTTAAACGTTGTACTTTTGGTTGTCCAAATAAATTATGCATGCTTGAAATTTTACGACGTACTCGGCGTTTGGCTCACACGTTCCGCTACGCTGGCCATAAGTTGTAGGCACGTTATGCGATCGTTGACACACGTTAAATTGTATGTTACTCATAAGTCGAAACACGTAGAGGTAACATTCGCGTACCCGAAAACTTATTTCTTAACCTATGAGTAACGTTTTGTAAGCACGCTACACGAACGTTGTTCACAACTTCGCAACACGCTACTTGAAAGTTCTCATACGTCGAAACACATCAAAGTAATGTTTAGGGTACCCATGATTATTTATAACCTATGAATAACGTGCTTGGGAATTATTTACGCTATGCATACGCTAGACATCGTTTGGGCATAGGTTTGTGACGCCTAAAACACGATAAACAATCGTTGGTATAACTTATGTATAAGTTATCGAAGCGTCTTGTGTTCATTAACTAGTACATTATGCATTTGTCAAAGTCCGTTTTTTAATACTTAAAAGTAAAACAAAGAAATATTTCATCGTGGGAATGAGGAAAAAAATTAGCCGAAAAGAACATCGAACAATGGTGCAAAGTAGTCTCCTATTCCGTGGACGATAAGAGGATCCCATCATCACCCACACCATCCCCATCACGCTCACTACTATATACCTGACATGGACCTACTACTACACATACTACTACTACACTACTACTACATACTACTACTGACATAGACATAGACATACTACTACTTATCTACTGACATAGACATATACTAACTACTACTACTACCTACTACTGACTACTACTATAGACATAATACTACTACTACCATGCTACTACTACAACTACTACTACTAATTACTACTAGTCATCGCACACCCAACTTACTGCTAAATAGTATTACTACTACGATACTAACTGGCATTGAACATCTACTCAACATGGAGTCCTGGAACAATGAGTGGTTCATCTTGATGAAGCCATTGTATATACCAATTCCCCTTAACGCTGCCAAATACGCCATGACACGGTAATGTAAAGTTAGAAAAACGTTCAGTATGTGCTGTGGTCGTCCCCGGAAGACGTCAATCTAATTCGTCTACATACGACAATGTGCGTTTTTGAGATACGTTACTCATAAGGTTCAATAGACGCTATCATATGGTTCAAGGTCAAGTTACAAATAAACGGATTTTCAATGCACTTACTGCATCAGGTTTCAAGCACGAGTTAAACATAGTTTTCAGAGCACGCTACTACCTAGGTTAAAAGGACGTTACCTCATTGGTTAGAAAATTAGTTGCAGAGGTAATAATATTACCTTGACGCTGCATTGTTTCGACTTATTTGAGTAACTACATAGTAGACGTGTGTTCCCGTGTGGTTGTACAATCAATCGCCGGAGCGTAGCAGGATGCATATTAGACCAACGCAATAGCGGAACTGGTGTTAGCCATACCCGCCCCGAGTACGTCGTAAAGATTTTCGAGCATGCTTGAAATTTCACGACGTATTACACGTACCACATAATATGACACCCGCGTTCACTTCATCGTTTTCCAGCCTACTCTATTTAACGTATACATAACTTACCCATACCGATATTCGACGTGGTGCCAGCGTTTTAGACACATTTTCACGTATGGCCGCATACCCGCTGGCAAAATCGTCAGGTGTGACCCTTAGCGATTTGACACTATCAAATTCTCAGCGCGGTTTATGATTAAATCGGCGTGCGGCAAGGTTCTTAACAGGCTACGCACGAGTTCATCGGCGGATACAAGTGTGCAAGCGCGCTAGCCTAAGTTAAACTATCGTTGGGAGCATAGGTGTGAAACGCCGCGCAACAGGCTAACATTCGTTGGTAAAAGTTTATCAAACAAACACGAAACGTTCTGTGCCCCGTTACTAATATAGTTATGCATACGACCAACACGTTATTGAATAAACGCCCAAAACTCTTAAAAAAACAACATCAAAATTTCAGCGTACGCCAACACGTTTCACAAACATTTATATACGTTGGCCCATTAGCTGGTTAAAACGTCAGCGTGTGACAGGGCCCTAAAGGGTGCTAATAGTATCTTATATATATATATATATAGTATATATATATATATATATATATATATATATATATATATATATATATATATATACATACACACTATTCCTTTCAACGCCGTAAAGAGCACATAGGGCTGCCAAGGCAGTTTCATTAGGCAATGAGTACAAGTCTCTGAATGGGACGCCACTCAGACGCAGGTTACCCTGAATGGTTATTACCCCAGTCCACTGGTACTCATTTCACGCACTTCGGAAGGTTGAAAGGCTGAGTCAACCCCACCTGGTGTTAATTCATTGGCCGACGGGCTCAAACTCAGGACTCTTAGGTCCCAAGCCAGCCACCTTAAACGCTAAGCTAACACCAGTCGCGGGGGATACGTTCCGGGAAAACCCCGCGAATGTCGGGGGCATTGTTTCAATGGGAAATGGGGAGTTAGGTTCCGGGGATTTCCCGGCCCACGAATGTCGGGGAAAATTTCACTAAAATGCGGGAAAATGCTGTGGAAATAGACGAAAATCCACGAGTGTTTTGTCATTGTTACAATGGGGGTAACTTTATCAGTTTGTGGCGGTTCCTGGTTCATGAAAAAGGCCACAAATGGCGACACCACCGAAATCAGGGAATTGGTACAAGGGGGACAACGTTATCGGTTCGTAGCGGTTCCTGGTTCAAAGGGGAAAGTTTTTAAAGTTTAAAATGTTTTTGACC
>CM068968.1:68190232-68220803 GCA_035128595.1 Eptatretus atami | reverse complement strand
AGTAGAGTTTAACAAAGCGACAATATTCAAAAAGGTAATGATAACACGTGAAAGTAATAAAAAGTCTAAGATCGAGAGCGCCTCACACATGGCTTAAAATACAAGGGGAAAGACAAATAAAAAGAAACCCTTCTTTATTCTGTAGCTTTAGCTTGCCCCAGATTGTCTTAGATAGAGAACTGGAATAGAGAGAGCTTCACCGCACATGCAGACGTCGAAAATCGGCGCCTAAGTCGCTTCTCTCGGAGCAGGACATGCTATAGCAGGCAAATAGAGCGGCATACAACACCAAGGCTCAGAGACCCAGTGCAGCTGCTTCGTACGTCAATTGTCCTCACCGACCGCTATTTGACATACATGAGGCTCGGGGTCCGTTCCTCATGATCAACCAAGAGTCGATGGCCAGCGCTTGCTTCACCACACGAGCCAAATCGCCTCAACACGAAATACAAGAATCATGCCGTCCTCTTCGTGCGTTGAAGGAAAGCCAGCCGTAAAGCCCTGTTCTTACAGGCAATCTCCTAATTACGTTCTTTCTCAACCGCGTGCGTCCTTCACTCCACACCACCCTCTCTTCTGAATCAACTCTGCTCGTGCGTGCGCTCACCCTGAACTCCACTCTCCTCTGTCCTATTTTGTCTGATGCTCCCACGGGTCCTTCTTCTTCTTACAGGTTGTCTCACGTCACACCGATCATGTCTTCCGCCTCTAGAGCGTGGCCTGCTCACACGAAACCCGGGAAGGCGGGGCTTCTGCCTGCTGTTGACTAGCGATCTGACGTCACACCCATCAATCATCAGCGTCAGGGGTGACTTCGCCGCCAGTCACCTTGGAGGCGGGGCTTCTGCCTGCTCGGCACGTTTGGTTGTTTATCAATGGTTTTGGTTATAAAAACAGGGAAAAGTTCACAGGGGCAATTACATACTGGGGGAACTATTCTTCGTCCCTAGCTAATTAACACCGCACCACTCCCTGTATGGTGACACATAACACTTAAGCTCTCAGTTTCCTACTTAATTACATGCGAGATGTGTCCTACACTGTCCACAGACCAAACAACTCTATTCAATCCTAAATTCCCTCTAAATTCCCTCCATCTTACCCCCACAACCATATAACAATACAAAAGGAGCTCGGTCTTGGGTGCCTGTGTGAATGCCTGCCTGCATCCGTCCATTCAACATTGTCCGATAGCATGTATAACATACCAATCAGCAGACAGCACGCACGTTCATGCGCAGCATTTAACGTGCTGCACATACACGGGCAGCAGTGGTACGCTACGTGGTAATTTACATTGAAACAAAAAATCTCTTCCTCCATCTTCCTTCTTCACTTGTAATAATAGTGAGTCATTCAATCCGGTTTCTCAGATTGCGGTGGCGATTGCTTCGAAAAGAGGAATTTTTCTCAGATTGAAAGATGGCAATATAGTGGTGGTCATCTTTTCTGGTTCACAAACCTCTTTCCCTGAATTGATGGCTTTTTGCAATCACATGGGAGGAGGACAGTCTATGACATTACATAATTAGGAGATGACTGTAAGAATTAGGAGATGGCCTGTGAGACCGGAAAGGCAGCCGGTGACCTATACAACCGTGTTTATATCTGCGGTGCTATGTCTATGTTTAAAACTGCTCCGAGTAGCCAAAACGACAAGGATTCAGGGAATGGAGAAAGCCTTTTAAGACCATGGAGGCAATACCTCCAGTTTCCCCATCAGGTTGCTACGACAAAATCGTCACTGTGAAGTTCAAGGGCTTTTTCTTCAGCTTCCACTCTGTAAAGATTTCACCACTGTGTTGGTCTTCAAGTTTCCCTTGTTAGGCAGTTTGTATCAGGCACTTGAGAACATGGAGGGAGTTGGGGCCTATGTGCATCACTGAAAATGACATTTCCTGCTGGTATCAAATTTCATTTGAGCTGCTTTCTTGCCAGTTATAGTTCAGTGCAAGCTCTTCAAATGATTTTGTGTTGCATCCAAGTTTGAATCTGAGGTTGAAAATTTGAGTCGCAGACAGAGTTGCATGAAAGCATTCTAAGGAAAGGTTGAAACCAAGCTGTAGGAAAACCCAAATCATTTTACCCAAGTTGAGGGATTCTTAATTATACACTACTGGCAGAGCCTAAACCCGTCGCTTTGCTGACAGACCAATTAGTCGTCGTATTTGCCAAAAATTTTGGTGAGGAGGGAGAAGGAGAAGAAAGGAAGACAATTTTACCTTGTTCGTTTGCTTTAACCTCAGTATTGCCCAAGTAAGAGGAAATGTTAACATTCTCTGCCACCATAGGTGGCACGATGCAGTACACATTTACATAGAGAATTGTTCCCACCCCACACTAAGTTTGTATTTGTAACTCGAGTTTGGAGTTAACAACTTAAAAGGTGGAGAAGCACACACACACACACACACACACACAACACACACACACACACAACACACACACACCACACACAACACACAGAGACAGAGAAAGAGACAGAGAAAGAGCAGAGTAAGAGAACAGAGAAAGAGACAGAGATGTGTTTATATATAGATTATAGTACCGTGTTGAAATAAACATTAAAAGTACTTCAACAACACACATCATACAACTAAATGTATTGTCTCTCTTGTGCTAAAGGAAAGCCTCACAAATGCTTCTGTTCTTCCTGAAGCCAATTTTGTAGATCCGTTCGCCGCCATCCTAACTTTCGGCACACTTCTTTCTGGTTGGTTGACCATTATGGCAACGGCTGTTAAGGGTATCCTCACTTAAGGATTCCGAGGGTTGTTTATGCAACAGCCCTAAGGTCCACTGTGATTCTTAGCTAAAGGCGCTGTCCACAACTTGAACGTTTTAGCCAGCAATTGGCAAGTATAAAATGTAGTACAAACGTTGGCGTAACGCTGAAAGTTTGAATGTTTTTTTTTGAAGTTTTGGTCTATTTATAAACGTGTTGGTCCGTGATGCATAACATATTAGTAACTTGGGCCACAGAACGTTGTTGTTCTTTATGGAGATAACTTTATACCAACGAATGCTTTGCCTGTTGTGGGTTCACAACCTATGCCCAACCGATAGTTTAACTTAGGCATCAGCGCGCTGGCACGTATGCCGACGAACCTCGTGGCGTAGCCTGTTAAAAGGCTGCCGCCACGGGCCGAATTTAAATCGAAATACCGCCTGAAAATTGGAATAGTTGTCACCATCGCAGTCACACCTTGACGATTTAGCCAGCGTATGCCGACCTATTGAAAATGTGTGTAAAACGCTGGCACACAGGTCGAATAACGGTATGGTAAGTTGTGCATACATTAGGAGCACGCTGAAAAACGAGAAGTACGCTGTCCATAATCGTGGTACGTTAGTTACGTCGTTCGAAATGTCAAGCATCGCTGGAAATTTCGACTACTCGACGTATGGCTCACATGTTCCGCTACGCTGGCATAATTCTATGCACGCTCGCGCGAATCGTTGACACACGTCGACCACACGTTACTTGTAAGTTCATCATAAGTCGATAAACAGACGTCGAGGTATGTTAGGCATACCCGACAACTTAATTTTTTACCTATGAGTAACGTGCTTTTGACCTATGATAGCGTGCTTTGAACCTATGAGTAGTGTGCTTTGAACCTATGTGTAACGTATCTCAAACGCACATTGTCGTATGTAGACGAATTTGATTGATGTCTTCCGGATGACCACAGAACTTACTGAACGTGTTTCTAACTTACATCTACCGTATAATGGCGTATTGGCAGCGTTTAGGGGAATTGGGTATATACAAATGGGCTTCACAAGAGGAACTCGTCAGTGTTCAGACTCCATGTTGAGTAGATGTCATTGTCAGTAGTATCAGTAATAGTAGTCCAGGTGAGCGTGTCAGTAGTAGTGAGTAGTAGTAGTAGTAGTAGTAGGTGAGGGCGACTGAGCGTGTCAGTAGTAGTAGTAGTAGTAGTATTAGTATTGGTAGTAGTAGTATGTCATGTCAGTAGTAGTTTTTAAAGTGGGGTGGGGTGAGCTTGTGGCGGACGGCACCCGCGGAAGGCCCGCCCTCGTTTTTCCTCAGCAACATTCCTCCGCGAGCTCCGATTCCCGCCTTTTTGAGAGCGCAACGGTCATCATGGTAACCGTCCCCAGTGCGGTGGGTGAGCTTGGGCGGACGGCGCCCCGTAGAGATGCCCCGAAGATATAAAACCACGTTCTGTGAGAGAGACGTTCGGAGAGGAAAAGGCGAAGAAGACGTTTGAAGCGAGAGAGACGTTCTGTGAGTTAGATACGTTTTGAGAGTGGGGAAAAAAGCAAAAGCGATACGTTCTGAAGAAGAAAGAGATACGTTCTGAGATAGTAGGTGAGCGTGATGGGGAGGGTGTGGGTGATGATGGATCCTCGTTGCGTCCACGAATAGGAGACACTTTGCAACCATTGTTCGATGTTCTTTTCGGCTAATTTTTTTTCTCATTCCACGATGAACTATTTTTTTGTTTCATGTTTTAAAAGTATTCAAAACGACTTTGACAAATGCATAATGTACTAGTAATGAACACAGAACGCTTCGATAACTTATAGATAAGTTATACCAACGATTGATTAGCGAGTTTTTAGGCGTCCACAACCTATGCCCAACGATAGTCTAACGTATGCATAGCGTGGCAGCGTATCGTCGACGATTAAGTGAGGTTTTCTATTCATAGGCTGCAACTTCACTTTTAATAAATGCCTGTCACTCGCCTATTGTTTTGGACGCTGGTGCTCGCAATTGAAATCGTTTCCATTGAACGAGTTAAATCGCTTCCACTGGACTATTGAAATGATTTAAAATAATGCTTGGTTATCCTTGGACCCCACTCTGGCTAGCAGCTCGTCGAACATCGCTGGGGCATTCGCAGGAAGTTGATGAAGGATGCATGGTCCTCGTTCGGAGTTCCACCATGAGCTGGTCATATATGCCGTAATGGCGTCGCCTCCCGATCCATGGTCTCACCCAGTTCCTTCTCCTCCGTTCACGTCTTCTTCTCCCGGCTCTTATTGGCACGCAACTGGTGCAGTGTCAACTCGATGAGGTCATGTTGATGTTCGAGGACAGGTAGGTATTGTCGTCTCAGCGTTGCCGTATCCTCTATCTCTCGGAATGACATGGACATGTACTCACCACGAAGTCTAAAAAAAAGACGGGTTCCTCCTGCGAAGCCCTTTTTTATATACCAATTCCCCTAATCGCTGCCAATACGCCATTATACGGTATCTGTAAGTAGAACACGTTCATTAAGTTCTGTTGTCGTCCTGAAGACGTCAAATACGTCTACGTCTTTTCAAGTAACGTGTTGCGAAGTGTGAACAACGTTCGTGTAGCGTGCTTACAAACGTTACTCATAGGTTAGTAATAAGTTTCGGGTACGCTGAACATTACCTCGATGTGTTTCGACTTATGATAAACTTACAAGTAACGTGTGTCGACGTGTGTCAACGATCGCATAACGTGCCTACAACTTATGGCCAGCGTAGCGGAACGTGTGAGTCATACGTCGTAAAATTCAAGCATGCAAAAATTTGAGGACAACCCAAAGTACAACGTTTAAAGCCAGCGTACTACGACTTTAGGCAGTTTTTTCAGCGTGGTCTTAACGTACACAAAACGTACCATAACGTATTCGACGTGTGCCAGCGTTTTAGACAAATTTTTCATAAATCGGCATACGCTGGCTAAATCGTCAAGGTGTGACAGGGCTTAAGGATTTCTAAAGGGGAATCTTTCCTTAAGGATGAGGGAATTTTATGCAACCGGGCCTCAGTCCTTAAATCACAAGATTTTCCTCGTTTGCTTGACGAGAATCCCAGTTAAATAAAAAATGGTGATTCAATTGGAGACGTGACCTCAAGCTCAAGGAACCCAATGTCTTAATTGATACATTTTTCGTACGACTGTCAACCCAGAGCCGCTAACACAAACAAATGACCTTACAAAAGTGAGGCAGATGTGCTGGAGATAGATCCTACCAGAGGTAGCGTAGACCGGTATTCTTGTGCAGCATGATGGCAAGGTGGTACACTCCAAGATGCTCACACCATTGCTCACCAAACTGGCAACAACAAAAGAAAAAAAAAACCTTCACAACAACACAAAATAAAGTGAGACCCCGTTTACGGCGGGGATACGTTCCTGAAAAGTGTCACAAATATCGAAACTATGAAAATCGAAACAATTCTTCTCATAAGAATTAATGGAATAAATGGGGGACATGTGTTCCCAACGTCACCACTTCAGGTATTATATTTTGTTTTTTACCAATACTACCCTTTTTGGATTAATGATAGTTATAATCAAGTACAAATACAAGTACGGGACCCCTTATCCGACAGGCATGGGAATTAGGTTTGATGGTTTTTGGGATTTGAGGTCGCTAATACTTATGATACAGATACTTTACATTCATTTGCAATAATTTTGGGGTAAATAAAGAAGAAGAAAAATATATATATATTGTTACGAATTTCAGAATCCGGTCTGATAAATGCATCCACACCTCCAGGTCCTCAGACAGTTATTTCCTTAAATGCATGTTCAGATTAGCCCATCCCCATGTCTAATGGGATATTAAATGTGATGCGTTGAGAAGGGTAAAGATAGATCCCCTCTCTTATGGGAAGCTTTTTTCTTTACGACAGACACGTTCACACACATTTCTTTCACGAGCTCTGAGCCCGCCCTCATTTTTTCCTCAGCAGCATTCTTTCGCGAGCTCCGACGCCCGCCTTTTTGAGAGCGCACGGTCGTCATGGTAACGTGCCCAAGTGGGGTGGGGTGGAGCTTGTGGCGGCGCGGCACCCCGCGGAGAGGGCCCGCCTCGTTTTTCCTCAGCAACATTCCTCCGCGAGCTCCGATGCCGCTTTTTTGAGAGCGCACGGTCGTCATGGTAACCATGCCCCAGTGCGGTGGGGTGAGCTTGGCGGACGGCGCCCCGTAGAGATGCCCCGAAGATATAAAACACATTCTGTGAGGAGAGACGTTCGGAGAGGAAAAGGCGAAAGAAGGACGTTTGGAAGCGAGAGAGACGTTCTGTGAGGAGATACGTTTTGAGAGTGGGGAAAAAGCGAAAGCGATACGTTCTGAGAAGAAAGAGATATGTTCTGAGATAATAAAAAAGCGTGAACAAAAGAGGTACAGAGAGAAGCGAGCAAGAAGCAGGTATAGGCACGCAAAAGAGGAGAAGGAAGCGCGCGTGGTGGGTGTCTGGCCAGCGCCAACAGTGAGACGGTTCGTCCTGCCCAGAGCTTCGGAAAGCGAGCGTGTGGACTGCTGTTCAAGGATGCCCCGCAAGGGCTGTACGACAAAGCTGGGTGCTGGCGACGGACGTGACACGCACGCACGCATTTCAGAACGTTTTTACTTCACGGATGACTTTCTGGTGAGCGAGATGATTTTTCTCCCCCTCCCTCCCCCTGAATGATCTGTTTGGTACCTTGTCTGCGTTTAGCTGTAAGTCAACCCCCGATAAGCTTCTGCTCTTTGTCTCTTTCCTGGCATTTTGATTGATTTTTGCTTTGAAATTCTTTATTTACCTCAGCAAATAAAAAGTTCTTTTTATTTATTTACTTTATTATTAATAAATTATTTGTCGATTTCCAACCTGTCCGTGTTTGTCATTTCCTTCATTGGTCTAGCATTGTTCGAACCGAGATAGACTGGGAGGTAATTACCACAGATTTGACCAAAAATCATCGGCACGCACCAGCAGTGAAAACGCTTGCCGCTCTAATTAAAATCTAATCAGATATATTTGGTGCTTTGCCGAGGGCGCGCTCCTCGCTCAGGTAACCACGTGACCTCTAGTTAAACGGAATAATTAGACGGCGGACACTGGAACTCGTGGTTTTAAACAACCCACCGTACCATAACGTTAATTGTGAGCGGTGGCCCAGTGTCGGCTCCACCGAGACAACCGGGGATTAATCCCCCTGAGTGACAAGCTGGTGTCTCGGTATCCGTCACCGCAAATATATATATACACACACACACACACCTAGACCTCAACATTCACGGGTTCCGCATATTCACGGTGTTCCCATCGTGTGCTGCTTTTTGGCTGCTGCTTGCATCATTGGTTAGGGCGCAGCTATGCCGCTGATGCAGTGCCCTATTACCAGTATACTGGTGCTCATTTTGCCGACCTCGGAAGGATGACAGGCTAAGTCAACTCCTGGTGTTAATTCAGTGGCCAACGGGGCTCAAGCTCAGGAACCCGAGGATTCTAAGCCACCACCCTAACCGCTAAGCAACGCCAGGCTACAATTTTGTGGTGTTAATAATTTGCGACATGTTCCATGGAAAAACATTCATGGGAAATTGCCACGCGTATTCGGGGTTTTCGTGGCCATATATTTTTCTTTTTGTCTATAGTTCTGAAACATATTTTCCACAAGCCAGGCACAAAGCAGCTGTATGTACATACAGTACAATACTGTACGTACGCAAAAAAACATCTTCCATGAGCCGCGAACAGGACCCGCTTCCTGAATGTGTGTTGTAGTTTCGCGGGACATCTCACCATGTGCACTGTAAACATATGGTAATGTACATACTGCATTGTAGCTTCGTGAGATAAATATAGTTTCACTTGGGTCGTCTCAAGATGAGTCATTCTATGGCTTTTCATTTTTCTTTTTCATCTTCACCATCATCATTTTGCAAAGTTACGTGTGCTGTGTTTGATTAATAAAAACATTGAAATGGTACATGATGTTTTTTTCGTTTCGTGGTATGGTTAAGAGACTTTAAAATACATTCTTCAATAAATTGGAAATGGTGCCTTGTATTGTCGTTTTTTTATTTTATTTGTAAGCATCTGTAATTGTGCATTCATGGTCAAAAGTCACAGAACGTCTCTCTCGCTTCCAAACGTCCTTCTTTCGCCTTTTCCTCTCCGAACGTCTCTCCTCACAGAATGTGTTTTTATATCTTCGGGGCATCTCTACGGGGCGCCGTCCGCCCAAGCTCACCCCACCGCACTGGGGCATGGTTACCATGACGACCCGTGCGCTCTCAAAAAAGGCGGGCATCGGAGCTCGCGGAGGAATGTTGCTGAGGAAAAACGAGGGCGGGCCCTCTCCGCGGGGTGCCGTCCGCCACAAGCTCACCCCACCCCACTATCTTAAGCCGGCTGTCACCTTGACGATTTAGCCGCGTATGCCGATTTATGAAAATTTGTCTAAAACGCTGGCACACGTCGAATACGTTATGGGTACGTTTTTTGTGTTGCGTTAGACGCTGAAAAAACTCATAGGTCGTATACGCTGGTTTAAAACGTTGTCTTTTGGGTTGTCCAAATTTTGAGCTTGAATTTTACGACGTACTCGTTTGGCTCACACGTTCCGCTACGCTGGCCATAAGTTGTAGGCACGTTATGCGATCGTTGACAACGTCGACAACGTTATTGTAGTTACTTAGTCGAAACATCGAGGTAATATTCGCGTACCCGAAATTATTATTAACCTATGGTACGTTTTTTGGTAGCACGCTACACGAACTTGTTTCCACTTCGCACACGTTACTTTTGAAAGCCGTAGAGTATTTTAGTTCGGACGCACAGAACTTAATGACGTGTTCTAGTAGCAGATACCGGCTATTAATGGCGTAATTGGCAGCGAATTAGGGTATTGGTATATAAAAAGGGGCTTCGAGGAGGAACCCGTCTTTTTTTTAGATTCGTGGTGCAGTACATTTGTCATGTCATTCCGGAGATATGAGGTCGCACTCTGAGACGCAATACCTACCTGTCCAGTGACATCACATGCACTATCGAGTTGACACTGACCCGTTGCGTGCAATGAGACGGGGAAGAAGACGTGACACGGCCGGGAAGAATGGGTGGCGATGGATCGGGAGGCGAGCGCCTACGGGCATATATGACCAGCTTCATGGTGGCACTCCGGAACGAGGACCATGCATCTTTCAATCAACTTCCTGCGAATGCCCCGCGATGTTCGCGAGCTGGCTAGCCAGGTGGGTTCCAGGATACCAACTTATTATTAAATTCATTTCTGTCGTGGAAGCGGATTTACTCGTTCATGGAAGATTCAATTGGAGCACCAGGTCAAACAATAGGCGGTGAAGGCTTTATTAAAGTGAGTTGCGCTATGATAGAAACTTCACTTAATCGTCGGCGTACGCTGCCCGCTATTTGCATACGTTGACTATCGTTGGCGTGGTGTGGACGCCTAAAACCGATAACAATCGTTGGTATAACTTATGTATAGTTATCGAAGCGTTCTGTGTTCATTAACTAGTACATTATGCATTTGTCAAAGTCGTTTTAATACTTTAAATAAAGAACAAGAAATATTTCATCGTGGGAATGAGAAAAAATTAGCCGAAAGAACATCGAACAATGGTGCAAGTGGTTCCTATTCGTGACGCACGGGATCCTATCGCACACCTCCATCGACGTCCTACTTTCAGAAGATCTCTTTTTATTAGAGTATGCTTTTGTTTTTTCCACTTTAAGTAATTTCACGACGTCTATCAAACCTAATTCCCCATGCCTGTCGGATAAGGGGTCCCGTACTTGTATTTGTACTTGATTATAACTATCATTAATCCAAAAAAGGGTAGTTTTGGTAAAAAAATAAAATATAATATCTGAAGTGGTGACGTTGGGAACACATGTCCCCCATTTATTCCATTAATTCTTATGAGAAGAATTGTTTCGATTTTCATAGTTTCGATATTTGTGACACTTTTCAGGAACGCATCCCCGCCGTAAACCGGGGTCTCACTTTATTTTGTTTGTTGTTGTGAAGGTTTTTTTTTCTTTGTTGTTGCCAGTTTGGTGAGCAATGGTGTGAGCCATCTTGGAGTGTACCATCTTGCCATCATGCTGCACAAGAATACCGGTCTACGCTACCTCTGGTAGGATCTATCTCCAGCACATCTGCCTTCACTTTTGTAAGGTCATTTGTTTGTGTTAGCGGCTCTGGTTTGACAGTCGTACGTAAAATGTATCAATTAAGACATTTGGGTTTCCTTGAGCTTGAGGTCACGTCTCCAATTGAATCACCATTTTTATTTAACTGGGATTCTCGTCAAGCAAACGAGGAAAATCTTGTGATTTAAGGACTGAGGCCCGGTTGCATAAAATTCCCTCATCCTTAAGGAAAGATTCCCCTTTAGGAAATCCTTAGCTAAGGAATCACAGTGTACCTTGAGGGCTGTTGCATAAACAACCCTTCGGAAATCCTTAAGTGAGGATACCCTTAACAGCCGTTGCCATAATGGTCAACCAACCAGAAAGAAGTGTCCGAAAGTAGGATGGCGGCGAAGCGATCTACAAATTGGCTTCAGGAAGAGACAGAAGCATTTGTGGAGGCTTTCCTTTAGCACACGCAGGAGGGAGAGAGTTGATGTATTTTTAGCACATTGTAGTTGTATGATGTGTGTTGTTGAAGTACTTTTATGTGTTATTTTCAACACGGTAACTATAAATCTATATATAAACACATCTCTGTCTCTCTCTGTGTGTGTGTTGTGTGTGTGTGTGTGTGTGTGTGTGTGTGTGTGTGTGTGTGTGTGTGTGGTGTGTTGTGTGTGTGTGTCTCTTCACCTTTTAAGGTTAACTCCAAACTCGAGTTACAAATACAACTTAGTGTGGGGGGTAACAATTCTCTATGTAAATGTGTACTGCATCGTGCCACCTATGGTGGCAGAGAATGTTAACATTTCCTCTTTTACTTGGGCAATACTGAGGTTAAAGCAAACGACAAGGGTAAATTTGTCTTCCTTTTCTTCTCCTTCTCCTCCTCACCCAAAATTTTTGGCAAATACGACGACTAATTGGTCTGTCAGCAAAGCGACGGGTAGGCTCTGCCAGTAGTGTATAATTAAGAATCCCTCAACTTGGGTAAGATTTGGGTTTTCCTACAGCTTGGTTTCAACCTTTCCTTAAGAATGCTTTATGCAACTCTGTCTGCGACTCAAATTTTCAACCTCAGATTCAAACTTGGATGCAACACAAAATCATTTGAAGAGCTTGCACTGAAGCTATAACTCAAGGCAAGAAAGCAGCTCAAATGAAATTTGATACCAGCAGAAAATGTCATTTTCAGTGATGCCACGTAGGCCCCAACTCCCTCCATGTTCATCAAGTGCTGATACAAACTGCCTAACAAGGGAAACTTGAAGCACCAACACAGTGGTGGAAATCTTTACAGAGTGGAAGCTGAAGAAAAGGACCCTTGAACTTCACAGTGACGATTTTGTCGTAGCAACCTGATGGGAAACTGGAGGTTATTGCCTCCATGGTCTTAAAAGGCTTTCTCATTCCCTGAATCCTTGTCGTTTTGGCTACTCGGAGCAGTTTTAAACATAGACAATGCACCGCAGATATAAACACGGTTGGTATAGGTCACCGGCTGCCATTTCCGGTTCACAGGCCATCTCCTAATTCTTACAGGTCATCTCCTAATTATGTAATTGTCATAGACTGTCCTCCTCCCATGTGATTGCAAAAAAGCCATCAATTCAGGGAAAGAGGTTTGTGAACCAGAAAAGATGACCACCACTATATTGCATTTTCAATCTGAGAAAAATTCCTTTTCGAAGCAATCGCCACCGCAATCTGAGAAACGGGATTGAATGACTCACTATTATTACAAGTGATGAGGAAGATGGAGGAAGAGATTTTGTTTCAATGTAAATTAACCACGTAGCGTACCACTGCATGCGTGTATGTGCAGCACGTCAAATGCTGCATGAACGTGCGTGCTGTGCTGCTGATTGTGTATTGTTGTATCTGCTATCGGACAATTGTTGATGGACGGATGCAGGCAGGCATTCACACAGGCACGCCAAGACCGAGCTCCTTTTGTATTGTTATATGGTTGTGGGGGTAGATGGAGGAATTTAAGAGGGAATTTAGGATTGAATAGAGTTGTTTGGTCTGTGGACATGTAGGACAATCTCGATGTAATTAAGTAGGGAAACTGAGAGCTTAAGTGTTATGTGTCACCATACAGGGAGTGGTGCGGTGTTAATTAGCTAGGGACGAAGAATAAGTTCCCCCAGTATGTAATTGCCCCCCTGTGACTTTTCCCTGTTTTTATAACCAAAACCATGATAAACAAGCAAACGTGCCGAGCAGGCAGAAGCCCCGCCTCCAAGGATGACGGCGGGCGAAGTCATGCCCCTGACGCTGATGATTGATGGGTGTGACGTCAGACGCTAGTCGAGCAGGCAGAAGCCCCGCCTTCCCGGGTTTCGTGTGAGCAGGCCACGCTCTAGAGGCGGACGATTGATGGGTGTGACGTGAGACACCTGAAGAAGAAGAGGACGTGGGAGCATCAGACAAAATAGGACAGAGGAGAGTGGAGTTCAGGGTGAGCGCACGCACGAGGCAGAGTTGATTTCAGAAGAGAGGGTGAGTGTGGAGTGAAGGACGCACGCGGTTGAGAAAGAACGTAATTAGGAGATTGCCTGTAAGAACAGGGCTTTACGGCTGGCTTTCCTTCAACGCACGAAGAGGACGGCATGATTCTTGTATTCGTGTTGAGGCGATTTGGCTCGTGTGGTGAAGCAAGGCGCTGGCCATCGACTCTTGGTTGATCATGAGGAACGGACCCCGAGCCTCATGTATGTCAAATAGCGGGTCGGTGAGGACAATTGACGTACAAAGCAGCTGCACTGGGTCTCTGAGCCTTGGTGTTGAGTGCCGCTCGTGGATTGCCTGGCATACATGGGTTCTGCTCCGAGAGAAGCGACTTGGCGCCATTTTGCGCACGTCTGCATGTGCTGGTGGAAGCGCCTCGATTCCAAGTTCCACAAAGACCAGCTCTGGGGCAAGCTAAGTACAAGAATAAAGGAAGGGTTTCTTTTTATTTTGTTTCCCCTTGTATTTAAGTCCATGTGTGGAGGCGCCTCGACTTAGACTTTTATTTACTTCACGTTGTTATCATTACCTTTTGAATTATTGTCCTTTGTAAATATTTGTCTATTTTTCATTCAATGTGTTCATTTTAAGAAGCTGTAGCTGTGTATTTGTCGTGGGGTTCGAGTATAACCTCCCCGTGCTGTGCTCCTCTGTCCCTCCGCCATTGTGCCCTTTTCCCGCGTGCGCATTAATCTCCGAGAGTTTTCTGCTGTCGGCCTTCAAGGGGGAAGTTCGGCCGTCCAGGGCTGGCATTATTAACCGTTTGCCACCACAAATTGGTTTGAGAGGGGTGGGGTTAACCATGACCGGCCACCCCCGCAACAACGCCCTCAAATCCAAATTGCTGTTACTATTTAGCCACACTGGACCCCACAATCTCAGTGCTTGCATTTCTAATTCGTATCCTATTCATTATTAAAACGTTATTGTTCTTGTGCCTTTGTTCCTGTAGGCTTTGCGAGAACAACTTGCAAGATGAAGATGCACAAGTTCTTGCGGACGCACTCGAAAACAACACCGGACTCTGGGAGCTTTGGTTAGAAAGTTTTTGTCACACGTCATTGTTAACGATAATAACCATTAATTGATGTGATAGCCCTCTGGGACACCTGGGGTCGGTGAATATTTTCATAGCTGAGAAAATAACATGGACAGGTTTCCACTCCATTTCAGGGTGCTGACAAAACAACACTCAACAGAGGAAGCAATTTAGAATGGAGCTCTGAAGAGATGATGTCATGTTGGCATGACGATCGCTCGACTGGTTCTGAACGAAAGAACCTGGAAGCACGCTTGCTTTGATCGAACGTGCTTTGCCTGTTGAAGCCTTGCTAAATATGGCTGCCGTGTCGATCACCTCACTCGTGACTTACTTTTGCGATGAACCAAAATCTTTGGAAAGAGGAGAAATTTTTTTAAAATAGGATCATGTGGAAAAACCTTTCATATTTTCCAGGAGAACTTGGAGGAGTTGACCAAGCCAGCATGAAAGAGAAATGCTGGATTTGTGGTTTGGGTTTTTCATCTCGCGCTCGGCACAAACGGATGTGCATCACGCCCCTTCTATTCACTCTTATGTCTGCTTTGGAAGGTCGTGTTGGGAAAAGAGGAGAGTTCAGTGTTCATAATTTGATTGCAAGGGTTCTCCTGGCTAGTTTGCCATTGCCTTCCCAGCATTTTGAACTTTCTCTTCTTTTCAATGCTAAACGTCAAGCAAGTCGGTATCACGGACCATTTTTAAAGTCTTTCATATGACTCTGATGGGGTTTCAACCACTGACCTCCCAGAGTCAGAGTGGAAGAATTCCATGGTGGCTATATACACGTGAAATGGTGTTTGGTTGTCTACACGCCTTTCCATTGGGCGAAGGCAATGCAAAAGGCACACCGAAAAACAGCTGTGACCCCTCCCGTGGTAAATAGACCACTTTGTGTAACATGTCCATGGGCCTTTTTAAAATTTTTATTTATTTTCCTGCGGGATGCTGGGGAAAATATATTTCAAGCAGCGAAGGGCCAGGGGGCCTCCATTAGGTGCCCCCAGGACCAAGGGGACAGGATCGCACCAGCTTCTGTAGTCCCCGAGAAGGTGATGGCAAACCAGACCACTCTAACATTTCTGTGGGGCGAAGGCGCCGCAAGAGGCCCACCGAAAAAGAAAAACAGCTCGACCCCCGGGAGGGAAAGGAAATAAAGAAACACGATATATATATATATATTATATATATTTTTTCAATTTCAGAAGGAAGATTACAAGGTGAACAAATCATCTGTGCTCTGTTAACCAGGATATTGCACAGCACCTGGTTGCCAACCCTATCTGTGCAGACCAGTACAATGCAGATATGTTCAGGATATTGAGCCGAGGTCGGAGCTCGTTTCATTTACGTATGTTGGAAGCAACCTTCATCCTTACCACCGATTCCAATAAATACTATGTCGTCAAAAGGAATTTGTACGATCTCTGTGTCTTTTTCAGCATGGAAAGATCAAGGGAAGTACAGGAACATATGGTGAATGGATCCCCCCTCTCTCCAGGATGTGGTTGCAAACGTCAATCATCGGCGAACTCTGCTCCAGCCAATGGGAGCTCGAGGTGAAAATGATGAGCCGACCAATGAGTGTTCGGATTAACTGTGACGTCATTACGGTTGAACCAATCAGTGTCTACCTTATTGAGACCTGCGAAAAAGCACGTGCCTTCACTTCCTCCTTCACTTGCTGCAATTTTTACCCTGAAGAGTGCAGCACGAAAAGCTTCGGTCACTATTATGTCGTGTTTGTTTGTATCCATATTGAAGTTATATATATATATATATATATATATATATATTATATATTATATATATATATTATATATATATATATATATAATAATTTCGACATTCTTGCACTACTGGGTTTGCAGTCATGATGTCATGGTGATGGTATCATCACGGCATTTGTTCAGGCTGGAGAATTTCAGTAATCCAACAAGATATATAAAATTCAATTAAAAAATTTCACATCTAGTTCAGAAACTAATCTTTTTTAACATCTTACCACACCCTGGCCATTGATGAAGTGTGGATAGTTGCCTGTGAAGGTTTTATATATATATATATATATATAATATTATATATATATATATATATATATATATATAATATATATGTATAATTTTTTCAGAAATGTGGAGCGGCCAGAGGATTACCTTGCCCTCTTGCACAGAATGAGAGTGTGAACGCATAACTTCTGTGACGTCAACTTTTCGCACTGATTTAAAATTTGTTTTGATGTATTAAAAGTGATACACCACCTTATTAATTTAACCCATCGTTGCTTAACGCTTGGTTCCTTCGAAAAATGATAAATGCTGCAGGTATGTCTCTCCTATTGATGATTACAATCTGGAACGAAACGCTGCACCATCTTCACAAAGCTACGACAGTCATATTCTGTGATCGTGTAGAACCAGGCCGTGCATTGTTGTTGCCCACATGACATCACACTTTGGAGCGCCACAGGGCTAGGGTACTGGGCCACAACAGCCTGCTCGTCAAAATGTTCCGTGGAATCTAGCAGATTAGTTTATTTGGCATGAATGTTTTAACCTAATGACTGCCTGGTTTAGAAGGTCAACTGTTCACTTTTCTGATCGTTTGCCCCAAGGTTGAACAACAACAACATTAGTTCAATTGGTGCAAAGGCCCTGATCTCTGCCTTGAAGAAGAACACAACATTGACCCAGCTCGTGTGAGTGCACGTCTGTTTCTTCACTTTGTTCCGATTGAACTCTGACCTTGACTTGATGTCTGCACAAGTGAATTTGAATCGAGTAAACTACAGCAAGTCTAAAGTTTATTTTATAATAGTTTTCTGTGTGTGTAGCAAATTGCTTTGTTTTTTGAGAACTATTTCGGTCATTTGTACCAAGACGTGACATCCATGACTCGACTCTCGACTCTCCACTCACTGTGTGCGTGCTGTGTAGCTCCTGCAGCGTCTCCATTCATCAGAGCTGAACTAGAACCATCAGAAAATAATCTGTCATTCATACTGCCAGTTCAGCCTTCTTTTCCGGTTTGGAGCTGAATTTATTAGCCCATCCACCTGTGACAGAAGACGGTGGAGAAGACTAATTAATAATTGGGTCAAAGGGCAAACTCTCAATAAATATAAACAAGCCTTATCAGCCCATCTGCCCCACGTCAGCACAAGACGGCCAGTTTTTCAATTACTTTCATGTTACTTTATTTTTACCTCCGCCACCGAAGGTGAAGGAGGTTTTGTTTTCACCCCTTCCTGTCTGTCTATTTTTTGTGTGCAGGATATCTCAAAAAGTTGTGGATGGATTCGGATGAAACTTTTTGGACATGTTTGGTGTGTGACAAAAGAATTGATTCAATTTTGGTGAAGATCCGGATCTGGATACAGAATTATTTAATTCCAAAAGTGATTCTTCATCATTGAGAGATGGGCCAAAAACGATGGAGAAGTGTATGGCATGATATTTCAAACATGTATTGGGCCCGCGTATATTCTCGTGGATCAGGCATTACGTGGCGGGAGTGTGCGCTCTACCGAGTGCCCTTCTAGTTAACCTCCGCCATCGAAGATCGGAGGTTACTGTTTTCACCCCTTTCTGTTTGTTACTTACAAAATCTAAAGATTTCGTAAGTATATTGATGACTACCGTTTCTGTTTGTTTGTTTGTTTGTTTTGTTGTAGGCACGATAACTCGAGAACGAGGAGAAGCTACCAATGTCAAATTACATCACGTGATTCAGGAGGGTGATGGCTAGTGCTGATTAGATTTTGGTCAAAATCGGTCAAAGGTCAAGTCACAGTGAGGTCAAATATTCGATTTTGATGGTTTGGTACAGATAACTCGAGAACGGAAGAAGCTACCAATGTCAAATTACACCACGTGATTCAGGAGGGTGATGGCTAGTGCCGATTAGATTTTGGTCAAAATCGGTCAACGGTCAAGGTCACGGTGAGGTCAAACATTCGATTTTTGATGGTTTGGTACAGAATCATCGTAGAAACTTCTGGTTTGCGTCGCTACCTTCTCTAGAGACAGCTTTTATTAGACAAGGTCAGAGGTCAAGTTGACGATTCGTAAGTACCAGTCTATGACTGCTTGTTGTTTGTTTTGTTGTTTGTGAACAGTATAACGAGAAAAAACTCCTTGACGGATTTCGACGAAACTTGGGGGGGTAGTATGGTCCAAGGATCATGCATTAAATTTTGGACTTGGTCCCCCCCCCCCCCCAAAAAAATTGTTAGAGAAATTTTTTTTTTTTTTGCATTTCTACATGTTTTAAGTGATTTCCAACCCCCCCCCCAAAAAAAATTGTTACCCCCACCCCCCAAAAAAAAAGAGAATTTTTTTTTTTTGCATTTCTACATGTTTTAAGTGATTTCCAACCCCCCCAAAAAAAATTGTTACCCCCCCCCCCCAAAAAAAATAGAGAACATTTTTTTTGGGGGCATTTCTACATGTTTTAAGTGATTTCCAACCCCCCCCCCAAAAAAAATTGTTAGAGAAAAATTTTTTTTTTTGCATTTCTACATGTTTTAAGTGATTTCCAACCCCCCCCCCCCCAAAAAAAATTGTTAGAGAAAAAAAATTTTTTGCAACTTTTTTTTCAACAAAATTTCGATTTCTTTTTTTTTGCATTTCTTCATGTTTTAAGTGATTTCCAACCCCCCCCCCCCCCCCCCCCAAAAAAAATGTTGGAGAAAAGAACTATAACTGTCAGCACTGTTGACGTCATATTTAATGAATAAGATATAAGGTTCACTTGAGTGACCCAGCTGTATTGGCGGCGGAGTTTTGCACTCTACCGAGTGCTCCCCCTCTAGTTTCGTTCTGTTCCATCAGCCCCTTACACTTGTGCTTGACCTTGTATCAGCTTAAAAAATAAGAAACAATGATAAAGCGTTGATATTACTTCAAGTGCCATGCACATGTGTCGCAACTGGATTCTTGTCCCACTGATGGTGTGAAAATTTTAAAAGCAGAATTATAAACAGGCAGAAAGCACTTGTAAAAATTATATGTCTGTAAACTAGAGGGTGAAGAAGAATAGGAATTCACAGGAAGAGAGCATGAAAGGTGCAGACAGGAATACGATACAAGTTTAGAACGATGATCCCTTGAGATGGAGGTCAATCAGTAATGTGGGATTGCCTGCGGAGTGTGGAGGATCTGGCAGGGAGTGTCCATCGAGACGATCTCCACAAGGAAAATGGTGGGGGGTAGGAGGTCACCGTTGCAACATGTCATCCTGTTAAGACAACGTTGGAGCGCTGGAATTCCTCGTCAACTACAGTATGGCTCCGCAATTGAGGTGGTTCAAGGAGGTAATGCTGGAGGCAGTCCAATTATTATTGGGGGGGGGGGGGGCATTGACACCTTCACAAAAATAGCATTTCTGGATAAATGAAATACAAACTAGAACGGCACTCGGCGGAGCGCATACCTCCATCAGGCTGAACAGTCTTCGTTTTGTATCCCACTAATCGGGGGGATCTAGATCTGGACCAGAATCAAAATCCTAATCGGCTTGTTCTCGTCACCTACCCTACTCATCCACCAAGTTTTGCTATGATCCGTCCACAACTTTTTGACATATTGTGCAATATATCATTCTAAGCCGTATCTCGCAATGTTGAGGAATCGCTTTAAAAATTCTCGTGTCCAGATCCGGATCTTCACCAAAATCTAATCAATTCGTCCTTGTTACACACCCAACCTGTCCACCAAGTTTTGTCCGAATCCGTCCACCACTTTTTTGAGATGTCCCGCTCACAGGCAGACAGGGGTGGAAACATAACGTGCGTCCACTTTTGGTGGCGGAGGTAATAAATCCCATTAGCCCTGGAAACCTTTTGGGCGGTGAATTTATTGAACTTGTGGTCGTCGGCAGTCAAGGCGCTGTCTTGCCATCACATTTCATCCGCTGCAGTTGACCTGTTTTCCTGTGTCAATTTCAGTCTTTTTCTATGTTTTACATCATATCCTTGCATCACCTTCATCTTGTTTTGGAAGCAAAGCGAATGAGTACACATGGCTGTTTTAGAATGACTTCTCCAAGTTTAAGCCGATATCACTTTGATTCTCGTGTAGATAATGTGTAGGATGATGCTCTGACTAAAATGAAAATTGTCGATGTGAGGAATTGAAAGTTAACTTCAGAATGCTTACCTTTCTTAATGCCTTCCAGAATGAGATCCAACGCCATCCCCCCAGACGATTATGACGGAATCAGGAGAAGCGACCGCCGAATTGACTGATTACCTTCAGATTGTTGAACCACGACCAGTCCCATCAGTGGAGTACCAGCAGAACTCGCCCTTAAATTGGCCTAACAGCCCTTGTTTTTGCATCTTTGCTTTCTTGTACATTTGTATATAAAACTTATTTTATTTAACCACCATGTGGTTCACTTTAAATATAACTCAGGTGTATATTTTTAAGAAACTGAACTTTGCTACCTTCGCCAGAGGAGAGGGGTCTGTATGTCTGTTTGTCCGTGCAGAACATGAGTACGGTTTTTCTCTGCAAGCGCGAGCGACTACTGATGTAGAATGTTTTAATGATAATTATGATGTCGTAGGTCACGTGATGTGGCAGCCATGTTGGAAAAAAAAAATAAGAACTTTGGACCTCTGTACCTCCGAGACCGCACCATTGAGGAAATTGAAACTTGACACATGTCAAGTACTCCTCATGGGAAATAAGTTCCTTCATTATGACGTCATCATTATTGCATATGTAGAAAGCTACATCCGTTCAGCATGAGAATGTTTGAGGGTATCTTGGGATAAATTGGTCGACCAAAAAAAATTGATGACATCACCAGTTACGTGGTTTGTCAGCCAAATTTTTTTTTATTTTTAGAAACCTTCAAAAATCTTCTCTGAAACGGCTAAACAGATCAAGGTGAAACTTTACATGTATGGCCGCCTATCCATGAGGAACACAATGTTCACACCTATGACATCATAGGTCACATGGTTCGGCAGCCAAATTGGATTTACCCGAAAACCTTTAAAAATCTTCTCCAGAACGGCTGGACAGATTGAGGGGAAACATCACACGTTACCCAAGACTTGGGGATGCCAGGGTGTTCAGGGATAATTTATACGTCACATGGTCTGGCAGCCATATTAGATTGAACAAGAATCTTAGAAAAAATTCCTCTTAAACCGCTTCATCGATCGACGTGAAATTTCACAATTATGATCGAGTAGTGATGGGGAATATATGTTTTAAAATTCCACCTGCTCAGACGTATGGTCTGGCAGCCAGAATTATTTTATGTTTTTGATCTGGGTTCTTTTTTATTTGAATAAGGATCACTTGGCTGTGCCTGGATGGGTTTGAGGGTAGAGGAGTAGCAGCTGAAATCCAAATCCTATCCAGGTTACTCCTGATGACTTCATCTTTGTTTTTTGCTTGTTCGGGTTCCTTCTGATGACTCCAATGCAGTACCTGTACCTCCAGTATTTGGTGTTCCATTTTTATTTGAATTGAATTTATTTTAATACCACTGGATTAAATTGAATAATAATAAATGTCAAGTGTCTGATCAAAGCAGGACGTCTTGGTACCCAGTCATCACTGCCAGCAGTTACGTGGCAGTTCCAGTTATGTCTGTTATTAATTACATGCCACACAAAACTACACAAACACCATGCAAAACAAGTCCTGGTGGGGGTCTGTAATCTCCGATTGCTCTTTTTCTTGTTTTGTTTTTAATTTTCAATGATGTCCAACTTTGAATCCATGGAGAGGTTGAAGAGATGAACAGAATCGCAGCCGGCCTCCACTGAGGAAGCGAAACGGTCTGGGCTCATCTTTGGAAGTGATGGACCATATATTAGCAATATAGAAGCTTGAGATCCTGCAAAAGGCTTTGTCGTCATCAGGAGAAACGTCACACAGCCGATCATTGATCAGAAAATTGACTGATATTGTATTTCTCAAAGAAAGAAAAAAAGGATCAAAACCGAGATCTGTTCTTCAGCGCACCAGCTGATGGCACTTTCGTGGCTCAGGGCATGAAGGAGGGATGAACCTAAGTTTGTTGTGCCGATAAAGCACTGGACGGTGGATCTAAATGGGGGAGTTAGAGTGAGTGTTCCTGTGAGATTTCACCTCGGGAATGCATCAACAGGCACTGCCATGAGATGAAGCTATTTGTCTCGGTCAATAAAGACCAAAGGGACAACGTTACTGAATGGCCTCTGCTCAATTGCACTCATGAAAACTCACCGATTGGTTTACTTTAGAGCATTAGAAAGCTTTAGGAACAGGAGCAAGTGGACAAAAAAGGCAACGCAGCGAAGCGCTACGAGTTTAGTGGTTAGAGTGGATAGACGGCGAGTTGGACATTCCTTATGTGGTGGTGGTGGTTGGGATGCTCTTGGTGAACAGATCACTACAGTTGAGTGAGAACCGAGCCTGGCCTTACTCGGACTGTGTCCCACTATATCGGACGTAAGTCCTGCAGGGTATCATAAGTGGTCTGGACATCCGTTCATGTGCTGCGGTGGAATACGGTGCGACATGGAGTTTCTTTTCTGTCGTGCTCGAGATGGCATGGTGTGCTTCAGTACTGGTCCGTGGCAGAGGTCATAAGGGTTGCCGACTAAACACGTGCTTGTCTGGGCTCTGACAAAACCAAGAGAGATTAGAATGGCACTCGGAAGAGCGCATACCTCCACCTGTCCATAACTTTTTGAGATATTGTTGGCCCCATCTCTCAATGGTGAAGAATCACTTTAAAATTGTTGTATCTGGATCTTGATCTTCACCAAAATCTAACCAGTTCATCCTTGCCACGCACCCAACGTGCCCACAAAATTTTGGCTGAATCTGTCCACAACTTGAGATATCTTGCTCACAGACAGACAGAGGTGAAAACAACCTCCGTCCACCTTCAGTGGCGGAGGTAAAAATCCATTCGCACTCAGAAACTATCGCAAGACACTCCGTTTCTTTGCGATGCCGTGAAAGAGATTCGCAAACTGGAGCCACTCTTGTTTTCTCACTTTGTTTTGTCGATTTGTTTTATTCCATTCACTTCATGCTGAATTATTGGCCATTTCAATTGTGTGTGCACCACACCGACACTGAATCTGAGCTTCAAGCTTGAAAAAGAGGGGCTACACCCCTGGTGATGGTGGCTGGATAAGAAAACCAGAGAACCACTGGTAGGTGTGGATAACCGACAAAATACTTAACGGAGAAGAAAGTAAATAGCTATGAATGTTTTTTTTTTTAAGACAAACTTTTGTACATCACGGGTGATGAAGGTTGTGGTCAAGTTTCATCGGAATTGTGTGTCGTTTGAGAATAAAGCAAATACTTATTTGGGGGGCAACCCCTCGTGACACCTAAGACCCTGATTTTTAGCTCATCTGGAACGTAGTTCTTTGCTGAAGGAGAACCATCTAACCCTCCAATCTGTGCACTCGTGTGAGGCCGTGCATGGTCACGGCCCAACGTGGTCACTGGCTTCTCCCGGCCTTTTCTAAGCGATTCGACGAGATGAAAATGAGGCAGTCGATGAGTGAAGAAAGTGAAAAAACATCGTTAAGACATCGGTGCGGCCTGTTCCAAGTCAAGGCGTTGTTCAGCTAGCCAAAAAAACATGGCGAATTAAGACCCCGTCGAGGGAGAGCGAGCTGTCTGAGGATACGCCTGATGATGGACATAATTAAATGCGGCCGTTAATGTCTTCCAAAGGGGTGTTTTAATTAACTCCAACACTCAATTTTCACTCTTTCACTTCCTTGGAGTTTTCTTAGTATGCGTGCAAAGTTTCAGGCTGCTAGGTTTTACTGTTTTCGAGTTATGGAGGAGACACACTGACAAACATAAACACACACACACACACAACACACACACCACATACCACACATACATATCACAACACTGACACAAACACACACACACTGATACATATCCACACACACACACACTGACACATAACACACAACATGGTCTGTCGCAGCTGAGTGGGAGCCACTTCGTTCCAAAACTGACCAAAAATATCAAAAATGAACTTCATGAAATTATCAAATCATTAACTATTCCATAAACTGGAGCATATAATATGGAACACAAGGCAAAAAACAGTTTATCAATTCAGACAAATACAACTCAGGAAAGGAACCAGACTGATAAACATTTAAATATCATGGACACTTACTGTGACAATCCGTTCCACTTGTTAGGCCAGGATGTCGCGACACGATAGTATCAAATTTTGGCAAATTTTCATATTTCTCGATGGACATGAATAAAAAATTAAATTTTCTTCCCTCCAAATGGTTGTCAGATAAATATTTGAGCATTATTGCTCATAGACTAGTGAAGTCAGTCTGATTCATCTATTTTATTGTCCAAATACTTAAAACATTCACTCACCTCAATATTTCAGCAATAATCCAGAATTCCATAATCGTCGCATAATGGCGGACAAGAAAAAAAATCTCCTTTAACTGTTGAGGGAGATTGAGGCAAACCTGTATTTTTCCTGCAAAGAAGGTCATGACAGAAATGATATCATTTGGGTAAGAGATTTCAAATTCAATGATTCAGGTAAAATTGTATTGTGTATTATATTGATTGTCGCGTAATGGCGGACAAATTTTAAATTTTTGAAACGCGTGGTCAGTGAGCGGTATTTAATCAAAATATGTCTATAATGTTTGTAAAATTAGATAATATGATTATTGTTGGTAAAATGAGCCTCATCTCAGCCACTTTCAGCACACTTCACAGAATAGCACAGGCACTTTTATTTTTTCATCCCTGAATAGGCATTCAAAGTGAAACTAGGATAAATTTCACTCTATCACATGCCACTCAGCCAATTTTGATCGATTTCCAAACTGTAACTTATGTTCTGGAAGGAAAGTTCACTCTTTCTGTTGAAATAAACTTTTCAAAAAACCAAGTTCCAATGACGAATATCAGATAAATTAAACAACATCTGAAAATCTAAAAATGAAACTGGAAATATGTCTGCTTTTTCAGCTGATAGCATTTAACGTCCATGAATCTTAGGATCCTGACATCTGACGGTCATTAAAGTATACATTTTTTTTTAATAGGATTTTCAAGCTTAACTGGTACTGTGATGGTTTGCAAGAAGGGTAGTTTACTCATATTTGTGTTTATTTACTGTTATTTAAATACAAGCATTGGAACAGGGTGGCTCCCACTTAGCTGCGGCAGGCCACATACACTCACACACACACACGCACACTCACACACTCTCGCACACACACTTTACCCCAGTTACCATCTTAACTCTTCTTCTTTACTCCCAATCTATGTCTCCTGCTCCTATCATTGTCCACTCTGTTGAATAATTTATCCTCACTTATTTTATCTCCACCTTTCATTCTCTTAAACATCTCGATCATATCTCCTCGTAACTGCCTCCTTTCTCGTGTATAAATCCCTGTCTCCTTCAGCTGCTCCTCATAACTGAGTCAAGCTCGGCCCAGAATCAATGTAGTTTCCCGACGCTGAACCATCTCTATGGCATCGATGTCCTTCCTGAGTTGTGGTGACCAGAATTACACGATATTCTAGATGTGGCCCTCACTAAATTCCTGTACAATGTCAACAACTTCTCCTGTAATTTATAATTGATCCCCCTCCGAACACAGCCTAAAACCCTATTTGTTTTACCTGTGCTGCCTGTTTACCTCCCGATCACCACCACCAGATCCTTCTCCTGTGTGACGCGCTCCAAAATTACCCCTTTAATACATCCTGTAATCTCTATTTCTCGATTTTATTGCGGAAACCTCGCATTAAGTTGTCAAATCGGACCAGACTGTGTGAAACAATATAACATACGTCGCGCAACACGACGGTAAATACACATGAAGAATCCCAGAGTTCCGTGAGGTAAAAACGAACGAACATCCCGCGATTCATCTTCCCGCGCCCGCGGGGCATTCTGGGACTGTGTTTTCGCGCATGCGCAGAGTGGCGCGAACAGCTATCCGAGCTGGTGGGCCACAGCATCGCACGCCATGACAGAAATGGAGCATTTCCAGCAGCTGTTGGGAAATCTTATGAGCAACGACAACGAGCTGCGGAAAGGCGCCGAGGTAGGACGGACCCGCGGAACTCGGGCGAGGAAGGGGGATAAGTACGGCATGGAGCGAGTTTGTAGCCATGCTTCCTGGCTCCACGTGGGCCGCGTTTTACTACATTCGAATTGTTTGTAACCTTCGGAGTTCGTTGGTGCATCAGTTGTGCTCAACCACCGGGGACCCCACGTTCTGTACCCCCTCTTCCCTCTGAGTGCCGCGTTGTGTGTGTCCCTCCTCAGGCCACCGGGTTTCCTCCCTCCCTTCCCCCTTTCGATCGCCGGGTCGCGGTTCCCTCCCTCCCCCTTGCGATCACCGGGTCGCGGTCCTCCCTCCCCCTTGCGATCACCGGGTCGCGGGCCCTCCCCCCCCTTGCGATCACCGGTCGCGGTCGGTCCCTCCTCCCCCTTGCGATCACCGGGTCGCGGTCCCCCCTCCCCCTTGCGATCACCGGGTCGCGGTCCCTCCCCCCCTTGCGATCACCGGGTCGCGGTCCCTCCCTCCCCTTGCGATCACCGGTCGCGGTCCCTCGCTCCCCCTTGCGATCGCCGGGTCGCGGTCCCTCGCTCCCCTTGCGATCGCCGGGTCGCGGTCCCTCCCTCCCCTTCCGATCGCCGGGTCGCGGTCCTCCCTCCCCCTTCCGATCGCCGGTCGCGGTCCCTCCCTCCCCCTTGCGATCACCGGGTCGCGGTCCCTCCCTCTCCCTTGCGATCCCGGGTCCGCTCCTCTCTCCCCCTTCCGATCACCGGTCACGCTCCCCCCTCCCTCCCGATCGCCGGGTCGCGGTCCCTCCCTCCCCTTGCGATCACCGGGTCGCGTGCCCTCCCTCCCCTTGCGATCCCCGGGTCGCGCTCCCCCTCCCTCCGATCCCGGGTCACGCTCCCCCTCCCCCTCCCGATCGCCGGGTCACGCTCCCCTCCCTCCCCGATCGCGGTCGCGATCCCCCTTCCCCTCCCTCGCCCGATCGCTGGGTCGCGGGTCCCTCCTCCTCTCCCCCTCCACGATCGCCGGGTCGCCGCCCCCCTCCCCTCCCCCGATCGCTGGGGTCGCGGTCCCCCTCCCCTCCCGATCACTGGTCCCGGTCCCCCCACCCCCTCCCGATCGCTGGGTCCGGTCCCCTCCCCTCCAATCGCTGGCTCGCGGGTCCCCCCTCCTCCTCCCGATCGCTCGGGTCCTTCGGGCGGGTCCACCCTCCTCTCCTCCCGTCACTGGTGGGTCACGGTCCCCCTCCCCCTCCCGATCGCTGGTGCGCGGTCCCTCCTCCCTCTCCCCTCCCGATCGCCGGGCCGCGGTCCCCCTCCCTCCGGTGCGGCCCCTCCCCACCCCTTCCCGATCCCGGGTCGCGGCCCCCCTCCCCTCCGATCGCCGGGTCGCGGTCCCCTTCCTCCCCTCCCGATCGCTGGTCGCGGTCCCCCCTCCCTCTCCCCTTCGGTGCGGCCCCCCTCCCCACCCCCTCCCGATCGCCAGGTCGCGGTCCCCCTCCCCCTCCCCCTCCGATCACCCGGGTCACAGTCCCCCTCCCCTCCGAATCGCCGAGTCGCGGTCCCCCCTCCCCTCCCCCTCCGATCACCGGTCGCGGTCCCCTCTCCCTCCCCCTCCCCTTCCGATCACCGGTCACAGTCCCCCCTCCCCCCTCCCCTCCCGATCGCCGGCGTCACTGTCCCCCTCCCTCCCCCTCCCGATCGCCAGGTCTCGGTCCACCCTCCTCCCCCCCCAACCTATCACTTCCCCAAACCGATCACCCCCTCTTACCATTTTGATGTTTCATTTAGTGAAATTGATCTTGATGGTGTTTAATTTTTCGGGTTATGATTGCTCAATGATTCTCGCTCTGTGATTAATGATGTCCCCATCACCGGCACACGTCTTGTGCTGCGATGATTCCGTGCTTTCAGGAGACCTATGAAAGTATTCCCGTTCCGAGCAAGCTCTCCTTCCTGATGCAGGCCGTCTGCAGCAACGCTGTGCTGGATGAGGTCTGTAACACCAAAAGCCTTGTTTGTTTACCTTTCGATGTTATTGGTTCGTGTGTTGTATGAAATGGACCGTCCCTTCATGCGAACGAATGTTTTCATCGAATTCTCGTAACCCCGATCAGCGATCATGCAGTGTAAACATTGTTGTGTTTCGATGAAATTGCTCTCTTCTGCTCCTCCCACTCTGCAAGCAGTCCCGGCAGATGGCGGCCGTCCTGATGCGTCGGCTGTTGTCGTCGTCCTTCGATGAGGTTTATCCGGCCCTTACTCCCGAGATGCAGCAGGCCTTGCGAGAGCAGCTGCTTCTCGCCGCGCACGATTCCACCGTCGCCTCTTCCCTTCGCTTCAAGATCGCCGACATCGTCGCGGAACTCGCTCGCAACCTCGTCGGTGCGTGCGTCGTCCGACCAGCAACCGATTGTTTGTGATGCCGTCCGAGGCGATGTTGAACGGCCGTTTTGACCCGCGTACGCCCCTTTCGCAGACGCCGATGGGAACAACCCGTGGCCGGAAGTGCTGAAGTTTCTGTTTGCGTGCGTGAGCTCTCAAGGAGCTGCTTTGCGTGAGACTGCTTTGCACGTGTTCTGGTACGTGCTTCCCAAAGGAGCGGAGGGGGGTATTGGTGGTCACGTGATTTTTGTATTTACTCCCAATAGGGACTCGGTACACCCATGGCCACCGATTACCTGTTGATAACAAAAGCTGGCAGAATGAGCAATCCTCGTTGAAGTCACCGAAGAGGAGCGTGACCATTTATCGGTCACGAAAACATCACCCGTACATTTGGCTACATCATAGGCCTGGGTTTCCCTCTCTTGGAGCTTCGTTGATTGGTTTGATGAATATTTATGAAATTTGAAAGACACATTAAATTGTGCTAATGAGGGATCCAACGTTGATGTTCCTATTTTGAATCTGATTCCACTCCGTTGAGCCGGCATCACGGTTGACGTCAACCATTTGGTTCGTCGCTGCCATTAAGGCTGAAGGTTACATTCGTCCGCTTGCTTACCATTTGGCCCTGGACGTCAGACCTCCTAGGTTCCTCCTCCTGGGCTCGTACGTACGAGGTGGTTTTCGTTAGCGATGTGCGAACGCGTGTCGGTGCCGGGTGTTGTGAGCTTGTTTTCCCATCACCTTGGCCGAAGGATTTTATTGTGGTTGCGGTAATTAATCTCCTGTACTTCTGTGATGGTTTAAACCTCAGGAATTTCCCAGGTATCTTTGGCAATCAACAGCAGCACTACCTGGATGTAATCAAGCAGATGCTTGCGCAATGCATACAGGATCAAGAAAACCCAAAGGTTGGTCGCAGTTTGTTTTTTTTTTTAATCTTTTTATACATATATTATATATATATATATATATATTACAAAGGTTCCCCTTGGGGGGATTTTTTTTCCTTTTTTTCCTTTTTTTTTCCCCCCCCATGGTTCGTCGGACATGACCATTTGGCCATCCCTTGGTTACCGTTGTCACAGGAGTGTCGTAGATGGTTTTCATTGACCTTCTTCCAGTGATGCTGCTGCATCCTTTTACCAGCTTTTTGTTATGGTTTCCACAATACTTGATGCCTACGTCAAGCACCAATCGCCATGAGCTCCTGCTTGGCCAGCTTGGGTGATTTTGAGCTTGCTCGGAGAGGGTTTGGGGATCTCGGTACTCCGTTTCATCCGAATCAAAGTGGTTGGTGCCGTGAGGCGTTGCCTGGAGCGTTTTCCCCCATAAATGGCATTGGATGATGTTTATCCGGGACACCTGAAATGGTGAGGGGTTGAGTGGGAGATGACTTGGAGTTCCCCCATCCAGTCGCATGTTCTCTCTCGTCCCCTTCCCTGACTGATGCTGGTAGTTCCACTGAGCTCATTGTTTCTGCATCCATGTCCTTGTTCGTTATCCCCACGTTTTTTTGAAAAAGGCCGGGGGGGATGTTGTGATCAGCTGTCTGTCTGTCCGTCGCGCTATCTGCACTTAAGCGGTTGTGTAGAAATTCACCGGACTTGGTAGTTGTCACCACCACATGGCACAAAGGTGCAAGAGCAGTATAAGTTTTGGCCCCGCCCCTTGGGGGGGGGGG
>CM068968.1:68163887-68180719 GCA_035128595.1 Eptatretus atami | reverse complement strand
GGAAAAAAAAGTCCGACGGTATCTCCTCCCACACCTTGACGATCCAGCAGCAGTTCATCATCAGGTCGACCTTTTTATCCTCATTTCTGCCCTCGTACAGAAAAGTACTCGGTTGATTGGTGTTCCTAGTTTAAACCACCCCGCTATCCAGCATTTGCTCGCATAGCGTCAGCATGTAAGGAGCAAGCTTTGTGTAATTCTGCCTGCTCGGATATTCATGTCAAAAATGATGCATGAAGAAAGATAGTCACCACCACAAGTCCCTCGTCTATCCACCCCTTCTATGCGCACGAACAATGACGCCGGCTGGAAACTTGTCTTTGGCAGTGTCTTCCTCTTGAACACGACATACGAGAAGCTTGCCACGTAAGCATATCTAAATGGGTGCTCCGTTATTGGACTCCAGCTATTATGAATAATTCTTCATCTGATGCGAGACCAGGTGATCATCTTCTTGTGTATCATGGTGTTTTCAGAGCGCGAGCCTCTATATACGTCAAGATCAAGCTCCAGGTGTGTCCGTTTACTTATTTATTTAATTTCCGCACACGTAAATAAAACGCTGAACAAACTCTGAACCTGAACCGATTTTCAAATTTTAATGGTGGAATTGAGCTTAACAGCAGTTCCGTCTGATACAAAAGTGTTTGTTGGAATCTAATTGAAATTCAGCATTGATCGTTTTTAGGAGATTTATTTTTCTATACCCGTGTATTAACCGCAACCCCAACTTTTACCTTTCTTGCCGATAAAAAGTGCGGTTTATACACCGGTAAGACGGTAATTTTATCGATATATAATAAAGAAAGACCCACCACATCTCTCACCTGTGAATGGGAATAGCCAATCAGCTCTCACCGAATCAACTAAACCCAGGTGGCTAGGATTATATAAATAATTGACACCTCCCACTCCTCCAGCAAAAGAAGTGCATAAGACAAGCCAAGAAGGCCACACAAGTAAGTGCTTTGCCGTCTCAAACCCTTCCCAGAGTTCCTCCACGGCTATAAAGACTTCACACATGAGAATCCCAATGCTACACACCCCTCAGCTAACGGACCAGTTTCATCACTCATTGCGAATCATCAGCATAGCGCAGACAGCAAAGCATACCAACGAGGATCCCAAGCATGTACCACGTGCAAATGTCAAAAGCAGTCAAATATAAATAATTAAGACCCATCCACATCTCTCACCTGTGAATGGGGACTAGCCAATCAGCTCTCACCAAATCAACGAAACCCAGGTGGCTAGGATTATATAAATATTGACACCTCCACACGCCTCCAGCCGAAGAAGCTGCATAAAGCAACCCAAGAAGGCCTACACAAGGTAAGCGATGTATGTATTACACATATATAAATATATATATATACACACACAATAGTCTAGGCTCATGGAGAGTAGGACAACATAAAAAAGGAACATCAGGCGAAAGGAAACGCCAACTGCAGGTCGGAGGAGAAGTAGACAAGACAGACAAAGAAGGGATGCAAGTAACCATGAGGGTAGGGAGAATAAAGTGGGCAAGGTGATACATAAGCAAAATTATTCAAAGGGGGGGAGTGGTTTAACGGTGGAGAAAAGATCATGGTTTTGGATGAGGGATGACTTCAGATGGTGGTGAACAGAATGAGATTGAAGAGAGTATGAAAAGTGTTCCACAGTTGGGGGAAGGGAAAGGGGTGAAAGAAAGAGAATACATGAGGAGAGCAGTGGTTCTGGATTTAGGCAGTTTCACAAGGGGATTGCGTGGACTGTGCATCATGCACATGCCCGGGGGGGGGGCAAAGCACGGAGAGGGCAGTGGGTGCCATACCAGAAAATAAGAGAGAAGAAGACGGAGAGATCACCGACCTATCAGCAATTGCAAAGTAATAGCCATAGACTCAGCTTCATCACGAGAGATTCCAATATCTTGAAGTCTTGGTTTCCATGGCGTCAAGCTGAGCAATGAGAGCAGGAAACCAGCCCAGAGGGAGAGCAGATGAAAGCCTTGTAGGTGGATAGAGCTTAGCTGTGAAAAGGAAGGGCTTTTCACGATGGAGGATGCCCAGCTGGCATCTGGCTTGGAGCCAAAGTTTGGCCCTCGTATAGAAATTGGCTCACCCAATGAGATCGTGGTTGAGAGTGAGACCCAAGAGTTTGAGTGACTGAAACTCTTCGAAACGTTGCTGAGAAGGTATACGGGAGGGTTTGCGGAACAGTCCTTTCAGAGAGAGAATGAGAGTGGATTTCTCAGGACTGAAAGACATGTTTCAAGTGTTTGACCAGTTTGTGATTTTGTCAAGTCTGAGGAGAGGAAGAGGCTGCTGCCTGCCTGTCAGAAGGATGAGATGTCATGGCAGAGTGAGTCATATGCAAAGAGATAAAAAGGTTCCAGAGATCAGTGAGATCATTGATGAAGATTAGGAATAAGAGGGGCCGAGAATGTTGGCATACTCCATCCTTGACAGGGAGAAGAGAAAAAGGGTTCCGTTGAGAGCAACACATTGGCTATGTGAGTGGCGGAAGTCATAATCCCAGAGTGGAGTTGGCCTTGGATGCCATAAGCAGACAGTTTGCAGAGCAATGTGGGATGCCAGACTGTATCGAAAGCTCGAGATATGTCCAGAGAGATGTCCTGAGAGACGGCAGAATGTCGAAGTAGAGTGGCCAGGTCTGATCGAATTGATGATCTCAGATGAGGCCGTTGGAGAAAAGGAATGATTTTATGTCAACTGTGATAATGGATTCCATGACCTTGCTGATATTAGAAGTAAGCCGATTAATCTGTCGTTAAGAGGATCCGTTTTTGCGCCTTTTTATGGAATACTGTTGTTGGCTGATTTCCAAGCAGATAGAAAATGACCGAAGGTAAATGATGGGTGAAAGGGCAGACAGAAGAAGTGCAAGAGCAGTAGAGCAGGTTTTTATGACACACTGAGCTATGCTTCCCGTCCAGTTACAGAGTCAGAGTCGAAGGTTGCCAGAAAATTTTCCACCTTCTCAGGTGCAAACGACACAGACTCCAGGAGCAGTTGGGTATGACTGGAAGGATGGGTACAGAGAGAAGAGAGGGGTTCGGACACAAGATTTGAAGCAAACAGAATTGAACATTCGGCCTTCTCACGAGCGGAGTCGGCTGTTATGCCATGTGAAGTGAGGGAAGGGATGGAAGGGAACAGACACCAGAAAGACTTGAAAAGTGCCACCAGGTTTGAGGGAGACAACTTTGAAAGCTCATTCGTGAGATTACAGCTGTTGTTTTCTGGCTCTCCTGAGAGTAGACACACTTGTGCGGGCTTTGTGGAATGATTTTCTGCCTTGGTTGGATTTGCCTTCCATGAGAAGAATGCAAGTTGTTTTAAAGCAACTGCCTCACCACAGGATTCAGAGTACCAAGAGCGGAGATGGTAAGATAAATGAAGACGAGATGGGATGAATCTGTGTATGAGAAACGGGAGGTTTCTGTCGAAGAATTCCCAGGCTAAATTAATATCAGGGGTGGTAGAGTAGAGAACAGTCTTGAAGTGTGATGGCTGCTTGCAGTCCCTGATAGTTTGCCTGGCTGAACGGCCAAAATCGCCGCACCGAGGCTGTTCTCTGAGAATAGCCGAGATATGTTGACCTTCAGAAGCACATGATGAGATGACCAAATTGGGAAGCGGACAAGCAAGATACATTGGCAAGGAAGTTGGTCATCACCAAATCCAGAAGGGAAGATTTACCATTGGAAGAATCCGGGTGGAAAAAGCTTGCGTCTCCCATGGTGAGAGAGGTACCAACACCCAGCCAATTAGTATGGTGACAATTGAAATCACCACATATGAAGAAGAGAGAGTTGGGATATATAATATAGAGAGTCCCAACATGATGGAGAGAGTTCAGAAAGAGAGCGGAATATAATAACAAGAATTCATAGAACACCTTACCCTGCAGAGAGTCTTGAGAAAATGGACGTGGGAAGGATTTTTTAAAATCTTGCTTTGCGTTCCGAGCACGAGCTGCATTTCCTATGAGCCACCATTTTTGTCCGAATCTCAATATTCCCCAATGCTGAGAGCACGAGCGGCACATTTGATTGGTCAAATGGCATAAATTTTGTCCAAGTACAACTAAACTGAAGGTTTTTCAAAGTCCAACAAAGCGATTTGTTTATTTGGTGCTCAGGGTATATAATTCAATTGAAATAAAATAAGAATTAAAAGGGTGTATTGAAAGAAAAAAAACACTTTTCAAAAGTTTACCGCCGATGACGCAGCGTCTATACACACACCGATTTAATACGTTACCATTAGTTATTCGTGCCTTTATTTGTGTCCTTTATGATGTTCTTAAAAACAGTAAGTTTCCTGTTTGGAATGATTTCAATTTGTTTGATCGCCTGGCAGACAGACGCAGTGAAAGTTACTTCACTCTTCGCTGCGCATGACGATCGGGACGACATTCCGGACATATTGCCAAATTCAGAGCCAAAGTACTGCTAACTGGAGCTTCGTGCTCCAATTAATGTTCAAAAAATATACATTCAATTGAAGTGAATTTGTTCCTCGATCATACACTGTGGACAGAGTGTGAACCAATTGCTTAGCCACTTTGCGCTTCGCACGAGGTAGTCATAATAATAATACTAAAACAATACAGCTGGAAGGGCACAATCTCGTCTGCGATCCGGGTGCACCAATGGTTTGTGGGGTGGAGTAGGGCGGGGTAACATGGGCGATCAACGAGGGGTACGGGAAGTGTGGCAGGATGTGGATAAGAGTGAGAGGGGGAAGTAGCGAAGGAAGGGAAGGAAGTGGGCATACGAGTAAAGGAGGGAGGAAGGTGGTGGCTGAAAACCTCTGACACAAGCCCTGTTGTTGTGGTCAGTATTTGGCAATGTTGTTCAAAATGCAAAGAAAAAAAAAAAAAAGTACGAGTACATTACTGGGCACTGGTTCCGACTGACCATGCTCATTCTTCTGATTAAAGCGTACGGGTATCCTACCTTCTGCTGTCCACACGCAGACCGATCAACTGATGCACTCTGGTTCTTCCCCCGCAGTAAACGGAACTCCTTTGCCACAGCGTTTTCCACGATGTACTTGAGGCGTGGCATGAACCGCTCGTAATGAGGTACAAACCGCTCTTCTGCAGTGTCGGCCACCGAGGCCACGGATGTCACCACTGCTCCAGCACCAACTTGCAACCTTTTTGCACGAGCTGGAGCGGAGGAAAAGGCGAGAGAACTCGAACGGCTCTCTGAACGAATAGTTCTGCTCTCTCCCAAACAGCTTGCTTATTATGCAAAAGGCTCTTCATTTAAAGGAAGCTTTAAAAAGTCGACCTCAAAAGCCAAGTTACAATACACTGGAACAAGTCATTCCTTGGTAAATGCTGGACTCAAAACGGCTCACAAAACTTTGATACGGAGCCATTGGAGTAGGGTCTTTTATTGGCTGGCACCTGCGTCACCACTTCCGTATCTAGCTGAGTCAATGTATAAATGTCAGCAGGCACAACTCGTTACACAGCCTGAAGCAAAAGGCCTGCTGCTCTTCATCATGGTCAGATCAGTGTCCTCTCGGTCTCGTACCACCGTTCCTCCCGTCTCCACTCTCCCCATCAAATACGTTTTAACTCACACCTGTGGAACCATTTCTGTGTCCAATCGCGTTCCTCATCGCAGTGCTTCAAAGTGCAATTTCCTAATAATAAATAAATAAAACTTCCTTCCCCTCCTCGCCACTGAGAAAAGCATGAGCGTTCCACCAAAATTGTTGGTCGGGCATATTAAACTCGACACCTCTTGCACACGCAAGTTGTCAACATGTTCACACATTTCTTCATCTTGATTAAAAGCAAAATAAAATCAACAAGCCACCCCTGCTTGTGCCCTTCAAAATAGCAACTGTGCACAGGTCCATCCGTTTGACCCCATGACCCTTTCCACTGATCACCTCGATGTCCGACTGCTCCCGATGAGAAGTTTGTTTCTTTCTCACCTTGTCAACCGTCCCAATACCTTACCTACTACTCCCACCCACCAGTCACCCTTTTCCTCGCAAGGCCCCGATCACGAACATACCTCTTCAAGCTTCGCGGCAGGATAGCTTCAAGATGTGACACGAGGCTTTCAAGTAGGCAGCAAGTAGGGCTTTGGGCAATCCTCCGTAAAATGATTGACCGGCACGGCTGTGCTTGCACTCGCGGCTGAGAATTATCATCTACGGCGAGCAACAGTTCTGGAATAACCTGCGATTGGCATTTAGGTGGTACGTTATTATAATAACATTACACACAATGTGCATAAAGTCCTCCTTATGTAAGTCATGAGAGTTCAGGACAATGAAGACACAAACAATTTAAAAGTTTTTCAAAAGAAGCAACGGAAAGTGTACGGAGGCAACAAGTCCGAGTGTGACTATCTTTGAAAAGGCCCCATCATGAAGGAGCCTGGTTCTTGGATATAAGGTTAGGACTTTGCTGCACAACGTGAAAGAAAGCAATTCATGCCAGAAGAGCAAGTCATTCGGGGTACAGGAGCTAATCCATGCACAACGTTCACAACGGTTATCCAAACATTAAAACGAGTAAGATGGGATATTGGCCGGCAATGAAGTCGGCGACAATAACAGAAAGCGTCACACTTTGTGCCTGCCAAATGGGATTGTTGAGGAAATCCAGGAAGAACAGAGATGCAATGATCAATCGGGTATGTCACAGTAGCATAGTGGTTCGCTCGTTTGATGAGCAAAGTAATTTCATCTCCAAACGATGCTAAAAAGAGTGTAGAAAACCAATTTGGGAGACGACGCTGACAATTAGCCGATGACAAAACAATGGGCGAGGAGGTACGCACGCTCGCTTTGAGCTATCTAGCTTGGGTTTGAATCTAAACCAGCCATAAACTGTCATCCCGATGTTTCCCATACAAGCGACATCAATATGTGCTGTCCCTCAGATAGACATCAACAGGACGCCTCGTCTGCCTGCACTCCATCGGTGTGATTAAGGATCCCACGGGTCTTTCATAAAGAAGAGACGAGTTATCGCCGCACCCTGAACAAGTTAGAAAATCTTAGTCAAAAAACAAATTAATTTAAAACAACCAGCACCCACACACTCAGCAAGTCCAACTGTCCTGCAAAAAACTAAATAAATAAATTATAACTAAATAATCAAATAAGTAGCAGTCCCTTTGGATGTTCGACACTCCACTTGGTCTCCGTCTGGCCATCGGGTCCAGTGAAGACGCATTATCTGTCGATCATCCACCGTTACGCTGGTTATCGTCTACAAGACCGAACTCCTCGAGTTTTTGCAAATTATGACCCGTACAAACTTTCACTAGCAACGCACAAGGAGGTTGTCGGAAAGTCTGTGAAAGCAACCATGGCGACCTCTCGACGATGCACACACTTTGCAAAGCATCAGCAAGCACACCTTTCGTGAAACTTCTTCTGAAACATGGGTGCAAAGTCCGTCGCCATTTGCCCGAGGGCATTGCAGCCGCATATCTCACTCTCGGGTGCTGCATCAAGAAATGAGGGTAAGGGGATGTTTGGAGGGGGGGGGAGATGGATTATTAAAACAGATAAATCAATAAATTGCAAATAAAACCAACATTAAAACTGGAACATGAAATGCAGAACAAGTGTCAAGCAATCAAACCATTCGAGTCACACGATCGTCTTTTGTCGACAACAAAAAACAACAAACACTAACAATATATTTACCTTCAGAGTTTTTGGAAGGATTGGGTCAGTTTCAGTCAATGATCTATCAATAATACATAATTACTGTTCTGTAATCCAATGAAGTGAAAAAACACTGATTGATGGACGGGGGAAGGGGGTAAATATGAAGCATAGGAGAGGAGGAGGACGTGGGAAGGCATAGAGGTGTGGAGGTATTACTAACCCTACCTAACAGCAGACAAAGTAAAGTTTAAACAAAAAAAGTGCAAAGTGGTTAATACAGACTTTTAAAATGTAGCAATCCAACCGCAGAATGTGCATACCCCGAAGCAGCAATGTTGATCGGAAAGTTCCGATATCATGCGTGTGCGCACAAGGATAGTTACTTAAAATGTTCGCAAAGCTTCTGAAAGAGCCAAAACATGTGAAAGTACATGAGAGGAAGATGTGCCTCTGCACAACGAAAGATTTGGAGAACTTTCTCAGGTCTCCTAAAGGACTGAGATATTATCTGTAGAATCTTGAAACCCATACTGTAAAAACTACAGCGCATGTGAGCTTGCAACCGCAAGGATCGCAAACAAGAACGTTCTTACCCAAACCCCCGTGGATCGCTACCATTGAATACTTTGAACTTGCGGAACACTTTCTGTGATCACGGCAGGCTTGGTTATTTATTTATTGGACGTCTGCAAGTCGAAAGATGCTGCCGTGCTCATTACCAACAGAGTAATAGCTACCGACTCTTCAGCAAAAGAGATCTTCACGACATGAAATACACAAAACTTTGCCAGTATTATTCATACGAGCAGATACCGTCTACGACTGTATGGAGGACAAGACGGATCACAAAACTCGTTACGGTAGTTTCTTTGATGTTTGTGCCGCAATCAACAGCTCAGTTCTTATTGGTGGTGTGTCTGGTGCCCATGGTAACTTGAGACCGGTCACTTTAGATTGTGGCCTTGACACATCGCGCCGGATGAGGAACACGAACGTATTGACATATTCATCGTTTCTATATTACCTCCATCAACAGAATTAACAACATGGCAGAAAAGTCTAAATGCCGAGTTGAACAAACGTCCTGAACTCATGGACTTAGTTAAGTAAAGCCGTCGTCGGGAACCGCGTCGTTGCTGCCAAACCGCTGCTGATTTGACGTCATCGATTCCCTCTTTGAAAATTCTATCTCTATTCGATTTTTCGAATCCCTATCATCTGCAATAAAAAAAAAAAAAAAAAAAAAAAAAAAAAAAAAAAAAAAAAAAAAAAAAAAAAAAAAAATTACATTGGAACAACATATGTGAGATTTCGAAGTTGAACAATAAAGAGTCGGTAGCTATTACTCTGTTGGTAATGATGCACGGCAGCATCTTTCGACTTGCAGACGTCCAATAAATAAATAACCAAGCCTGCCGTGATCACAGAAAGTGTTCCCGCAAGGTTCAAAGTCCATTCAATGGTAGCGATCCACCGGGGGTTTGGGTAGAACGTTCTTGTTTGCGATCCTTCGGGCCTTGCACCAGCTCACATCGCCTGTAGTTTTTACAGTATGGGTTTCAAGATTCTACAGATACAATATCTCAGTCCTTTAGGAGACCTGAGAAAGTTCTCCAAATCTTTCGTTGTGCAGAGGCACATCCCTTCCTCTCATGTACCTTTCCACATGTTTTTGGCTCCTTTCAGAAGCTTTGCGAACCATTTTAAGTAACTATCCTTGTCGCGCACGCATGATATGCGGAAACTTTCCCCGATCAACATTGCTGCTTCGGGGTTATGCACATTCTGCGGTGGATTGCGTCATTTTGAAAGTCTCGTATTAACCACTTTGCACTTTTTTTGTTTAAACTTTACTTTGTCTTGCTGTTAGGGTTAGGGTTAGTAATACCTCCACACCTCTATGCCTTCCACTCGTCCTCCTCCCTCCTCCCTTATGCTTCATATTTACCCCCTTCCCCTGTCCATCCAATCAGTGTTTTTTCCACTTCATTGGATTACAGAACAGTAATTATGTAATTATGATAGATCATTGACTGAAACTGACCCAATCCCTTCCAAAAACTCTGAAGGTAAATATTGTTAAGTGTTTGTTGTTTTTTGTTGTCGACAAAAGCACGATCGTGTGACTCGAATGGTTTGATTGCTTGACACTTTCTGCATTCTTCATGTTCCATGTTTTAATGTTGGTCTTATTTGCAATTTATTGATTTATTTGTTTAATAATCCATCTCCCCCCCCCCCAACCACATCCCCTTTCAAACCCTCATTTCTTGATGCAGCACCCGAGAGTGAGATATGCGGCCTGCAATGCCCTCGGGCAAATGGCGACGGACTTTGCACCCATGTTTCAGAAGAAGTTTCACGATAAGGTGTGCTTGCTGATGCTTTGCAAAGTGTGTGCATCGTCGAGAGGTCACGCACTGGTTGCTTTCACAGACTTTCCGACAACCTCCTTGTGCGTTGCTAGTGAAAGTTTGTACGGGTCATAATTTGCAAAAACTCCCGAGGAGTTCGGTCTTGTCACGAACGATCAACCAGCGTAACGGTGGATGACTCGACAGATAATGCGTCTTCACTGGACCCGATGGCCAGACGGACGAACCAAGTGGAGTGTCGAACATCCAAAGGGACCTGCTTACTTCATTTGGATTATTTAGTTATTATTTATTTATTTAGTTTTTTGCAGGACAGTTTGACTTGCTGAGGTGGTGGTGCTGGTTGTTTTAAATTAATTTGTTTTTTTGACTAAGATTTTCTAACTTGTTCAGGGTGCCGGCGATAACTCGTCTCTTCTTTATGAAAGACACCGTGGGATCCTTAACATCCACCGATGGCCAGTGCAGGCAGACGAGGCGTCCTGCTTGATGTCTATCTGAGGGACAGCACACATATTGATGCCTCGCCTTGTATGGGAAACATCGGGATGACAGTTTATGGCTGGGTTTAGATTCAAACCCAAGCTAGATAGCTCAAAGCGAGCGTGCGTACCTCCTCGCCCATTGTTCTTGTCATCGGCTAATTGTCAGGCGTCGTCTCCAAATTGGTTTCTACATCCTTTATTAGCATCGTTTGGAGATGAAATTACTTTGCTCATCAAACGAGCGAACCACTATGCTACTGTGACATCACCGATTGATCATTGCATCTCTGTTCTTCCTGGATTTCCTCAACAATCCCATTTGGCAGGCACAAAGTGTGACTGCTTTCTGTTATTGTCGCTCGACTTCATTGCCGGCCAAAATATCCCATCTTACTCGTTTTAATGTTTGGATAACCGTTGTGAACGTTGTGCATGGATTAGCTCCTGTACCCCTGAATGACTTGCTCTTCTGGCATGAATTGCTTTCTTTCACGTTGTGCAGCAAAGTCCTTACCTTATATCCCCAAGAACCAGGCTCCTTCAATGATGGGGCCTTTTCAAAGAATGTCCACCTACTCGGGCACTTGTTGCCTCCGTACACTTTCCGTTGCTTCTTTTGAAAAACCTTTTAAATTGTTTTGTGTCTTCATTGTCCTGAACTCTCCATGACCTTTACATAAGGAGGACTTTATGCACATTGTGTGTAATGTTATTATAATAACGCGTACCACCTAAATGCCCACTCGGCAGGTTATTCCAGAACTGTTGCTCGCCGTAGATGATAATTCTCAGCCGCGAGTGCAAGCACACGCCGCTGCCGCGCTCATCAATTTTACGGAGGATTGCCCAAAGCCCTACTTGCTGCCCTACCTTGACAGCCTCGTGTCACATCTTGAAGCTATCCTCGCCGCGAAGCTTGAAGAGGTATGTTCGTGATCGGGGCCTTGCGAGGAAAAGGGTGACTGGTGGGTGGGAGTAGTAGGTAAGGTATTGGGACAGGTTGACAAGGTGAGAAAGAAACAAACTTCTCATCGGGAGCAGTCGGACATCGAGGTGATCAGTGGAAAGGGTCATGGGGTCAAACGGAGTGACCTGTGCACCAGTTGCTATTTTGAAGGGCACAAGCAGGGGTGGCTTGTTGATCTTTATTTTGCTTTTAATCAAGATGAAGAAATGTGTGAACATGTTGACAACTTGCGTGTGCAAGAGGTGTCGAGTTTATAATGCCCGACCAACCAAAATTTTGGTGGAACGCTCATGCTTTTCTCAGTGGCGAGGAGGGGAAGGAAGTTTTATTTATTTATTATTAGGAAATTGCACTTTGAAGCACTGCGATGAGGAACGCGATTGGACACAGAAATGGTTCCACAGGTGTGAGTTAAAACGTATTTGGGATTGGGAGGAGTGGAGACGGGAGGAACGGTGGTACGAGACCGAGAGGACACTGATCTGACCATGATGAAGAGCAGCAGGCCTTTTGCTTCAGGCTGTGTAACGAGTTGTGCCTGCTGACATTTTAACATTGACCTCAGCTAGATACGGAAGTGGTGACGCAGGTGCCACAGCCAATAAAAGACCCATACTCCAATGGCTCCGTATCAACGTTTTGTGAGCCGTTTTGAGTCCAGCATTTACCAAGGAATGACTTGTTCCAGTGTTACTGTAACTTGGCTTTTGAGGTCGACTTTTTAAAGCTTCCTTTAAATGAAGAGCCTTTTGCATAATAAGCAAGCTGTTTGGGAGAGAGCAGAACTATTCGTTCAGAGAGCCGTTCGAGTTCTCTCGCCTTTTCCTCCGCCTCCCAGCTCGTGCAAAAAGGTTGCAAGTTGGTGCTGGAGCAGGTGGTGACATCCGTGGCCTCGGTGGCCGACACTGCAGAAGAGCGGTTTGTACCTCATTACGAGCGGTTCATGCCACGCCTCAAGTACATCGTGGAAAACGCTGTGGCAAAGGAGTTCCGTTTACTGCGGGGGAAGACCATCGAGTGCATCAGTCTGATCGGTCTCGCTGTTGGACAGCAGAAGGTAGGATACCCGTACGCTTTAATCAGAAGAATGAGCATGGTCACGTCGGAACCAGTGCCCAGTAATGTACTCGTACTTTTTTTTTCTTTTCTTTGCATTTTGAACAACATTGCCAAATACTGACCACAACAACAGGGCTTGTGTCAGAGGTTTTCAGCCACCACCCTTCCTCCCTCCTTTACTCGTATGCCCACTTCCTTCCCTTCCTTCGCTACCTTCCCGCTCCCCTCTCAACCTCTTCTCTCCCACATCCTGCCACACTTCCCTATCGTTGACTCCGCCCATGTTTACCCCCCCCCGCCCCCCTACCCTCCACCCCACAAACCATTGGTGCACCCGGATCGCAGACGAGATTGTGCCCTTCCAGCTGTATTTGTTTTAGTATTATTATTATGACTACCCCTCGTGCGAAGCGCAAAGTGCGGCTAAGCAATTGGTTCACACTCTGTCCACAGTGTATGATCGAGGAACAAATTCACTTCAATTGAATGTATATTTTTTGAACATTAATTGGAGCACGAAGCTCCAGTTTAGCAGTACTTTGGCTCTGAATTTGGCAAATTGTCCGGAATGTCGTCCCGATCGCTCATGCGCAGCGAAGAGTGAAGTAACTTTCCACTGCGTCTGTCTGCCAGGCGATCAAACAAAATTGAAAATCATTCCAAACAGGAAACTTACTGTTTTTAAGAACATCATAAAGGACACAAATAACAGGCACGAATAACTAATGGTAACGTATTAAATCGGGTGGTGTAATAGACGCTGCGTCATCGGCGGTAAACTTTTGAAAAAGTGTTTTTTTTTCTTTCAATACACCCTTTTAAATCTTTATTTTATTTCAATTGAATTATATACCCTGAGCACCAAATAACACAAATCGCTTTGTTGGCACTTTGAAAAACCTTCAGTTTAGTTGTACTTGGACAAAATTTTATGCCATCTTGACCAATCAAATGTGCCGCTCGTGCTCCCAGCATTGGGGAATATTGAGATTCAGACAAAAATGGTGGCTCATAGGAAATGCAGCTCGTGCTCGGAAACGCAAAGCAAGAGTTTTAAAAAATCCTTCCCACGTCCATTTTCTCAAGACTCTCTGCAGGGTAAGGTGTTCTATGAATTCTCGTTATTATATTTCCCGCTCTCTCTTCTGAACTCTCTCCATCATGTTGGGACTCTCTATATTATATATCCCAACTCTCTCTTCTTCATATGTGGTGATTTCAATTGTCACCATACTAATTGGCTGGGTGTTGGTACCTCTCTCACCAGCCATGGGACCGACGCAAGCTTTTTCCACCCGGATTCTTCCCAATGGTAAATCTTCCCTTCTGGATTTGGTGATGACCAACTTCCTTGCCAATATATCTTGCTTGTCCGCTTCCCCATTTGGCTCATCTCATCATGTGCTTCTGAAGGTCAACATATCTCCGGCTATTCTCAGAGAACAGCCTCGGTGCCGGCGAGTTTGGCCGTTCAGCCAGGCAAACTATCAGGGACTGCAAGCAGCCATCACACTTCAAGACTGTTCTCCTACATCTACCACCCCTGATATTAATTTAGCCTGGGAATTCTTCGACAGAAACCTCCCCGTTTCTCATACACAGATTCATCCCATCTCGTCTTCATTTATCTTACCCATCCTCCCGCTCTTGGTACTCTGAATCCTGTGGTGAGGCAGTTGCTTTAAAACAACTTGCATTCTTCTCATGGAAGGCAAATCCAACCAAAGGCAACCGAAGATCATTCCACAAAGCCCGCAACAAGTGTGTCTACTCTCAGGAGAGCCAGAAAACAACAGCTGTCCAATCTCACGAATGAGCTTTCAAAGTTGTCTCCCCCCTCAAACCTGGTGGCACCTTTTCAAGTCTTTCTGGTGTCTGTTCCCCTTCCATCCCTTCCCTCACTTCACATGGCATCACAGCCGACTCCGCTCGTGAGAAGGCCGAATGTCTCAATTCTGTTTGCTTCAAAATCTTGTGTCCCGAACCCCTCTCTCTCTCTGTACCCATCCTTCCCAGTCATACCCAACTGCTCCTGGAGTCTGTGTCGTTTGCACCTGAGAAGGTGGAAAATTTTCTGGCAACCTTCGACTCTGACTCTGTAACTGGACCCGGAAGCATCAGCTCAGGTGTCATAAAAAACCTGCTCTACTGCTCTTGCACTTCTTCTGTCTGCCCCCTTTCACCCCCATCATTTACCTTCGGTCATTTTCTATCTGCTTGGAAATCAGCCAACATCACAGTATTCCATAAAAAGGCGCAAAAACGGATCCTCTTAACGACAGATTAATCGGCTTACTTCTAATCATCAGCAAGGTCATGGAATCCATTATCACAGTTGACATAAAATCATTCCTTTTCTCCAACGGCCTCATCTGAGATCATCAATTCAGATTCAGACCTGGCCACTCTACCTTCGACATTCTGCCGTCTCTCAGGACCATCTCTCTGGACATATCTCGAGCTTTCGATACAGTCTGGCATCCCACATTGCTCTGCAAACTGTCTGCTTATGGCATCCAAGGCCAACTCCACTCTTGGATTACTGACTTCCGCCACTCACATAGCCAATGTGTTGCTCTCAACGGAACCCTTTTTTCTCTTCTCCCTGTCAAGGATGGAGTATGCCAACATTCTCGGCCCCATCTTATTCCTAATCTTCATCAATGATCTCACTGACTCTGGAAAACCCTCTTTATCTCTTTGCATATGACTCCACCCTCTGCCATGACATCCCTCATCCTTCTGACAGGCAGGCAGCAGCCTCTTCCCTCTCCTCAGACCTTGACAAAATCACAAACTGGTCAAACACTTGAAACATGTCTTTCAGTCCTGAGAAATCCCACACTCTCATTCTCTCTCTGAAAGGACTGTTCCGCAAACCCTCCCGTATACCTTCTCAGCAACCGTTTCGAAGAGTTTCAGTCACTCAAACTCTTGGGTCTCACTCTCAACCACGATCTCCATTGGGTGAGCCAAATTTCTATACGAGGGCCAAACTTTGGCCTCCAAAGCCAGATGCCAGCTGGGCATCCTCCATCGTGCAAAGCCCTTCCTTTTCACAGCTAAGCTCCTATCCACCTACAAGGCTTTCATCTGCTCTCCCCTCTGGGCTGGTTTCCCTGCCTCACATCTTGCTCAGCTTGACGCCATGGAAACCAAGACTTCCAAGATCATTGGAATCTCTCGTGATGAAGCTGAGTCTATGGGCCTATTACTTTGCAATTGCTGATAGGTCGGTGATCTCTCCGTCTTCTTCCTCTTCATTTCTGGTATGGCACCCACTGCCCTCTCCGTGCTTTGCCCCCCCCCCCCCCGGGCATGTGCATGATGCACGCAGTCCACCAGCAATCCCTCCTTGTGAAACTGCCTAAATCCAGAACCACTGCTCTCCTCATGTATTCCTCTTTCTTTCACCCCTTTCCCTTCCCCCACACCTGTGGAACCACTTTTCATACTCTCTTCAATCTCATTCTGTTCACCACCATCTGAAGTCATCCCTCATCCAAAACCATGATCTTTTCTGCACCCGTTAAACCACCTCCCCCCCCCCCCCCCCCTTGAATAATTTTTGCTTATGTATCCACCTTGTCCACCTTTATTCTCCCCTACCCCTCATCGTTACTTGCATCCCTTCTTTGTCTGTCTCTGTCTACCTTCTCCCTCCGACCTGCAGTTGGCGTTTCCCATTTCGCCTGATGTTCCCTTTTTTATGTTGTCCTCACTCTTCCATGAGCCTAGACTATTTGTGTGTGTATATATATATATTTATATATGTGTAATACATACATCGCGCTTACCTTGTGTAGGCCTTCTTGGGTTGCTTTATGCAGCTTCTTCGGCTGGAGGCGTGTGGGAGGTGTCAATTATTTATATAATCCTAGCCACCTGGGTTTCGTTGATTTGGTGAGAGCTGATTGGCTAGTCCCTCCATTCACAGGTGAGAGATGTGGATGGGTCTTAATTATTTATATATTGACTGCTTTTGACATTTGCACGTGGTACATGCTTGGGATCCTCGTTGGTATGCTTTGCTGTCTGCGCTATCGCTGATGATTCGCCAATGAGTGATGAAACTGGTCCGTTAGCTGAGGGGGTGTGTAGCATTGGGATTCTCATGTGTGAACGTCTTTATAGCCGTGGAGGAACTCTGGGAAGGGTTTGAGACAGCAAAGCACTTACCTTGTGTCGGCCTTCTTGGCTTGTCTTATGCAGCTTCTTTTGCTGGAGGAGTGGGAGGTGTCAATTATTTATATAATCCTAGCCACCTGGGTTTAGTTGA
>CM068968.1:68146958-68163337 GCA_035128595.1 Eptatretus atami | reverse complement strand
AAAGACAAGTTTCCAGCCGGCGTCATTGTTCGTGCGCATAGAAGGGGTGGATAGACGAGGGACTTGTGGTGGTGACTATCTTTCTTCATGCATCATTTTTGACATGAATATCCGACGCAGGCAGAATTACTCCACCAAGCTTGCTCCTTACATGCTGACGCTATGCGAGCAAATGCTGGATAGCGGGGCGTGGTTTAAACTAGGAACAACCAATCAACCCCGAGTACTTTTCTGTACGAGGGCAGGAAATGAGGATAAGAAAGGTCGACCTGATGATGAACTGCTGCTGGATCGTCAAGGTGTGGGAGGAGATACCGTCGGACTTTTCGAGCGAGCATTTCTGAAATTCTGCATCTTGAACAACGTGGACGGCACAGCGGACGACATCACGAGGGAGAAGGAGGCTGTAAATGACGGGGACTTGCTCGACCCTGATTCAGACAAGGAGTTACGTGCCATCTTCGACGAGGAAAGCGTTGACGAGGATTTCCTCGGCTTTAGCTGAAAAGCTTCATCAAACCCAAACGGCCCTTTTCAGGGCCACAAATCCACAAGAAATATGTATCATACCGCTATGAATCCCTTTTGTTCCTTTTTCTAGGAATAAAAAAAATCCTCTTTATAATATTTAAAAATAAGAAAGAAAAATATAAACTTCTTGGTGTCCTCTCCTCTCTCTCTTCAACTTCTTGGAAATGAGAATAAGACTGTTAGGACATGGGAGTAAGCATGTTGATACCTCCATCACTTTCTTCTGTACAAAGTTAATGTACAAACGTATTTAGATCGAGATCAGAAAATAAAATTATCAATATAATCATTTATTTTGAGGGTGAAAAACACGGGTGCGGTTAATACACCGAAAAATATGGTTCTAGGCATCTTTACCCATCGCTTTTCTGATGGATTTAATCAAAAGACAACATGTTGTACTTTACAAACATCGTGCTCTGTTCACCCTCTCGTTTTCCCGAGGTGATCTTCCATCTCCTTGGAAGTCGGCTAACATCATCTTCATCAGCCATCCTTGATGCTTATATATGGCACGAGCCAAAATCAGTTCCGCTTCGCCGCGAAGCTCATTGTTTGTTGTTTGCTTTTGTTTCAAACCTCCGCTTAAAGTGAGTGAAATGAACCATTTTGAAAATTTCGATTTATTCTCCCCCAGATTTCAACATCACCGCAATGCATATTGTTAAATTGTTTGAACTTTCTTTTCATGAGAAGATGATTTGTGATGCTGGATACCACCGGGTGGCACGATATGATTCACGTTTACGTAGAGAGAAACGGGGCTTTCCCCCACCCTGAAGCGCCTCCCCCAGATATGCTACCCAGACAGAAACCACATTTGGGGTACCCTTAGGCAATATGAATAAATTGGTTGGATTTGGTTCAGTAGTTTTTTTAGTTTTTGAAGCATATACAGGGTGGTCCAAAAGTCACCTCGGGATTTAGAAATGAAATAACGTTTCTGTTTTTTTTTTATAATTTATGATTATTTTTATACCAAAAGAAAATTTACGAAATGGAGATAAATTTGCTTTATTTATGAAAATGATGCAGCTTAGATGTCCTCCATTTTCTGCTTCGCAGAGACGGGCTTTCGACAGCATTTTCCATCAGAGCGGACAATAACTCCGGCTGCAGCCCTCGAATTTCTGCACAGATGTTGTCCTTGAGCTGCTGAATTGTTTGGGGCTTATTGATGTTTACACGCTCCTTTAGGTAACCCCAAAGAAAATAATCGGGAGGCATCAAATCAGGAGAATGTGATGGCCAAGAAATTTCTGAATTTCGCGAAATTATTCGGTGTCCATGCTCTTGGGTGAGAATAATTGATCGATGAAATTTAAATAAAATTCACGATTTTGGTTCTTTGTTCAGTTGTGAATTTTTCCACGGGTAATTTCCAAATGTTAATCTAAATTCTGAAAAGAAAAGAAGAACAAATTATTAAAAACAAATGTTATTTAATTTCTAAATCCCTTGGTGATTTTGACCACCCTGTAATATAACATACAAACATATAAACAAATGTCGACACAAATTCACTTTTATTACATAGAAAATAGATTGTTGCTACTTTGTTGTTGTTGTTGTTTTTTAAAATTTCTTTTCCCCGTTTTGTTTTTCTTTCTTGCTCGTTAAGACGAATGGTCGGTGTAAACAAATCCCATGCAATCTTCATTCTGCGCGATCGTGAATTGACATTTGTGATTGTTTTTAACTCTTTTTATTATTTGCCGAGCGAAGCTCCCAGGCCGTCTCCGTGTTTTTTCATTTTAAGAAGCTCTGCCTTGCTTTATCCAGTGAAGTCTCTTGCGGTGTTTCACACAGTTCATGCAGGACGCGGCTGATGTGATGCAACTCCTGCTGAAGACTCAAACGGATGCCAATGAGCTGGAGGACGACGATCCACAGGTTGGCTTTGAATTATTTTTGGGACATTCTTGAGCTGAGATTTTATTTTTCCCCATCGTTTCTCTGCTTTAGTTTCTCTGCTCTGCTCTACCTCTTAAACCCCTCCGGTCCTCGCTCTTCCTAAAAACTCATCCCTGCCCCCTCCCCTTCAAGCTCACTTCCCATAAAGATTGCACTTTTTTGGTGCGATGGGTGTAATATTCAGACGCTGAGTAAGGGGAAAGTGGAATTGACTTTTCTTTCCCTTTTGAATGCATCTCATGTGGTTACAGATTAGCATCAGTTCTTGCAGGGGTACAACGATAAGACGCCCAGTTTAACGTCCACCCGAGGGACGGCGCACATTGATGCCTCGCCCAACATGCGGAGCACCAGGATGGCAGTTTATAGCTGTTCTGAGATTCAAACCCAGGCTAGACTGCCCAGAGGCGAGTGTGCGTACCTTTAGGGTGTATAGGCTATGCTGCCAAGCATCGTGGAATTGAAGATCCCAATTAATTATCTTCTCTTTTTTGTAGATTTCGTACATGATCTCAGCCTGGGCACGCATGTGCAAGATACTTGGCAAGGACTTCCAGCAGTACCTTCCTGTGGTTATGGGCCCACTCCTCAAAACGGCCTCCATCAAGCCTGAGGTTGCGCTTCTCGACGGTGAGACGAGTTGTATTCACTTTGTTCATGGCGAGCTTGTGTTATGATTGTTGATGTCTTTGATTTAAAATTTGAGTTTTTGTAAAATTGAAGTGTGAATAAACTTTAGTGGGGCTGATCCTGTGTTGGTGTGCTTTGTCGGTGTGTGCTGTCCGCTATGCCATTCATGATATGTGACGTAGGCATACTTTGTGTAGTACACGATAACTCTGTATAACCCTCTTATCACGTCCGATTAGCCTTCAATTGGCATGTGACGTATACCGATCATACTTAACACTCATCCATTTTTTGACGCTGCATAACCATCGGTTTCCCCTGGCCATGCTATTCAAAAACAAACCTTTCAAGGATGAACAAACCTAATATTATTTTCACGTAACGATTAACAAGGTTCCATAATGCTGTATAATCGTAAAAATAAACGTTTCCTGTACATTAAAGAATGCGCGATAAGTCCCATGCGTCAAACGTGGCGTGGTTCGTACTCTGGTCTGTGGACTTGGTTAGCTGTGGTCTGCTTGGGCCTTGGTGAACTGCAGTCTGCTTGGGCCTTGGAGCTATGATAGCAGCGACCTCAGAGCCCTCAGAGCCTGTAGGTTCTGCCAGCAGTGTCCTACTCTGGCCTGTAGACTGCCCACTCCCACACAGACAACATGCAAGTGCAGCTCAACACAAAGCATGAATAATCATCCAGATAATGTGCTGCTTTGGAATCGCGTTGTCACAGTCACGCACACACCTGAACAATAATCTATGAATGATCTTCACCATAAGTGGTGTCCGGCAGACTGCCATAAAAACTCTGGTTTGCTCTACCATCTCGCACTCTCATTCGATTCGACGTACGATCATCATCGGCCATCTGAAATGCAATGAGAATCAACGGTTGTGACATTGCACCTCGCACCATCGCACGTTATCGTGTAGTCTATCGTAGCTAACGTGATTGCTTGTCGTCAGCCAAAATTGGCTCTTCTTCTTCAAGTACCTGCATAGATTAACGTTGTGTTGTCCAGAGCAGCTTTCACAGTTCAAAGCGTGGGTCGTTTCTCGTGCAGCTCAAGACATTGAGGATATGCAAGAGGATGAGAGCTGGGAGTTTGTGAACTTGGGGGATCAGCAGAGCTTCGGTATCAAGACATCGGGTTTGGAAGAGAAGGCCACCGCCTGTCAGATGTTGGTAAAATACTCTTCCTTGGCACGTCACCGCATCGTCCTCGTGCTCCATGAAAACCCATATCCATCTCCGGAATTTCTCCCGACGTGGTGTTTGGTGTATTAACAAGCTGCCAAATGCAGAATATTTTTGCTTATTACCTCTGCCGCCGAAGGTGGATGGAGGTTATGTTTTTGGAGCCTGGATATGTAACAAGGAAGAATTGCTTTGATTTTGGTGAAGATCCGGATCCGAGATTTTTTTTATTTTTATTTTAAAGTGATTCTTCACCATTGAGAGTTGGGGTTAAAACGATACATGGGATGTCTCAAAAACGTTATGGACGGATTCGGACAAAACTTGGTGGACGAATTGGTTTGGTGATTCGAACAAGCCGATTAAATTTTAGTTCAGGTCCGAATCCAGATCCGGCACATCAGTGGGATACACAACGTAAGCTAATCAGCCTGGCCGAGGTATGCGCTCTACCGAGTGACCTTCCCGTTACTGTTGTATTCCCGCACAGAGGACGCGGCTTTGTTAACACAGCACAATGTGTGTCGATGATGTCTTTTGGTGTTTCTGTTTGCATGCAGATGAAGTCCTCTGATATCCTGTGCTTTGTGATTCTCTTGGATTGATCCAACTCCCCAATCCCACATTACATTCCACACAATGCCATTCTTTCCAACATACTCTGTTCTTCTTCCTCTTCAGTTTCCCTTCCTTGATGCACACACACCAGCCCTACTTTGCAGTATGTCATATGATGGTGCTTTCAACAGTGTTTGCTCGTGGTTATACGATGGAACATTTCGAATCCTGTGCTTGCTGTTCATGAAATGTTACTCGGTGGTTGAACAAATGGTTGTACCTTGGTTCAGTATAACTTGCTCCAGGTTAGCGAAATGTATTTAAAGCTCGTCGCTTTTAATCCAGGTGTTTGAACCAGAAAATATATCAACTTATTTGTGTTGTGTGTGTTTGTTTTTTTTTTTTTCTGATTTGAAGTTTTGTACAAATCACCCGACATCGCATAATTAAATAATACATATGTACATGTTTCCGCTTTGCACAGGTGTGTTACGCACGTGAGCTGAAGGAAGGGTTTGCTGAATACACCGAGCAGGTTGTCAAGCTGATGGTGCCGCTGTTGAAATTCTACTTTCATGACGATATCCCTTTTCTGTTGCATCGGACACGCTACGCAGGCCAGCCGGGCGTTTGTGCGGATACAGTCGTACGAAAGCTCTCGATGCCTCGTTTGAGACGTCATCCGGACATTTTAGTCTCGCCCGGTGGAAATGCATGCACGTGCTAAATATGAATCCGGATCCACACTCGATCGATCATTCGCACTTTTCGCAGACCGAACCTCTCAAAATAGTGAAACAGTTGTCACTTTCAAAACCCTTCCGTTCAGCAGTGCTTGGACAAAATACTCGGCATTTGATATCATCTCGACCAATCAAATTTGCCACTCGCAGACCTCACCCGTGTCCCTTTTTTTTATCCCCCCCCCCCCAAGACTGTGTGGGATAAGGTGTTAAATGGATTCTGTAATTGCAGGAAGTTTTTCACGTTTATACAAGTTTGTTTATTTATTTCTGACAGTAAAGTATGACTGTAGGTTGCTCGGCAGATTGCTCCATTATGGGGCCACCTGGTGCACAACCTGTTCGGCTGCAACTAATGTACACCAAGCTGAATGTCCGTTATAAGAGCGATTTTCAAAACGTCCTGCACTCTGGAACACTTTCAAATGACCCGAGTAGTAACACATCAGTAACCTACTGTCATGATTAGCAAAGTTACCTCGATTGGCATAATTTACTTCATGTTCACCTTGGTGCATGTAACGGTTAATACAGAAAGCACGAAGCCGTTCACTTGCATAGGTGTCCGTCTATTAACGGTGTCTTTTTAGCTCGACTATCGATCACCCTCTTCTCGCTTTAATTGGTATTGTGTTCACCTCCACCACTGAAGGCGGACGGAGGTTATGTATTCACCCCTGTTTGTCTGTGAGCAGGACGTCTCAAAAAGTTGTGTACGGATTCGGGTGAATCTTCGTGGACAGATTGTGTGTGTGTGTGTGTGAGACGAGGACGAACTGATTCGATTTTGGTGAAGATCCGGATGCAGATCTGGCCTATCGGTGGGATACAAAATGTCAACCGTTCAGCCTGGTGGAGGTACGCGCTCCACCAGGTGTCGTTCTAGTTTTATGAATCTTGTACGGCAAGTTGCTTTCTTCCCTTGACATCCTGTGAAACGTGTGCGCACCGCTGCGGCCGAGTCTTTGCCCCTCCTGCTGGAGTGCGCGCAGATCCGCGGGCCTGAGTACTTGGCGCAGATGTGGCACTTCATGTGCTCGGCGTTGATAAAGGCCATCAGCACGGAGCCGGACAGCGACGTCCTCTCGCAAATCATGGAGTCATTTGCCAGGGTTGGTCTTTGCTTCCTGTTTTTTATTTGCCAGTGAAATTATTGTTCTCTCGTCTGGTACTCTTATCGTATCTTGACTTCTCACTTTACCTCCTGAGATAAAGCAACAAATCATAAAATGCCAACTTTTTAACGAAACGAATTGGCACAAGCTTGGAGCATGTGACACGTTTACAAACCGTAAACGCGGTCATTGTGCCTCCTTTAATCCCATTTTGTTTGTTTTTGTTTTTTGATGACTCTCCCTGTAAATGTATAGACTTCTAACTATCGACGGAGTATTCTCCCTTCCTCCCCCCCCCCCCCATTCCCTTATTTTCTCACCCTCGTGGAGATACCCCACACACTTCCCGAGGGGTTTTGGTGCAGTGGGAAATCCTCTTCATCATTGGTCGGGTAGGATAGACCCTCTTCTTCTCGGTTCCATTACTCCCCATGTTCTTAGAATCGCCACAAGAATAACCCTGGTCATTTGCCATTCCAATTGAATGATGATCATCAGGGTATCACGTGATTTCACTCCTGCACGACCCCTCCGTTTATCGGCTTCTTTGTATGAACAATTTTACTCGGTGGTTCAGCACTGCAAGGCCCCGCCGGTTCGGACTGATTTTTGAACTCTCATGGCCATTCCACATTGAAATAGGTCCTTGTCCCATAATTCCCCTTTTTCCTGACCGGTCTTTACTCCTACTCCCCTCCATCTCTGTTGTGACCCTCCTCTGTCTCTCACCTCTCCACCGATTTGCCGCGTGTGCGGGCAGTGCGTGGAGCTCATGGGCGAAGGCTGTCTCAATAAAGAACACTTCGACGATCTTGGAGGCATCCTCACGAGCAAGTTTGAGGAACACTTCAAGAACCAGGAATTGCGGCAAGGTCCGTGCTTGTGCAAACCCGTGAAACGACCTCAATTTGATTTTGAAGTCTTGTCCGCGAGCTTCGAGCTTGATCGATGAACTGCTTGTGTTGGAACTTTTTGACTGCTTGGTGAAATGCGAGCGTCGGTCGACGAGAACGTATGGAAGTTAAAGCAGTCCGAGAACACAATGCTTGCGTCAACAGAGCGTTTGTGCAATTGTCCGGTCTGCTCAGAGCCGTGAGTAATGTCATGGTGTTTCGGTGCGTGCAAACCAAAATGGATTCCGAAAATCTACCGGCACGTTAATCGGGCAATCTTCGTCACGTTCAGAATTCCGCTCGGCCGACCAATGTGTGTGGGAAATTTTAAACGTTAGCCGACGCCAAGAACGATTTTCTGTTTCGAGTGCAGTGCCGCGCTTTTTGTGTACGTAATATGTAGATACCCAATTTATGGAACCGCTTGTTGTACGTCCTATCTGCTTTGATCGCCAGCTGTTTGTCGTGCCCATCACTCTTTGTGTCATCCTCCTGTCCCCTCTGTGAGATCGTTCGGCAACCCCGATGATCTGGTGCCGCTAGGCCGAAAGGGGGCGCCCAGCTGCATGTCGCTCGTCGGGAACTGAGAATGGATACGCTGGCAGTGTTGCATTCCCGTGATATAAAATGACTCGGACTCGCGCGTCGTAACGAAATTGTGAAATCCGAGGCGAGACGAGTGGAATTATTTAATTATTCCGGCTGGGTTAATCCCAGCTAATTACGTTGCACACTCGTATTGTTTCCTCGTCGTCGGCGACCCTCAAAACGGGAGGTAAAACCAACTAGGCTTTTTGGGGCTCTGTTCACTCACCTGATTTTGGACATTTTGTCATTTTTGGTTTTTTTGTCCCCCCCATTTCCAGAAAAACGAAAAGATGAAGATTACGATGAGCAGGTTGAAGAGAGCCTGCAAGATGAGGTTTGAATGTGTGAATGAGTTTTGTTTTATTTCACTTTTACATTTATTGGTTTGTGGATGAAACTTCCTGTATAAAACCGAAATGTGGGTGCGCACTCACCGATACTGCTTTAGCTGAACCATACTTTATCTCGGAAGGGACATTGGTTTATTAAATCTGTTTTTGCTTCAAGCTTTAGTTAAACAAAAACATGGTGGCAAGAACATCACGTGATTAAACGTGATCTTGGACCCCATAATTTGGGCTGGAAAGACCGCTCAGAGGTAGTTCCCCACCCTCTTCCCCACCTCTGAGCTGTATTGTCTGGGTTTTATTCATACACAAACCTACCTTACCTGATGCAGGAAGTTGCACCAATGCGTGCACCATCTTCGGTAGGGACATTAAGCCGGGCGTTCCTCCTATTTTATGACATCACTGGTTTCCATTAAGCCGGTTGTCCTTCATTCAACCATTCGCTGGCAGACATTAAGCTGAGCGTCCATCCTTACTCGAGTACGCTGGTAGATGTAAGCCGAGTGTGTGTCGTCACGTTCCCTCGTGGACCTTGACGCTTCCGTGGTATTTATTGAAAGTGTTGGTCATAGTGCGGCGGTTCCCTGGCCGCCCTGGAGAGACGGACACCACCGGGTCTGTTTCCCCTTGACGTGCCAACTCGGGTGAAGGCAAACGCGGACACAATGTGGTGCAGCTGTGCGTTTTGAGCACTCTGAGCGAGTGCTGCCTGAGTTTCATCCACACAATGGTATTGCCGTCCCGGATTGGATGGTCTCCCCATTCAACCACGACACCAGCAGCCTGTGCTTGGACGAGAGTGCGAGGAAGTTTTCACATCGAATAGGTCGAGTAAATCCTGCCAACATGATGTCATTGTTAATTAGTATAATTAATCCCTCCTCATTTAATTGGATTCTCCACTCATTGATTACCGCTGCAGTCGGATCCCAATCAACTTGTAGGTTCCCATTCCCGTCGTGTCATGATTTTTACATCATTTTATTATTTCCAGTGGGCTGACAGAATGGGGCTGAGGTGCCCATACTCGCCTCGAAGCTGTCGAGCCTGGGTTTGAATCCCGATCCAGCTATAAAATGTCATCCCGGTGTTCCACAGGCAGGGTGATTCATCAATGTGTGCGTTGTCCCTCCGATGGATGTTAAACAGGCGTCCCGTCTACCAGCATTCGTTGATGGACGTTAAAGATCCCACGGTGTCCTTCACGAAGGGTGGGCGAGCTATTGCTGACACCGTGAACAAATTACAAATTCCTACCCCAGCCAGCAGAGGGCACTGCATGAGTGGCACGGTCGTGCCCTCAGCCAATGATGCTTCCCCGCAGCCTTGTGCTGCATACGAACTACGATGATTATTTCCAGTAAACTGTTCCCTTCTTATACTCTTTTGATAGTGAGTACTGTGACTTTGCAGTAGTTTCACGTTTGTAGTGTAGGTGCGCTCTGTGTATGCCGGTGGTTTGCTCCCAAATCTAAACCTTGTTGGAATGTTCGAAATGTTAGAACATTTATTTATTTTTATCTGCCCATTTCATTTCTCAACGGTTCTTTGGACGTTTATGGAACGGGATTCCCCTCTAAGTTGCGTAGTAGCATGATCTCCCCAAAAATTAAATATATAGAAAAACATTGCTTTCCATTTCCTGATCTTGTCGATTCCATCGTCCAATAGGATATTTGGCGCCGCGTTGCCAGTCTTCTGAGCATGGATTACGCATCCTGATTTGCTGCGGTCTTGTCTGTTGATTACCTGGTTAGAAGTTTAGAATATTGCTTGGGGTGTGCGCACACACACACACACACACACACACACACACACACACACTCGCGTCTCTCTTTGAAAGACCCAATGGAATGTTCAACATCCATAAGGAACTGCTCACAGACAAGAGCCGGCTTAACGTCCCCTCCAAAGGATGATGTATTCGCGACACTATGAAGGCCTTCAAAGTAATGGGATTGCAGATCCTCCAGATTGAACTCGGAGGGGAGAAGGTTGCCTGTTGGCTTGTGCTAGTCAACTTGATTCGAGTCTGAACTCGTTAACATAACACGGTGTGTCGTTGCCTTATTGTGTGCCTTTTGTTTTATATCTCGTGATTCATTACGTGAGGTGGTGGAGCAGGTCGGGAAAAGAGGATATACCATTAAGAATAGTAATTCGAATTTGTGAGGTTCTCCTTCACGTTCTCTTGTATTCTCCCCCTCAGGATGAAAACGATGTTTACGTAATGAGTAAAATTTCTGATATCCTCCACTCCATCTTCAGCTGCTACAAAGCGAAGGTTCTTCCGTGGTTTGAGCAGCTGCTCCCCTTCGTCGTCAACCTCATTGTGAGTAAATCGATTCCCTTCGGGGAAACATTGTCGCACGTGTTTGTGCTTTAATCATTCAATGAGAGGTCGGAGTACAAGCAGACGCTGCCGACGCTCCCGTCATGAGAGGAACGGGCCCTGTGTTTTGGCTTCCTGTTGGGGATTGTAAACACCATCCAGTAGTGCGAGCTGGGATGCTGGAGCCGCGGCCCATACTTGAGGAGCAGCGGACCGTCATGCTACGTACCAAATGGGTTTTGGGCCTTAAAGTTCGCGGTCGTTAAATGTCTCGACCTTGGCAATGTTAATGTGACTTATGATATATGTTTTGTTGTTTTCTCATTTATTTGCTCTTTCATGCGTACTTGGCATGGGCGGACAGGATGGCCAAGAGGTACGCACACTCGTTTCTAAGCTGTCTCACCTGGATTTGGATCCCGACCCAGCTATAAACCGTCATCCCGGTGTTTCACAGGCAGGGTGATTCATCAGTTTTCGTGTCGTCCCTCGGATGGTCGTTAAACAGGCGTCCCGTCTGTCGGCATTCGTTGGTGGATAGTCCCGTGGTGTCCTTCGCGAAGAGTGGGCGAGTTATCGCCGCAACCCTGGCCAACTTCCAAATTCCTGCCCTAACCAGCAGATGCCACTGCATCGTCGGCGCAACCATGCCTTCAGCCATTGATATTACCCTGCAGCCTCGTGCTGCAAATGAAAGAAGAAGAAGAAGACTTTCCTTTATATTGTCAATTAAACATTCTGTACATGTTTTCTTTCTGAAGCTTCTATCCTCAGGTTGTTGCTTTGCATCTTATTATTGACTTTTTCATTTCGAATATGGACGTGCAGAGGTCATTACATGTTTAAACCTCTTTACCTGTATGCACCTTCCCTCCCCCTTCCACCCTTGCAAATAACTCAGAGCCAGGGGCACCCTTGGGCCGATAAGCAGTGGGGCCTCTGCATGTTGGACGATATCCTGGAACACTGCGGCCCAGCGTCGCTACCATTGGCCTCTTGCTTCCTGCAGCCGATGCTGCATTACGTTTGTGACACGAGCCCCGAGGTACGTCAGGCCGCCGCCTATGGTGTCGGAATCATGGCGAAGCACGGCGGTGATGGCTACAGACAGGCATGCGCAGGTTAGTGAAAACCACTTGCGTTCCCTGTGTTTGCTCTAAGACGTGGCTTTCGGCTCCCTGCAAGGGCTCTTGGTTGATTGATCGGGAATCCAAAAATAAAATGGGGTTTTTGTTTCCCAACTGACTTTGGCTCTGTCCCGATCGCACATGCACAGGGATGAGTGTGATAATATTTTTACTCTGTCTGCCTGTCTGGCAGTTAAACAAAATTGAAAATCATTCCAAACAGGAAACTTATTGTTTTTAACGACGTCATAAAGGACACAAACTACTAATGTAATGTGTTCGATCGGGTGATGTCATCGACACTGGGTAAAACCCGGAATTGATTTATTTACACGACTTTCACGATCTTTATTTTATTTACATTGAATTATGTACTTGAGCACTGGAGTACACAAATCACCTTCCTTGCACTTTGAAAACCCTTCCGTTTCGCAATACTTGGGACATGTTAACTGCAGTGGTTTCTCAGGGTGATGTATGAGGGTGATGTTTAACAGTACTTCAATGGCACTAAACCTCCGGAATTTTTTTTTGACGATCTTTAAAATCGTTATTTTATTTAAATGGAAGCATATTATTAACACTGCGCGGGGTATCGTGTTCTACGAACCCTCTAGTGTTTTAATCTGTGTCAATCCTCCTGCCCCCTTTCACCTACAGAGGCATTACCATACCTGATGCAGGTGATTCAGGCCCCAGATGGACGCAGCAAGCGGAACGTAACCGCTACAGAGAACTGCATTTCGGCCGTGGGCAAGCTGCTCCGTTACCGCTCCGACTGCCTCTCCCCCGAAGAACTGCTTCCCCATTGGCTCTCGTGGTTGCCCATCACGGAGGACAAGGAGGAGGCCGTCTTCTGCTTCGATTATCTGTGCGATCTTATCGAGAGGTTTGTGTATGTAACGATGGCCTCGTGAAATGTGCGCTCCCCTGTTTTGATCGATTGAAGGCTGAGTTTTGAAGCTTCACTCGTCCGAGTACGTGGACATGGGACCAGCAGCTTTGCACCTCTTCAAAGTAGCACTCCCAGATCCAGCAAGCCTCCTCCCCCCCCCCCCTTTGTGAATGCACCCGGTTCTGTAGTGCGAAAAACTCGAGTCATTCTGTTGGGTATTTGGACTTCACACCTGGTAGTTTATTAGTCAGTGCCTCCATTTGATCTGTTTTAACAAGTTCGTTCAGAGTTCTCTCAACAGCACGATAACACTTTCCGTTCAAAACTCCGGTGAAGGTCCAACAAACGTGCTCAGACGAGCCCAGGTGGTTCGTCTTTCTACAGCTTTCCACTTGTCTCTCCTTGTTCACATCCACGTCTCGTTTAACGTCCTTTATTTCTCACGGAGACGCCAAGGTCTGTGCCTTTCCCCATCCTTGCCCTTCTTATAAGATCCAATCAACCGGAGTTCCCTTTTTGTTGTTCCGGCCTTCTCGCTCACCGTGCTTGGTTCTTTGGGGGAGTGGGGTGTGGGTGTTTGGGTAGCACTGCCTTCTCAAGCAAATTTTGTTGCCCGTTTCATTGAGTGCTTTTCGAGCCTGTGACATTGGACTTTGAAAATATTGGTAGAAAGAGATGCTCACAATAGTTCAAGACATTCCAAAGTGAAAATCGGAGGCTTGTGTCGAAAAAAACAAAAACGTTTCCTTTCCAGTTACAAATTAAAAAATTTAATAATGGCACATCTGGGACAATTTTGAGTCGACCAAACCAGGTGGGCAGATTATACCCCACCCCCTCCTGCACACACTCTGTGATGGCCATTAATGAGGCAGCTGGGTTTTTTTATGTCAATCCGATAACTTGGTTTCTCCTGGGACTAACTTGGTTTCCAGAAGTATACAATACTGCTCTGCCTTCAGCCAGATTTGAACCTGCAACGTCTGGAATTATATTCTGGTCCTTTCAAAGCCTCTTTACAGTCAGCAGATGGATTAGTTGTTAAAATATTGTGGTGATACCAAGGTACATGTTGCCTTGAATGTTTGTTTCATAGCTTGTTTCCAAACTAATATTGTTGGTTCTGGGAGGAAGCGGCACATGGAGATATCGGAACGGCACTTAGTGAAATCGTATCATCAACCGATGTCTGTGCCGGTTCCCTGATTCACCCGCATCTTTCCTCTCCCACTCACCCCAACGTGATTGCTCTTCACCTGTGAAGCTTTGATGGTCGTTTTGTCTCGACAGCAACAGTCCACCGGTGCTGGGGCCTGGCAATGGCAACGTTCCACGCATCCTGGCAGTCATTGCAGACGGCGTTGTTGGGGAAGCAACGAGCGGGTCGATTGACTGCACAAAGCGCCTCGCGAATGTTGTGCAGCAAGTTCAGGTGAGTCGACAAAACCACACAATTGGACGTCGTTGCAGTTGAAAGTATCTGTAAAGTTTCAGCTTCTTGTCTGTGAGGTTAGGTGATAACTGCAACGAGTGAATGAGACACACAAAAATGTCGTGTTTTTATTATATACTAGCAAATACCACCCGTCGTGATGGGAATACTGAAGGGAGAGGGGGGAAGAGAGAAAGGAGAGGGGTAGTGAAGAGGTGGAGGGGTGTGGGAGCGAGGAGGATGGGGGAAGATAATACTGTTTGGTGAGAGGAAGGGAAGGCAGACGTGTAGTGGAGCGTGAATTACGAATAATGTCTGAAATCCATTTTCTACTGGTTGTACAATAAACACGGCCTGGAGATGGACACCGCGATGGACGCGTCGTCAATGAAGGGATTTGTTTGAGGGATATGTTCACAAACATTAATTTTTGTAAACAGCTGCATGTGACGGGTGGAAAAAAAATTTGGCTCGGTAATTTAGTAAACACATTAATACGGCAAACAGCTCGGAAATTGTGTTATTTCGTAACCGCTCGCTCGGGACGCGGCGGAGCCCGAACCGCTCGCTCTGGACGCGACGGAGCCCGAACCGCTCGCTCTGGAACGCGACGGAGCCCGAACCGCTCGCTCGGACGCGGCGGAGCCGAACCGCTCGCTCGGGGGGGGGGGGGGGGGGCGGCGGCGGCGGAGCCCGAACCGCTCGCTCGGGATAACACTCAGACAGTCCTTTTATTAATGTTGATAAAAACAGCCATGGTATCTCACTGTTTGCATATTTTGTGTGTGTAGATGTCAGGAGAGCTGTGGAGCGTTTGCGTCAGACAACTGAACGAGGCACAACGTAAAGCATTGGTTGACCTGCTGGACACGCTGTGAAGGAGACCGTTTCCAGTCACCCACTTTGTTCTTCCTCGCTTTGCCTCGGTTTTTCATCTTGTTTGAGCAGTTTACTGCAAGCCGCTGCGTAGGAACAGCGGCCTATTTAAAATGTTTTTCGTTAAAGCTCAAGTTCCCTCACTGAGCCTCACCCAGTCTGCCCTGCATCGTTTTCCGCTTCCTCTCAGTTTGAGTTCCTGTACATCCCTCATAGCTTCCCAAGCCTGTTCTGCGACCGTGGGGAAACAATTCGATTGTTCAGACATGCGAGAAGCGCCGGATCTTTCCCAGAAGGTAGACGTTTGCACACCCCGGAATTTAAATTGTTCATTACAATATTTTAAAAAATCTAGTTCTTCTACCTTGAGAAGTGTCCACGGCACCACCTTTGCCTGAGTTAACCCAGCCAGTAAGAGTTGTGTCCTTTTGGACGGTTTGTGTCCAGCAGCTTGGTACGGCTGAGCTATTTGTACCTAACGCTATATGCACTTTCAGACAAATGCAAGCAAGGCCAAACAAATTCCACTTTAAAAACAAACAAACAACATATTTGTGGATGCGACATTTGTCATTGGTGGACCTTTTGGTGGAAAACGGTGGACTGAGGCACAAATGGTGATCGGATTACGTGGAAATAAAAATTTTGAATATTCATCGGAATGTTTATTTTCAAGCTCACCCTTCCCTTCCTTTTCCACACACACCCACACACTTTGCTCTCTTTAGTCTTACACCGAGCCCGGGATGGTTGTGTGTTTAACAAGAAGCTGTTCCGATGTGGAAAACCAATTCTCCCTCACGGATCCAACACGTTCACATCACTCACTATACAGGGCCGGGATCATATATATATATATGAATATATATATATATATATTTTTGTTGTTGTTGCGAATCTAGAAGCCATGAGCACACAGACATTCAGGTTCCTATAGATTAGTTATCTCGGTAAGTACGTGTTTAATAGATAGCCTTTTCCCTAGTCTAACGGGTAATTAAATGTTCCTGCGCTGTGATTTATTATAATAGTCAGGTTTTCTTTTAGTTCATTTTTACACCACCGACATTACCGCCGACCACACCGCATCGCCCTCGCCTGCATTCGCTTCCTCCACCTGGCCAATCGCGGGGTTTGCCGCCTATTTTGGCGAATGAGAGGAATGCGAAGGCGCATGCGCAGAAGGTCGTCCGGTGTGAA
>CM068968.1:68076890-68087440 GCA_035128595.1 Eptatretus atami | reverse complement strand
GTGCAGCATTTCCACCAGCCTTGTGAAGTTCAGCATGGATGCCACAGATCCCTGGAGCTTTACCCCATTTCAGCCGGTTCACCACAACCTGTGTTTCCACAAGCGAAGGTGGACCACAGTTGATTGGAGGGTCAGCAACAGGGGTACGCACTCTGAACGTTCTCTCGCACATCCCTTAAATCTCTACAGAGAATGGTACCCCTCCATGCAACCTGCCAGCGGCTGAGTGTTGGTCCATTCTCAAGGATGCTATGATTGGAGTCCCAGAGGCAGTTTTGCGAACACGCTCCGAGTCGGACGCTTTCTGGGGGTCTCGGGTGGCTTCCGGGGGAGTTTTCTGAAAGAGTTCGTTGAGTCGGCCTCTTCATCATTACGCGCACCGCCCATTCGCTTTCCCTCTTCGATTTGCCGGCTGGATCTGTCCTTGGACTCAACCTTGAATAGCCGCATAAGAAAGAATTTTGTCTCTCAAGTTGACACTGGCATACCATCTGATCACTTGCAACAGTCCGAGGGCACGGTCTCAATGGCAATCTTGCTTGATCGCGTTGTGTCGAGGGAGCTGCACGGATCGTTTAAAGCTTAGGGCGTCGCGCTTATAGGTGGACAGGAGGCCTAGTGCGAAGAATCCTGTGAGGGGGTAGAGCAATCACTTGGCTCATGTGGATTCTCCACGTATCCTGCTTTTCCACACGGGGAATATTCAAAACGCATTTGGCGCGTTCAACTTCGCAACGCCATAACTCTGCAGTCGTACCTCATATGCATGTCTGAGAGGATGAAAGGAGTGGTTAGGGAATTTCTCCTTCCGCACAGAGCGAGACGTCCGGTAGGTCTGAGATCGCAATGTTCCCCGCCTCGTGGATTCTCCCTGGCGTTTTGAGCGGTTTCGTACCGCAGGTTGATTTCTATCCAGGGTGTTCCGAGTGCTGTGGACTCTATGGTCGGTGAGGAGTTGTCTCTCATCCAAGGTGTTACTCAATCCCTTGTCTAGCCTTTCCGATCGCCTCTGGTCCAATCTTCAAACCTTGTGCCGTCTCACCCTTTCGTGCTGTCGGCTTTGCTGTGCAAACACCAGGTTTGGTGAACCGGCTGAAATGGGGTAAAGCTCCAGGGATCTGTGGCCACTCCATGGCTGAACTTCACAAGGCTGTGGATGCTCGCACTCTCCTGTTTATCTGGTGTCGTTGCAAGGCACGTTCTGGCGGGCTCCTCATGACCGTGCTTGGATACACAGTGCATCTAAATCACCATAACTTGAGCTTGGAAGAGAGGACCCCATAGATATAGTGTGTTAAGCCGGTTTGCACTCAATAACCAAGATGCAACAAGTACAACCTCCCTCCTTTTTCTTATGTGGCAGAACTTCACATTGGTCTCACGCCAGTTGGGTGGTGTGGGGTACGATTGGGTCCCTGATGCTGTGACTTGGCTCCTCAGTGAGCAAAGCTTTCTGCGCTCATTGGGGCTGCCAAGGGTCTTTGCTCGGATAATTCGTGTGATAGGGTACGCCACCATCTGCTTGACACTCAGCGTTTTCCAGAGCCAGTCAGGCTGGAGTCTACATCTACCATCTGGTCCCTAAAGAGGTCAACGATTGACCGTCATCTGTCTGGTCTATAGTTCTGCTTTCATTGGTCATCACCTTTGACACTGACAGCTAGATCGGAGCAGTTGCTTCTGTACTACTCGCCTCGTTCTTTGCCCTGCTTGCTCATAGTGGCCTCTGTCTGGCTTGTGCCTGGCCTAACGCTGTGCAGCCTATGTTGCTCTCTGTAAGAGGCGTTTGATTGAGGAAATGGGAAGTGTCTGGCTCTACTCACTGGATCCGATTTTTGGTCTTGCGTGGCGTGCCAGCGGTCTAAATCGACCTCGAGCGTCTGACTGTTCTGAACTTACTACTCGGTATTATGGAAGAGTTGGGCTTTGCGAGATGTGTACAACTTTCGCCTTGAGTTTATTTATCAGTTGTTCTGTATTGTTGTCAGCGGGTAAGCCTTTGTTGCACTGGCGACTTTGTCTCTTCTTGACCACCTTGAATACTTCTTTGCTAGCATCCCCCTCCTGCCCCGCTTTCTGACTGCAATTCACTGCTACAGACGTCTAGATACTTCCATGTCTTTGTTCTTGGGTCCTTCGAGGTGGCTGAAGAGGAGGAGCCGCTGGGGATTACAGGTTTTCCCTGGGTCAAAACTAAGATCCAGGCTTTTCAATGACTATCTTCTTGGTAGCTGCTCTGCTGGTCGTCTGTCCTCTTGGTCTGGTTTTGTTGGTTGTGAGGGGGCGTTGCAAGGTTGTCCTGACCCAGTCACAGAGAGCTTCAGTTCATTGCTTTTGTTGGTACGTGATATCTCTCGGACTGCGTCCCTCTGCTGAGTCTGGAGTCAGAGGTCAATAGACGTCTGGGGTCGGGGCTGGGAATTCATGGATTCAACTGGAATCTACCATGGCACTTGGGAGCGTGTGCCGTCAGCTGTGTGGTGAGTCAGAAAAAGGTTAGAGTCTTCAGGTCTGCCAGCTGTGGCTTGTTTCCAGTTCTTAGCTCTAATTGGATGGGAGGAGCATTGGGACGTACCAATGACAGGATCTGAGATCGGAGTACTTTAATTTCCTTTGGTACCGTTACGTCTTCCTCTGGAGAATTCCCTTTCGGTCATTCGTCTCAGCGTTCTGGCTGGGCGTCTACACTATCCCTCTGATTTCTGGTGTTGTTCGGTCTCACTCTCTCACTTTGTGTCCCTTACGAACGCGCCTGGGGCCTGCTTGAGAAGTACTCAAATTGGGATTATGTCTACCTGCATAGTCCGTAGCATCAGCTGTGGCTGTATTGGACATGTGGCTCGTTTTCCTGACGCTCGATCCTGCTCACGAGATTCTCTCAGCGAGGGAGTCTCGTAGTGGCAAGGGGCCAATGAGCCCGACCACGTGCCTCTGTTGATCGGCATCTCAACAGGAGATGGGGATGGCCAGGCATTTGCCTGGGGATGGCCAGATGGAGGCCCTGGGTAACCGTGTGCGCTGTTGTGCAGAAGTCGGACGTCCACGTGTTGGCGGATCCGCTGCTCTGCTTTGCTGGGTGCGCGCATGCTCCCATACCTGACCTGAACCTGACATCGGAGACCTCTGCAGGACTTGTTTTGTGTGGTTATTTTGTTTGGTAATAAATGGAAGGATTACTGAAACTCGTGGACCGTTGGTCCGATGACAAATTTCATTGTTCTTCAAATTGTGACCTGTAGGGACAGACGACAGAACAGACAGCACGAGGGGTTTGCCGAGCAGGAAACCCTATAAGATATAGAGCAAAATGGATTCGATATAGCGGATGGAGGAATCCTTTTATTTTTTGTACACTTTTGTCGAGCTCGTGTGAGATAAACACACAACGCCCATCAAGGGGGCATGAGAAGCACCAGAGGAGCGGGAGTGGGAGGGGACAAAACAGTGGGGAACAGACCACATTCGGAGATCTGTGGAAGGAGACGGATGGGACGAGGAAACCTGGGGAATCGAAGATGACATTACAGGGACTTTCAGAAGAAGCAGGGAATGAAGGAGTGGGCTTGGGTGGATTATCGGGGGTAGAAAGAATCCAGGAAATTTGGATGGGGGATGATAACAGGTGGTGGTGAACAGCTGTTTTGAAAGCCTGGAGAAGATGGGTAAAGAATAGAGTGAGGGAGTTTATTGCAAGGCGGGAAAAAAAGAGGAATGAAAGAGTGAAGGTGAGCAGTGATCGTGATTTCGGTAGTCTTAACCAGAGGGGGTTGTTGGGCTGACCTGAGCGCCCTGGAGGAATGTGGTGGGGACAAATTCGCAGAGAGAGCAGGGGGGGGGCAAAAGCTGGAGAGGAGTACGATAGACAGACAGAAGACAACGGTCAACCGCGGTGTTGAGTGACGAGGCCCCAAAGACTAGCTCATTGGCGGGAGATGCCGATGAATCTCCGAATGCCCTGGTCTACAGCGTGAAAGCCAGAAAGGTGGGAGGCAGGACACTCAGCCCAGAGGGGAGAGCAGTATCCATCAGGCTAACGGACAAAAGCTTTGTAGTGGTTCAGGAGCTCAGGAGGGCCAAGGAAGGATTTGCACGACGGAGTTCCCAGTCGGGCGACTGATTTGGAGGCGAGGTTTGAAATGTGCGCTTTCCCAGGAAAGGTCATGGAGATAGTGAGACCGCAGAAGCTGAAAGAAAGGACTTCTCCAGGGATTGTTAAAGTGGATGGCGGGTTTCTAAATGGATTCTTCGAAGAAGACATAGTAAGATGTGTGGATTGTGTCCGGATTGAAAAGATGTTCCACGTGTTGGACCAGTTTGTTGTAACTTTTAACTCTGGAGCTTCAGATCTCATGAGCGAAGTTAAGCTGCTGCCATTTTGCCGGCCCTCTGAGGGATATCGTTGCGTTAGTTGCAGAGGGTGGAGTCCATGCTCCAGTGGAAAATTGAGATTAGTAGGGATTTCAGAGAGCAGCAGTCGGGCTGGGATTCCTCAAGGTAAAAGAGATCAGATTGATTTGAAGTTCCTAGAGAAAGAGACAACAGGCTGCCAGAACGTCTTACCTTCTGGTTTGAGGAATCTCCTCCATGTCGCTGAGACTCAGTGAACGAGGGACGACTGCGAAAGGCTACAATATTAGCGCCTACGATGACTCTGCCGATACGGAGAAGGAAGTCTGCGAGCCAGAGTGGAGACTGCGCACCTTGGATACTTCCTGGGGACGAGAGTTTGTGAGTTAGGGCACACGGTGACCAGTATCTGTATGCCACATAACGCAGCGTATATGTCACGGATACAAGGCTCAGGACTCTTAGCCTGTGCTGGCATTGAGGCACCCTCCATCCATTTGTTCGAGCAGAGCCAGAAGCACATATCTCCAGGGAGTAGAGCGAACTAAAACCTGGTCTTGAAACCAAATTGAATACACCGGAATCACGCCATGGTGCGAAAAAACGAGAGAAGCATAGTTCTCATAATCTCGGAGCAAAGATGCATCACAGCACTCTTCATACATCCTTATGTCTCGTTGTCGGAAGGAATATCGATGTGATGAGAAATGAACTGGTCTGCTCAGTTCCCGAAGGGATTCTGTTTTGCAGCACTTCTTATTGTCCAGGGCAGTCGATGTTGCAGATTTCCAAGCAGCAATATGGCACGATGACCTGATTAAGAGCAATGAGAGGGTGATACTAAGCTATCCAGATGAGAGGCGTGATCTGCTATAGAACAAAAAAGGCAGGCTTTGTAGTGCACATGTGGGCTGATGCGTTCTGGAGCTACTGTCACTACAGTATACATTACCTGAGTTCGAGTTTGACAGCAATCTATCGCGGCACACAGCCACAATTTCAAACCCTTCTGTCAGGAGAAGCCAAGGACTACCAAGCAGTCAGCGTCGAAGACTGGTGATGGGTTCGGCCGGTCCGTCGCAGGATAACGAGTCGTGGGGTCTATGAGAAGCCCTTGTGATGGACTCCTTTCTGACTGACATCAATTGATTTCAGCGCAAACAGCCCTGAAAAGAGTTTAGGATTCAGCTTTTTCACGTGCTGCGTATTAAGCAGTGGCGCCAAATGTTCTGAGGTATATGTGTCCGTAGGGACTGGAGAGGTATGGAGGGGAGAACGTAATACATCCAACGACATATCTCTGATACACTACGACCACCTAACGGATCTTTGGGTGAGTAGGTGCGAGACCGTTCCTGAGATGCTCCTCAGACTCTGAATTAGCATACTAGATTGGTTTGTTTTCTGGCTCTCTGGCTGAGAGAGTAGATAAACCACACTTGATGTCGAGCTTTTATGGTAAGGAACTGAGAATTCGCCCTCAGTTGGGTTTAGCTTTCGGATCATAGGCAGAGAGCAAAATCTGTTCTCAGGAGCACAACTGCCTCGCACAGGCCTGAGCTCTTTGGGCCTACTGTCAACTCACAACACTCCAACCGCAGGTTGAGGCGCTAGTGAGTGCAAGGGTATGTGATCAACCTCGAATGACGAGAGGTCGTGTCACTAAATCTGTCGCATGAGGGAGCGCAAGTTTCTCTTGAAAGCCATCATTCACACGTTTGCACCACTGAGTTATGTTGGAGACCAGTAGCGATCAGCGACAGTCCTATAAGTTTGAGGCTGCTTGGAGACCCTGCCAGTCGCTTGAGTGACAATGCAGACTCGACGGCGGTAGGTGTTCTCTGATAATAGCCAGAGAGCATGTCCACTTTGACAAGGACGTGGTCAGAAGAACCGATTGAGCGAGGCCACGCAGCTATCGTCAGGGCAAATTTCGTCAAATCAATCCCGAAGCCGACTGGAGTACCATTGGTTGAGATCCAGGTCGGAAGTTGACCGACCCTGCTTTGAGTCAGTCCAAGAGGTCCGCCCAGAAACGCGTTTTTTTCGTCTGCCTTCCCCATCCCCCAACTATATTTCCTCACGGGCGGCGTCAAGGTCAGCCTCAAAACACGCTGCCCTTCTCTTGGGTAAACAACTTGCCTCGAGAGAAACGCCATGACAGGTGATGTTAGACACTACCGGAATCACACCTTAGGCCAATGGCATAGTATGCACAATCTTCGAGTTCGCACCACTTACAGAGGATATGAGTCAGAGTATTGGATGAAATAGATAGATACGATCGTCCATGTTTTTCGACATGTTCGAGCGCTGGTAGAGGAATGGATCTCACTTGTTGTGGTAGAGGGTGCAGGTACAAACAAAACTCCCGTCACATATAAACATGAGTGGGAGCTGGCAGGGAAAGCACGTAGCCAAAGGTATTTCCTGCGGGTTTGTTGGGGCAGTGACGATTCGTCTTAGTCATCGCCGAGTCACGCTGAGAGAAAGAGGTGCTTTCGAATGTGAGACAACTCCTCACACCACAGGACGAGACTATGAGCGTTTGTTCCATATCACCCGCACAGAGGGAGTCAACCAGGAGCAGATCACTGGGAGTCATTGACACGTTCTTAGGTGCAGTGAGGAAAGTTTCCTCCGTTAGATGCCAGATTATGCTCTGGTTCCTGTCAAAGGCAACCTGGCTGTTATGGACATTAGATCTGAAGGTTTTTGAGCTCGAAAAACCCCCGATAATACCCAACCCAGGCTCCTTCCACACGTTCGGCATATGTCTTCTTGAGGCTCCCACTACCTTTGAGAATAGAAGAGAGGTAGGTCCTGTAGGAGGAAATGGCTCATTGGGTCGTGACATTGGCGCCGAATTGGTGGTCCGGGAGGGGGCGGCGTAAGGACATCCAGGGGTACGTAGCGAGGGGCAGGCTAATGCCACAGATCTTCCGAGGGATATGGTGTGAATCAGTAGTGTGGGGGCCACTTCGTCAGAGACTACTATGGTGGAGGGGTGCCGGGAGTGATAGCCGATGACGACAACAAGCTGCCTCTGTCGGCTTCGCGCGGGGGAGAGGGTGGACAAGATGATGGGGATACAGAAGGCCACGCTCTTTGAGGATTGAGGATGGTGGAGTGAAGGTAGATGATGGTGGGTTGAGAGGCAGTGGAAAGGAGGCAGCTTGTGGATGAAGAGGATGAGTGAAGGGGGATGATATCTTTGAGAGCGCATGCACGTGAAGCGGGGGAATGACAATGCGTGAGAAGGGCTGTTAAAAAGGTAAGAAAGAGGGGGAAAATAAAGTGGTAGAGAGGTGCTGACGACGGGAAGGCCCCTGGGAGCTGGAGAAGAGTGGGATGGTTGCCTTTGTGAGAAGTGACAGTGAGGGGGTTGTAGAGGGGTTGATTGGTCACTGCGAATGTCTGGAAAAAAGAATGGTTGATGGAATAAAAGCGAATCAATTCTAGCAAATCTGGGGTTTTAAATTAAAATTTCCATAGCTCAGGACAACCCATCGATCTGTCTGCTCTGCTGATCTGTCATACAGGTACAAATTGTGAAAACATGAAAATTGTCCATCGACCACGGTCCACGAGTTCAAGTATCCTTTCCCATTCTATACCAAACAAAATACACCAAACAAAACAAGTCTTGCAAGGGATCTCCGATGTCAGGTCGGTCGGTATGGAGATGCGCCAGGAGCAGCGCCCGTCGCTGACGTCCACTTTAATCTCCGGTACTAGCACAGGGCCTCCGTCTGGCCATCCCAGGCATGTCGCGGCCCATCCCATACTCTGAGATTGCCGGTCACCGTGAACACGAGGCAACGTGCGTCGGGCCTCATCTCGGCCTCATACCACTCACGGAGACTCCCTCGCGAGATAATCTGGTGAGCAGGATAGCATCAGAGAAAAGCCACTGCCATAAGCCACACTGTCTCACGGACAATGCCAAGGTAACAATCTCACCGCATATTGTTCTCTCAGCAACCCGCTGTTGGACAAAAGTCCGAACCACGATTATCCAAGGATTCTCCGAGAGACCTGGTACCAAAAGGAATTTAAGTCTCCAGTCTTCAGGATCCTGCGTTCAGAGCCAAGTCTCGCATCCATAGAGCAAGACTGGAAGCAGCAAGGACCTCGAAGACTCGAACCTTCGTCCTCAAAAGAAAACGCAAACTAGAAAAGACAACTAAAAACACAACAAGAAAAGAAAAAAAAAATTCAAGATAATTGAATCCACACAGGAACCAGCAGTGCACAATAGCGCCAATTTATTCCTGTGAAATCCAATGATACACAGGCCCGCCCAGACGTCTAAGTGACCTTTCGAGACTCACAACCACAGAGACAAATAAAATATCACTAACATGTTATGACTCTCGTGCCCTCACACTCCAAAACCGACACAGATCAGAAAGCAGCATTCCAGATGTCATTGAAAGCCTGGATTTGTTTGACCCAGGAAACCTAGCCAAGCGGCTCGGTTTACATCAGCACCTCGAACGACCAAAAGGATTCTAAGTCTCTGCAGATGATGCAGTCATCCTGTCGCAAATCAAGGTGCAGAGAATCAAGGTCACTACACCCTGACATATCCCAGTCGCAACTGAAACTAAGCTCAGGATATACCAACATCTGCAGCATCTCAAATACAGAGTAAAGAGTTCAGACATCACGATCGTAGTTTTGGTGGCACCCACGAAGAAAAAAAATCCTCCAGAAGGGCAAAATCCCATTCAACTGAATCAACGCTTACAGAGATCAACATGGGCAAGAAGCCGGCGTCGGAACTCTCGTCTGCGTTAGTGAAGGATCCTGAAAGAGCAAGTATAACACGGTCAAAATCGTTGACCTCTTGGTGAATGCCATAACTGCTCTGGACGTGGTGCTCAAAATGGTGGCGTAGCCATCAAAGTTTCGAGAAAGCTGCCGGCACTGGAGAGCGCATCACCCATTCGGTAACTTGTGCAGTCTTGGTGATCACTCCTTTCCAGAGAGGACACCAGGCCCTCTACCAGTCAGTTGGATGATGCCTGTGTTCCAGGCAGAGCCAGAACTGCAGCAACGCACGAGTGCAGCATTTCCACCAGCACTTGTGAAGGTTAGCATGGATGCAAGATCCCTGTCTTTACACATTAATCAGCCTTGTTCACAACATGTGTTCCAAAGCGAAGGTGGTCAACAGTTGATGGAGGGTCAGCAACAGGATGTAACCTGGTCGCACTCGGACAGCGGATTGATCCTGGGTACACCGCTCACAGTAACCGACCCAACGGGACTTCACTTCGGAGACTCCCTGTCAAGAGCTACACCCTCTCTCTAACTGCAGTACACCGAGGGATAGGAGCTTGGATGAACGCGAATGTGTGAATTCCTGTAAGCAGACGAGATCCTTGACCACAGGTAGATGCTCTACCCCTACAGATTCTTCGCACTAGGCCTCCTTGTCCCCTTAGCGCAGTATCAGCTTACGCCTCAGCTCCTGAAACAACTAGCTGTTTGGCATTCAGCCTGGCCCTGTGACTCTGTCAATGATCAGTGTCACTTAGAGAGACAATTTTCTTTGCTCCTATGGTGATTACAAGACATCCACCGCAACATCAAGGAGGTGGTCTTGAGCCGATGATCCAACCTTGAAACTCCAAAGACCAGACCAAAATCTCACCAGCTTGTTAGAACTCCTCTGCTACACTCTCACCTTAGAACTTGCCAACATCGCCTCGGCTGGGATGGACCATCTTTTGGATTAAACTTATCAAGTGACAACAGCGGTGGTCAGATGCGGTCCGGTAGACCTGCAGTCTGGATCATCTCCAGCGCCATCAACGAGACATGCGGTCAATCTCCTTTGCCACAACCGCCAGCGTTGGATATTACAGTTCCCAGCGATGAGTCTGTGGGCGCTGACATGACCAGCCCATAAGTCCATGATCTTTACAAAGATCAAGGAATTTAGTGCATTCTGGTATAGTTCCATGACCATAGAAGACCAACACATGTCTCATAACATCCCATTTCAGTTGCAGTCGATGCATTAAATTCCAAGACTACAAGTTTCTCGTCTGGGGAACTGATAACCAAGACATCGAGCGTGGCGTAGAATGCTTTCACGTGAGATTATCGCCTCAGTTGGGCATAAAAGAGACCAGGGAAATGACACAAAGGAGGACGATCTTGGTCCTCATAATGCTCATTGGACGTTTAGC
>CM068968.1:68058049-68069493 GCA_035128595.1 Eptatretus atami | reverse complement strand
CGCAACATATCCATCTATCAACACTTCGATTACATAACCGCACCATTAATCAATGTCGATTATATAACCGCAGCGCCATTATCAACATCCGATTATGATAACCGCACCATTCTCAAATCGATGAATAGACACTCAGGCAAATGCCAATTATCAAACATCATTATATAACCGCAGCATTATCAACATCGATGTTATAACCGACTACCATGGTCAACATCCGAATCTATATAACCAACGCATTGTCAAGCATTGATTTATAGTAACGCGCACCATTACAAGCGTCGAGTTATGATATAACCACACCATTATCACCGATAGAGTTATATGAACCGACCATGATGAATGAATAGATGTTATATAACCCGCACCATTCATACAATATAGATATATAACCGCAACCAGTATATAACAGAATCGATTATATAACTCAAGCGCCCATTATCATAATTGATTATATAACCGGCACCATTATGAAACATCGATTAATATAACCACAGCCATTATCACATCGTTAATATAACCGCAAAACATTATAAACATCGATCTATAAAACCACACCCAGGCCGATGGTATCAAGATATGATTATATTAACTGCCCGATTATTCAACATCCAGTTTACATAACCAACACCATTATCAGGACATTGATTATGATAAGCCACAGCTCTGGCGAGTAGTGTGGTTGGCCATTATCAGAACACTGTTCTTATTAATATAGCGTCAGCTAATGGGAGCCATTATCGAAACATCCGATTATATCGAACCGCCCACTTATAAACGTCGATTAATACCGCAAGCCATATCAATGATAGATTATCATAACCTACACGCGAATTATGCAACTTGGGATTATTATACCTAAGTACCAATAACATTATTGGCAACGTCGATTATATGACACCGCGATGGCCATTATGCATAAGTAGAAGAATTAATAATTAAGAGACGACGCGAGACCATTGAGTGCGAACATGTGATTATGTATCATAACCGACAACATGATCAAATGTCGAATTAGTGTGAATTATAAGAATCGCACCATTATGCATATCGATTTAATATGTACCGCACCATTATCTACATCGATTATATAACGTACCATTATAAATCACACATCCATAATATATACCACACATTATCTCAAACATTGATTATATAGACGGCCTACAGGCGAAACCATTATCACATGATTATGATATACCGACACCATTATCAACATTGATTATAAACCCAACATTATCAACAGTCGATTCTATAACCAGCAGGAACCATTAATCAGATGTAGATTATATAACCACAGGGTGAGGCAGATTTGTTAACGGGTCCATTGTTAAACATTGATTAGTATATGAAAGCCGCACCATAATATCAACATTGAATTAATTCAACGTAGATAGTACGCACAAACATCTATCTGACGTCGATTATATAACCGCACCAATGATCATATATAGATTTATAAACTAACAGCCGGATTGTCACATCGAGTTTAGTAACCGCACCATTATCAAGGTCGATTATATAACGCACACAATTGTCAAGCTCGATCATATAACCGCAGCCATTATCAACACGACTTATATACCACACCAATTATAACCCATCGATTATGATAAACCATTATCAACATCGAATTAATAACCGTTGATACCATTATAACAGATTATATAACCAAACACATTCCATTTATGACATGAGTGATTATATGATAACCGCACCATTATCAACATCGATATAGTCACCACATGGCGCTCCATTATCGAACATTGATATACCACAACATTCTCACGGTCGATTATATACGACCGGCCACCATTATCAACTAGAGATGTATATAAACCGCCACCAAATTATCAGCATTGATTATTATATAACCACAACCATGACCAATGTCGATATTAACTTATAATCGAACATGGGCCATTAATGCTATATACGATTAATATAACACACAACCATTATCAACATCGATTGGTATATAACTGCACTCATTATCCAATCATCCATTATAACACCGAGACATTATCAACATTGATGTATATAAACCATCACCATTTGCAGTGACATCATTAACAACATCGATTATATAACCACAATGGACACCATTATCACGCCTCGATTATATACACACACCCATTATAACATTGAATTAATTTATATAACCACACCATATCAACATCGATTATGATAACCACACTCACAACCATATAATCACACTCGATTATATCATACCAGTCTACCATTATCAACATTGATTAATATAAGCCACACCGATTAAGCATCCGATTCAATATACCACACCCATTATCATACATCGATTATCATAACCACACATTATCAACACTCATTATAATAACCACACCAATTAATCCGACATCGATTAATAAAAACCACAAGACGTATTATCAAAAACGTCGATTATATAAACCGCAACCCATTATCATCATATCGATTACTACAACGACCATTATCAACATCGATTATAAGAACCAACAACATTAATCAAACGTAGACTTATATAACCACGACACCATTATCATCAGTAGATTATATTAACCACACCATTGTCAATCGATTGATTATCATTAACAGCCGCACCAATTACGCAACGGTCGATTATTATATTATGACCACCAATATTATCCAAACGTCGATTTATATAAACCGCACCATATCAATATAGATTAAAATCACCACCACCACAGCCATCTGTCAACATTGAGATTATGATAACCGCACCATTATCGAATGTCGGATTATTTATATCACCACAGACATTATCAACGATCGATTGATCAATAACGCATATCCATTATGCAATATAGAGTTAGATAAACCACACCATTGTCCAAACATTGAGTTATATAATCCCGCAGTCCATTAGGCAACGTCGATTCACCTATTAACCACAAGTAGTTACATCAACGTCGATTATAATAAACCCCCGCAACCATGATCAAATAGTAGATTTAATATAACCACACCACCATTGTCAACATTGATCTATATAACCGGCAACATTATCAAATGTCGATATATAATCACCACCAAACAGTAGTGCGGGGGAACGTCGAATTTATAACCGCGCACCATTATCCCGAATAGAAGATTAATCACAGCACCATATATCACATTGATTATTATATAACCATCATGTACATGATCAATGTCGATTAAATAATCGCAACCAGATTATCATATAGATTTCATAACCACAGCCATTATCAACACATTAGATTGAATAACGCACATATATCCACACCATTATTCCAACATCGATTATATAAACCACACCCATTATCCAACCATCCGAATTATATAGAACCAAAGCCCATATATCAACATCGATTATAGTAACACCAGCTGTCCCCATTAATCAACATTGATTTTATAACAAACCACAACACTTATCAAGGCGTCGTTAATATAAACAGCACCATTAATCAACAATTGAAATTATTATAATAACCACAACATTGAATCCAATGTCGAATTATATAAGTGCACCATTAGTCATTATAGATTTCAATAACCACACCATTTCCCAAAACATAGATTAATAACCTCTACACCATTATCAACATCGATTACTAATAACGCACAGCACCTAGTTATCAACATCGAGTTATATAGACAACAAGAGGCCATTATAACATTGAATTATAAAACCACAAACATTATCAACGGTTACGACTTATTATAACCGGCACCATTATCAATATAGTATTATAATTAACCACACGCAATTCATCAACAATTGATCTATTGAGTATAACCACAACTGATCAATGTCGAGTATATAATCGCACCATTGCTCAATATAAAGATATAGATAACCACACAATGTCAACATTGATTAATATAACCCGCACCATTAGCAACGTGAATTATTTATATACACCTAGTAGTTATCAGCGTCGATTACAATTACCGCGCACCAATGATCATTCATAGATTAATACAACCACACCATTGTCAGACATTGATTATATAACCGCACCAATTAATCAATGTCGATTATTAATATCACAACCACAACATTATCAGACGTACGATTATATAACCAAACACAACATTATCCATAGAGAATATATAACAGCACCATTTTGATCAACATTGGATTATTAATATAACCAGTCAAGATGAATCAACTGTCGAGTTATATAATTGCAACCATGATCAATATATATTATACACCACACCATTTAATCACTACTTTGATTATTATAAGTAACACAACAACATTATCAACATCGATTATTAGACAATAAACAAATACCAAGCAAACCACAAAGAAAAGTTTCATGTAAGACCACAACGCATTATAGTAAACATCTATCTTTAGTATATTAAATCCAGGCTCACCATTACCGAACAGCGATTATATTGAACCGCACCATTATCAAACAACAATTGATGTATTTAGATGAACCACAACATTCAATCAAACACCGTCGATTATATAACCGCTCCATATCAAAGCATTGAATTATATAAAGCACACACATTATTCAGATATAGATTATAGTAACCAAACATTATCAACGTCGATTATATTAATGCACCATAATCAACATTGATTTATATAACCACAACATGTATCTCATCAATGTCGATTATATAACCGCACCAATTATCAAAATAGATTATTACCACACTATTATCAATCGCGATCATACATTACCGGCAAGACACAGTTCACTCCAATTCATTCGCTTTCACATAAACCCACAATCATTAATCAACCATCGGATTATATACCGTCACATTATCGAAAACATCCATGTATATATACCGCAGTGCCATATTTAATTCAGACACCGGTTGATTATATAACCTGCACCATTTAGTCAACATTGGATTATAAAAGCCACAACCATTAATTCATCATGTGATCTACTAAAACCGACACTACCATTAGTTTCAAAACATTGATATATAATAACCAAACCGATTATCAAACATCGATCTATATAACCACGATGACACCCATTATCACATTGATATAAAACCACAACATTATCAAAGCCGTCGATTATATAACCCACTCTAGTTTATCACATAGTAGATTAGATAAGACTCTGCACCCCAATAGCAGGTGCGAATTATTATTACTAACCACACATTATCAACAGTCGAATTACAATTAGCCCCAGTATCACGCCCAAGCCCATGATCGAACATTTGATTATAAACCGACACCATTAAGTCAAACATTGATTATATACCACACCATTATCAACATTGATTATATAAACCCACAACCATTAGTCAAGCGTCGATTGATATAACCAGGCACCATTATCAACATCGATTATATCCACACCATTATCAACATGTGGATTATTTATAACCACAACAATTATCAACGTCGGATATAGTAGATAACCTTCGCTAATTCATTTATCTAACATTGATTATTAATATACACCACAAATGTTACAATAGTCGATTTATCACTCGTATCACGTGCACGTTATTTCAAATATAAGGTGAATTAGGTGATAATAGACCGCAACGCATTATCTTCCACATTTGTATCGTTAGTGATAACTCGCAGCCTTGAGAATCCATTTCAATCGTCGTTGATTGATTTTAAAGAATACTCAAGCTGCAGAAAATCCGTTGCGTTCCAACGAAGTTATTATAACCACCAGTGCCAATGAAATCAGACATCGGAAAGGAGATGGATTGGATTGGATCAATCCGCCAGGTTATGTTGTTGACATGAAGTATGCGTGTGACCCTATAAAGCAAGAATTTGCTTCCAGCTTCAGCGAGCAGAAAAATTGATGAGACGGCAACAGCGCGGGGTTTCGGAAGATGGTACACACTGTTTGGCGGTTTTGATAATCTAGGTAGCAGACATGGTTTTGGAAAGGGTGTTAAGGATGACACTATACCCTTGCTGTGGTTTTGTAATGATTGTACGCTGGCGGTGCCGGTTTTGGTAATATTGTAACCACACGTGGTTTTGGAATGTATACACAGCGTGGTTTGGAATATTGTACACGCGCCGCGGATTTATGGAAATGAATGTAGCAGATTGTGCGGTTTGGTAATTCGATAGGTATAACATCGTGTTTGGGGAATGTAGGTGTACACCGCGTGGATTGTGTTGGAGATTTGATCAGTACATGGCGCGTTTTGGAATGATGTTGCATCGTATAGTGCAGTGCCGACTCAAGGCTCAGCGGCTGTTTGGAATGATGTACGGTCGCGCGGTTTTGGAATGAATGTACACATTAGCGTGGTTTTGTTGAATTATGCGTGTACATGCGCGGTGGTTTAGGAAAATGATGTAACATACCGCGTTTGTGGATGATGTACATGCGTAGTTTTGGAATGATGTACATGCGTGGTTTTGGAATGATGTACAATGCCGTGGGTTTTTCTTTGGGAATGGTGGGTTAGCTAGAGGATGGCGCGGGTTCCGTTGGTAAGTTGGTTGTACATGCGTGGTTTGTGGAATGGTGTAAGCATGGCGGTCCGGTTTTGGAGATGATATCATGCGCCGGTTTGGATATCGATTACGTATTTGCGCGCGGTTTGGGATGATGGATACGACTGCAGCGGTTTGTGGAATGAATGTACAGTCCGCAGACGGTTATTGGAATGATGTTACATGCAATCGTTTTGGATATGAATGTCACATTGCGCGCGGTTTTGGAATGCAGTTGCATGCGCGGTTTAGGAAATGATGTCTACTCCACGGTTTGGAATGATGTAGATAATCTGCCGGCTTTTGGAGTGTACATCGCACGGTTTCTGTTGAATGAGTACATGCGCGGTTTTGGAATGATGTACATGGGCACGGTTTTGAAATGACTGTCATGTGGGCACGGTAGTTGTTCCGGAAGGTGATTGTACATAGTGCCGACGGCCTTTTGGAATGGTGTAACATGCGTGGTTTTTGGAATGGGTGTAAACATGTGACGGTGGTTTGGATATGGTTGGGTACATGCGTAGGTTTTGGCAATGATATGTTTCCCATAAAGATTTTCGAGCCGATGGCGCGGATTTTTGGAGATGGCTGTAACATATATTGTGTCGGATTTTGGAATGATGTATGCATGCGTATCGGTTTTGGTGTGTTCAATTGTCTGCCACCTGTGAAATTCGCGTTGGATTTGGAAGGTGGTGCAGCCGCGGTGGTTTATGGGAAGTGATGCGCCTTCATTGCGCAGAGGGTTTTGGTGGAATGGTGTACATAAGTTAGGTTTTGGAATGATGTTTCACGCGTGGTTGTTGGGAATGGTGCCACAGGCGTATGGGGGTTTGTGGAGGGATGAGTGGTCATGGCGCAGCTTTTGGAATGGTGTGACGAGATAGAACGATCCGTGGTTAGGGAATGGTGTAGCATAAGGTCGTTATTGAATGTGTACATGCAGGGTGTTGATGGAAGTGGTGTACCAATGGGCGTGGTACTTTGGCAATGGTGTACCAGTGCACGGTTTTTGGAATGGTGCAGCATGCGGGTGTTTTGTGTAAATTGTGGTATGGTAATGAGTGCAGAGGAGGGCGTTGGTTGGAATGGTGTAGGCAGGTGGCGGCGTTTTTGGAGATGGCGTAACATTGAGCGGTGATTTGAGGAATGGCGTAACATGCCAACGGTTTGGAATTGGTGTAATGCACGGGGCGGTGTTATGGTATGATGTACATGCGTGGCTTTTGGAATGGTTGTGAATGCTGGGAAGGTGCGGATTTACGGTACATGCGCTGGGTCTTTTGGGAATGGTGTAGCATGTCAACGGTTCTATATTTTGGAAAGTGGTGTACATGGAACGCCGGTCGTCCTTTGGAAAGTGGTGTAGCAGTGCGTGGACTTTGTTGGAACCTGGTGGTACAAGCGCGGTTTTGGAAATTGTGTAACATGCGCGGTTTGTTGGGAATGGATGCTACATGTCACGGTTTTTGAGAGATGGTGAGTACACGCGTGACGTTTTTGGAATGATGTAATCAAGCGGATTTTAGCGAATGTTGTACATGGCATCGGTTTGTGGAATGGGTGTGACACGCGTGGTGTTGGGAATGATGTACATAGGTGGTTTGTTGGAATGGTGATACACACCTGCTTGGTTTTGGAATGATGGGTAATGCACGGCATTTTTTTGGCAAATGATGTATATCACTTGGCGTGGTCTTTTTGGACCATTGGATGAATTATCCAGCGCTCGTGGTTTATGAATGATGTGTGAATTGCAACGGTTTTCGGAATGATTGTAGAATGCATGGGCTAATTTTCGGAATGGTGGTGTACACGCGTGGTTTTGGAATGGGATTGTATATGCGTTGGTTTTTGGAATGTTGTGGTACGTGCGCGGTTTTTGGAATGATATGTGACATGGTGGTTTTGGGAATGGTGTACACGCTGTGCGGTTTTTGAGAATGAAGTATAGGTAGAATGCAACGGTTGATGTGGTAATTGATATGGTAAATGCATGGTTTTGGAATGAATGTATGAGTGCAGACGTTTTTGGAAATGTCTGTAGCGTATGCGGGGTTTGGAAAGGGTTGTACGTGCGCGGTTCTTGAATTGGGTGTATGATCGACGTGGCGTCGGTTTTTTGGAATGGTGTGACGTGCAATGTTAGTGTGTATATTTTGGGAAGGTGTCACACTGCTACGGTTGATTTGGAATTATTTGTAGCGTGCAATGAGGTTTCGTTTTGGAAATGCTGGTACCCATGCGGCGGTCGGTTGTTAGGGAAGACCTGATGTTTATAGTGCGGTGGTGTTTGGAATGTGTCGTACGTGCGCGTGTTTTTTGGAACGATTGTGTGTACGTGCGCCGGTTTTGGAAATGGTGGTCAGTGCGCGAGTTTTGGAATGTTGGTACGTAGGGGCGCGAAGGTTTTGGAATGGTGTACATCGGATCATCGGGTTCGTTGGAATGAGATGTACGCTGCATGAGGTACTATTGCGATGTTGTAAATTATTCATGCGGCGGTTTTGGCCGAATGATTCGTGGATGGAATAAGTTAATGCGTGGGTTGTTAGGAATGGTTGTAGACCAAGTGCGCGGTTTTGGAATTGGTTGTAACTGTGCGCCGGGTTTTTGGAATGGTGGGTACGTGACGCGGAATTTTGTGCTCAATGGTGTACCGTGCGTGGTTTTGGAAGTGGTGTTATCATGCGTGGTTTGGAATTTGTGTACAGTGCTGTTTGGGAGATGTGTGTACCACGCTGTGGGTGTAGTGTTAAACACCGTGCTGGTTGTATGTTGTTCACGAGTGGTTTGTATGTCTGCTTACATCGTGGGTTGTATGTTGTACAACGTGCTGTTTTGGGAATGTTGTATACGTGTGGTTGTATGTATGTCATACTTTTACCGTTTTGGATGTTGTACACGATGTGGGTTGTATGTTGGTATGCCAGCGTTGTTGGTTGGTATTGTTTGTAGCGTCAGCGTGTGGTTGCTGGTATAGTGATATTATTCGTGTAAATCCATCGTGTGGATTGTAGTGTGTAACCACTGTGCGCGTGTTAACAATCAAAAGCGATTCGTCCGATTTAGCTGCAAGTTGTTTGTTTCCTCGTCTTTATCTAAAAACTCATCATCTGAAAAGTCAATTAAATGCGCTCGCCATACTTTATCAATAAGCAAGTGGTAGCGAACGATGCGCAGCGCGTTTAGCAATGAACTGTTGGACAGTTCAACATCGAACGAGTGACTGTTCAATGTGCACAAAGTTAACAAAGAGCTTCGGGGTGCATTTGTTCTTGCTACAATCTCCCCAACATTAACGGGAGACTGCTGCTGCGTCCCCCCCCACCCAGCGCAGTAGGCATTGACATGGCGCGCGTCATCCCAGGCTTGATAAGCACATGTGAGCCCTGAATCGATGTCAGACAACGCTATCGATTGTCGCGACCTGGCAGAGTAATAGCCGTCTATTAAGAGTACAAGTAGTTCATGAGACATGTCTGTTCAATGGAACTTGGCCGAATTCACTAGAGAGCGGCTCTTTTCTATATGTTGTTCCGCTACATAGTGAGATTAGGATGAAGAGCAGGGTCGCCGTTCCGTTTTGAGAATCGCGCGTATTCTAAGACGATCGAGTATACCTCGCAAGAGTGTTCCTGACGGTCCAGCTGGGAAAGGGTACAGTACAGCTAGTGCAATTTAGGCCCAGCGAGAGACCCAAAGATGTTGGGCGTGAGGGGGTCATGACGAATTCTTCATCATATTGCCAGTCAAATTCCTTCAAGGAAACATCACCTGGTAAACTAGTTAGGGATGTAACCCATCAGAAACCGAGGTGGCCACATTGCCGGGGTACGTGACGGCATGTGAGAATGATAGATGCCCCGTGGGGTACATCTAGGGTGGGTCGTGGCAGGCACCAAATCCCTGAAGAGCGTAATGGAATTATGGGCTGTAGCCCGAAGTAGAGTAGAAAAGTAAATAAACAGATCACATTAACCGAACAGGGTGAAAGAGGTGACTGGTTGAGAGACTGTGTACTGCTATCTGCTCCTCAAATTACTCTAGTCCACAGGTATTTCCTTAACAGACTCTTTGGATTCTTATCGTTTTCAGGAGGATACTCGGTTCAAAGGCAAGATTTGTTCATGCTTTCACCTTCATTGTGCTGAGCTGTTCACGTTCATCGTCTGCAGTGGAACGCTCCGCACAAAGGGCAACATCTTACCTTGTGAATGTGTACCGTATGCTCATGTCACAGGCAGGTACAGTCCCAATAAATCCCCGGGACTTTCGACTAGCAACACTATGGGAAGAGTTGAGAGATTGCGGCCGCACATTACCGCCTGTGAAGCATTAGCCATGGTACATGTCATGGCAGGTCTAACAGTCAACTAAATCACCGGCTTCTACTTAGCACACTTGGGAAGATTGAGGAGATTGGCAATACACTTCTACCTGTGAATTACCGGAACATCCGATGTCACGGAGCAGGTTACAGATTTTACAATTAAATCACCGGCCTTCACTAGCTAACACTTGGATGATGGAGATGGGCATCGACTTACCTTGCTGAAGTCTAGCCATAGTTTATTCATGTCACTCTTTTGTGTTGTATGTTTTTTTTTTTCTTACTGTGAACAGCCTTTCCATCGCTCTTCAGGGATTTGGTGCCTGCACGAACCCGTGACCCAGGGAATGATCTTGGCACGATGGCCACACGGTTCTGATGGTTTTACCATGATAGTTTCCTGAAGGATGTGCCAAATGATTTTGCAACATCCCACATCTTGGTTCTGCCTAAAAATGCTGTCTGTCCCTTCCCAGCTGGCTTGGAACGCTTGTCGGTCCATTCTGAACCGATCAGGAACGGCGACCCTGCTTTTTTTACTTCGAGGAAACATGAACTTTGGATTGGAAGTTCATTGAAAAATGTTTACATTGTTTCTCAATAGTTTCTCTCCAGCCATTGTGCTTTGCTACCCGATTAGGCTCTGTGTAAAGGGGAGCGGGGTGG
>CM068968.1:68013287-68023660 GCA_035128595.1 Eptatretus atami | reverse complement strand
AAATGTGTTTTGATTGTAAAGTCCTCGCGGGCCACAGTATAGGGCTCCACGGGCCGCATGCGGCCCCCGGGCCGCAGGTTGGGACCAATGTTTTAGATCCTCGTGGAGGATCTCTAAGTCTCACTCACGTTGTTGTTCTTGTGGACTTTTTTGTTTCACAGCCTACAGTTTTCATCGAAACTTCCTAAAACTTGAGTATATATTGTAAAAATACCCTGCGCAGACAGTAACCATCTCCGATTTTGAAAATTCCTCCTAGAAAAAAAGTTATTATGACGTCAAATATCTCCGCTAATGGAAATCGCCCAAAAAATTATCTCCGAAACTAGGCAAGCTTTTTGAATTATGTTTGCGGGAATCGAACAGGGCATTAGCAGAGATGAATTACCGCACATGATGCATCACTATGACGTCATATCAATTTTTATGACGTCATTCCTATTTTTTTGACATTTTTTTGTTTCACAACCAGAGTTTTCATCGGATCTTCGTGAAATCTTGCCATGTATATGCAGAAAGCCCACGCGCAGGCAGTGACCATCCGATTTTCGAATTCTTCGAGAAAAAAAAAGTTGACGTCATAATATCGCCGCTAATGGAAATCGCCTATACCATTATCTCCGAAACTAGGCAAGCTGTTTGAATTTTGTTTGCGGGAATCAAGCCGGGCATTAGCACAGATAAATTTATCACAAACCTATACATCACAATGACGTCATATTCGTTTTTATGACGTCATCATTAAGAGGACTAGGATCTTAGCTCATTCGAGCTTGTTTCTTCAGCGATTTCAGAGAAGATGTCCAAAGTTTTTCTTTTAATCCAACATGGCTGCCATACCACATCACCAATGATATCATAATTATCATTAAAAAAATAACCCATGGGTAGGCACTCCTATGTTGAATATTTTGTGTCAATTTCTCAAGCGGTTGCAGAGAAAACAAATTTAACAGCGAATAAACGGTGAAACTGTCCAGTGGAATCACAATTATAACAAGAAAGAGCAAACGGAGATTTCAGACCCTCACCAGGACTTGTTTTGTGCAATTTGTGCGATAATAAATGGAAGGATGTACTAAAATGAAAGGTCGTTGATTGCAAATGAAAGGTCTAAATGGTCTAGTTGTAAATGTGTAAAGGTCAAAGGTCTGAAACGTTGTAAAGGTCAAATGTTCTGCAGGTCTAAAGTTTGAAAGGTGGAAATGTCTGAAAAGGTCTAAATGGGTCTAAACTCTAAAGGGGTCTAAAGAGTGTAATTTAAGGTCTGAAGGGGTCTAAAGTGTTCTAAAATGTAGAAAAAGGATCTCAAGGTCAAAGGGGTCTACAAGGTATGAAGAGGTGTGAAGGCAAAAGGGTAGAAATGAGTCCAAGGCTCTTCAGGTTTCTAAAGGCTCTAAGGGTGTAATGGGGTCTACAGGATATTAAGGGTCTTAACCCTTTGTTTACCTATTCTATATGGATGGATACATTGTCCATCCATTGGGACCATACTCCGTACAGAGCGTCTGTGCTGCCGAAACAGTCTCCTGGGCTATTAGGCACAATCCTGGACGGGTCGCCACTCCGACGCAGGATACTCGAATGGCTCAATCATCCCAGCAAGCTGGCACTCATTTTGCTGACCTCGGAAGGATGACAGGCTGAGTCAACCCCACCTGGTATTAATTCAACGTCTGAGCAGGATTTGAACTCAGGCTCCTGGGATCCCAAGCCCGCCACCCTACCCATTAAGCCAACACTAGGCATATGGATACACCTATTTCGGGTTAAGACTATCTGGGGTCTAAAGGATCTAAGGGGGCTTATAGGGTCTTGGTGTCCTTAATGGTGTCAGAGTTCTAAGGGGTCTTTGAGTCCTAAAGAGTTTTAGTGGTCTTGGAGTATTTGTGGGTCTTCATGGACTTTATGGTCTTTGTGGTTGTAGGATTGTAAAGGTTTTTAGGGTTCTAAAGGATCTAATGTCATTAATACACAGTACTCACGTTATGTGCAGACAAACAGACGGACCCAAATGCAAGACCCTCTCCTCTGGCGAGGGTAACAAGAACGACACACGGTGGAGCACAGACCTCCACCAGGCTGAAAAGTTTACATTTTGTAATCCACTGATAGGCCGAATCTGTATCCGGACCTGAACCAAAATCTAATCGGCTTGTTCTCGTCATCTACCCACTCATTCACCAATCCATCCATCCACCCATTGTGACCATACTCTGTGTAGAGCATTGGTGCTGCTTAAGCAGTCTCCTTGGCTATTGGGCACAATCCTGGATGGGTCGCCACTCCAACACCGTCATCCACCAGGTTTTGCCATAACTAATCCACAACTTTTTTTAAATATCATGCTATATACGTTTGGCCACAGTAGAACGTTTTTGGCCACAGATCTTCACAAAAATGGATTTGTCCTCATCACACACACAATCTGTCCACCAAGTTTCATCCGGATCCGTCCATAACTTTTTGAGATCTACTGTTCACAGACGAGCAGACATCCATCTTCGGTAGCGGAGGTAATAATAATCTGAACAAAATGAATCGGGTACCCTAATAACTCAAGTTCATAAACCCCCTTACCCCGCTCTGATGGTTCATAGTCGCTCTGATGGTTACCATTCCCAAGGAGTTGCTGCAGCTGTGTCCAATAAGCTGACTCCAATGATAAATGAGCGGTAACACGTCAACGAGTGTATTATGAGACTAAGGATTCGTCACTCCTTGGGTGTCATTTCCCTGGTCTCTGTTTATGCTCCACTGAGGCGAGTGATCTCACCGTGAAGGACACCATTCTAGCCACGCTCGAGTCTGTGGTTGATCAGTGCCCCAGACGAGATACACTTCTAGTCTTGGGGGATTTCAATGCATCAATGGAACTGATAGGGATGGTTATGAGACGTGTGTTGGTCCCCATGGGTCAGGAACTATGAACCAGAATAGCACTAAGTTCCTTTGATTGCAAGAAGTCATGGACTTAGGGCTGGTTCATGGTTTCAGCGCCCACAAGCTCGTCGCTGGACTTGGTATTCAACGCTGGCGGTGTGGCAAAGGAGATTGACCATGTCCTCATTGATGGTCGCTGGAGGATGATCCAGAACTGCAGGTCTACCGGACCAATACTGACCACGGCTTGTTGTAGCAACTCTGAAGTTGCACCTTAAATCCAGGAAAATGGTACCATCCAGCCTAGGCTGGATGTTGGCAAGCTCAAGGATGAGAGGGTAGCTGAGGAGTTTGCGAACAGCCTGAGTGGAGATTTGAGGAGTCTGGGTGCTTTGGGAGGTCCTGAAGAGTTGTGGAGTGCCTTCAAGACCACCGTCCTTGAGTTGTGGTCATGTCTTGGAACTCACCGTAGTGCAAGGAAGAATTTGTCTCTCAAGGGACACTAGATACATTGACCAGAGTCATAGGGCAGGCTGAATGGCAGAGCTGTGCTGTTCAGGGAACTGAGCTTAAAACTGTACGTGCGCTAAGGGTGGACAAGCAGGCCTATGTGCGAGGAATCTGTGAGGGGGTAGAGCATCACTTGTGGTAAGGGATTCTCGTCCTGCTTACAGGGGAATTCACACATTGCGTTCATCCAAGCCCATCCCTCGTGCACTGCAGTTAGAGCAGAGGGTGGTAGGCTCTTGACAGAGGAGTCTGAAGTGAAGCCCGTTGGGCCGGTTACTTTGAGCGGTTGTACCAGGCTGATCCACCAGCTGTCGAGTTGGACGTCAGGTGTTACAATCCTGTTGCTGACCCTCCAATCAACTGCGGTCACCTTCGCTTGTGGTAACACAGGCTGCGGTGAACCGGTTGAAAGGCGTAAAGCTTCAGGGATCTGTGCATCCATGCTGAACTTCTCATGGCTGGTGGAAATGCTGCACTCGTGTCATTGCATGCAGTTCTGTGCTCTGCCTGGAACACAGGCATCATCCCAACTGATTGGAAGAGGGGCCTTGTTGTCCCTCTCTGGAAGGGAAGGGTGATCGCCAAGACTGCAACAATACCAAGGGTGACGCTTCTCTCAGTGCCGGGCAAGGTCTTTGCTCGGATAATTCGTGATAGGGTTCGCCACCATCTGCTTGAGCACCAGCGTCCAGACAGTCAGGCTTTACACCAAAGAGGTCAACGATTGACCGTATCCTTGCTCTTCGTGTCCCACCGAACGCAGACAAGAGTTTCGGCAGGGGCTGCTTGCAGCTTTGTTGATCTCTGTAAAGCGTTCGATTCAGTGAATCGGGATGCCCTCTGGAGGATTCTTGTCTTCGTGGGGTGCCACCAAAACTGATCGATCTGATGTCTGAACTCTACCGGTACTGAGAGTGCTGTGAGATGTGGTGGTACCATCTCTGACTTATTTCCAGTTGTTACTGGAGTTCGTCAGGGTGTGTACTGGCCCCCACACTTTTCAGCACTTGTATGGACTGGATTCTAGAGAGGATGTCGGAGAGATCAACCTGCGGTGCATGTTTGGGAATGTCAAGATCTCTGACCTTGATTTCGCAGATGATGCAGTCATCTTTGCGGAGACTTTAGATATCCTTTTGGGGGCCCTCGAGGTGTTGATTGATTAGTCGGAGCCTGGGATTACGGGTTTCTTGGGTCAAAACTAAGATCCAGGCTTTCAATGACATCTTGGATGCCGCTATCCTGTCTGTGCCTGTTGTGGTGAGGATGTTGAGAGGTCGTGGAGAGATTCACTTACCTTGGCAGTGATATTCATGTCTCTGCTGGCTGTGAGTCAGAGGTCAATAGACGTCTGGGTCGGGCCTGGGAGTCATGGATTCACTGGATCATGGGGTGTGGCGTTGCCGTACCTGTGCGGAGGACAAAAGTCCGAGTCTTCAGGTCCTTGGTGCTTCCAGTCTTGCTCTATGGATGTGAGACTTGGACTCTGACCAAGGATCTGAGACGGAGACTTAATTCCTTTGGTACCAGGTCTCTTCGGAGAATCGCTGGCTATCGCTGGCGGACTTTGTGTCCAACGAGCGGTTGCGAGAGAGGCTCAAATGAGATTTGTTACCTGCATGGTACGTGAGCATCAGCTGCGGCTGTATGGACATGTGGCTCGTTTTCCTGACGCTGATCCTGCTCACCAGTTTCTCTCAGCGAGGAGTCTCGTGAGTGGAGGAGGCCAATGGGCCGACACGTGCCGGTTGCAGCAGGTTGATCGCATCTCAAGGAGATGGGGATGGGCAGGCATCTGCCTGGGGTGGCCAGACGGAGGCCCTGGAGTACCGGCGGAAAGTGGACACAGCAACGCGCTGCTCTGGCGCATGCTCCCATACCTGACCTGACCTTACCCCCACAGTCTTGAGTAAAATGGCATGGGAATGGTTGCCCCCCCCCCATATTTATTTGAAAGTAGTGAGCTCAGGCGTTGCATCTTTGGTTGCCGCCATTTTGTCTCTGAATGTTGACGGTCCCCCATCCGGAGAGTGTGCGACAAATTTGATTGGGTGAGACGGCATACAATTTTGCCAAAGTACTGCTAAACTGGAGGGGTTTTTTGTTTTTTTGGGGAAGTACAAACAAGGTGATTTGTGTTGTACAGTTTTCAAAATATATAATTCAATTGAAAGAAATAGTTCTTAAGGCTGTAGAAAAAAAGCAAAAAACCCAAAATATTGAATTGGAAATTTTCCACTGTTGATATATTCTGGAAATGCCGTCTTTTACACCACCTTATTTAACACATCAATTCCGTCCTTCATGTCTGTTTGTGTCCTTTAGGACATTCCCCCAAAAAATTGTTTCCTGTTTGGAATTATTTTCAAATTTTTTGATAGACATACAGACAGTCAGACAAGCTGAAGAAGTTGAGGAGGAGGAGGAGGAGGCATACAGAGAGACAGACAGACAGACTGAAGTGGAGGAGGAGGAGGAGGAGGGTTTTCGTGAGTGAGTGCACTATCCTCCGGAGGGCGAAGCCATTGTCATATCTATTGATGCCTTTCAAAAAGGGCATGCCCTTGTGCCAGCATCCTTGCCAAATTCTAATCAGCAGGGGCACTGCATCAGCAGCAGGTCAATTTTACTGGAGATCTAGAGACCCGAGAGGTGGGTGTGCGTTCCTCTCGGCTATTCTATGAGCCATCTTGCTGGAAATACTGGACTGGATGAATAAATTTTCATGGAAGGGATTGTTGCTCCGCGCAAGCAAAGCAAAAAGTGGGGTTAAGCAGTTGGTTCACTTTGTCTATCTGTCTACAAACGTCGGTTTATGATCGAGGAACAACTTCATTTCATTTGAATGTTTTATTTTGAACAGGAATCGGAAAATGGATCGGAACACGATCCTGTATGTCATAAAGGACACAAACAACCGGCACGAGGAAGTAATTAATGTAACGTGTTAAATGAGGTGGTGTAAAAGACGCTGCATCAACAGCGGCTAACTTCCCCTCAATTTTTTTCCCCTACAAACTATAAAATATATTATATTTCAATTGAATTATATACTTGGACACTGTAGAACACAAATCTCCTTTTGTCATTTCAAAAACCTTCCGTTTAGCAGAACTTGGAGAAAATATTACGGCATTTTACATCATCTCGACCAATTAAATTTGCCGCTCGTAAAACCCGCCAATGTCATGTTTTTTCCTCTCTCTCAACACTGCACGGGGTAAGGTGTTCTATGAACTCTAGTTTATTCTGCAAGAGTTGGCCGCACACCTCATTGATTCCTTGACATCAGCAGGAGGAGTCAAGAGGACACCATGACATCAGCAAGATAACCCTGGACATGCTGCTTCTCTCCCAACAATGGATGGAGATCCTCAATGCCAGACATGAAATCAGAGCCATCTCCCTTCACAGACATATCGCGTGCTTTCGACACGGTCTGGCACCCTGCCCTGCTCATCAAACTTTCTTCCTCTAGTGTCCAATGACATCTCCACTCATGGCTCACAGACTTCCTCTCCTGTCGCAGTCACCGTGTGGCCCTAAATGGAGTTCTCTCATCCCCTCTTCCTGTCCAGGCTGGAGTTCCTCAAGGTAGCGTTCTGGGCCCTGTTCTTTTACTGGTTTTCATCAATGATCTCTCCGACTCTGGAAAATCCTCTTTATCTCTTTACTGATGACTCCACCCTCTGCCGTACAATGTCATCCGTCAGATCGGGAAGCCACAGCTTCTTCACTCCCTGCAGATCTGGGTAAAATCACAAACTGGTCCAACACGTGGAACATGTCTTTCGATCCGGACAAATCTCACACTCTCACGACGTCTCTCCGAAAGGACTGTTTGTAAAAAAAACCCATTTACTTTCTCAACAATCCTGTTGAAGAAATCCTTTTATTCAAGCTTCTGGGTCTCATCATCTGCCATGATCTTTCCTGGGAAAGCCACATTTCCAACCTGGCTTCCAAAGCCAGTCGCCGCCTGGGAATCCTCCGTCGTGCAAAGTCCTTCCTCAGCCCACCTGAGCTCCTGACCACATACAAAGCTTCGTCCGCAGCCTGATGGAGTACTGCTCTCCCCTCTGGGCTGGTGCTCCTGCCTCCCACCTTTCTCGGCTTCACGCTGTGGAAACCAATGTATTTCGGATCATTGGTATCTCCGCGATGAGACTGAGTCTTTGTGTCTCCCCTCTCTCACCGCAGGCAGGTCGGTGGTCTTTCTGTCTTCCACCGACTCTTCTCTGGCCTCGCCCCCCTCCCCCCTGCTCTGTCCGAGATATATCCCCCATGTTTCTGCAGGGTGCTCAAGGCCACCAGCAACCCCTTCTGGTAAAACTTCCAAAATCACAAATCACTGCTCACCTTCACTCTTTTTCTGGCCTTTGGAACAAACTCCACACTCTCTTCAATCCCATTCTTCCCTCCAGTCTTCAAAACAGCTGTTCACCACCATCTCTTATCTTCCCCCATACAAAACCACGATCTTTTCTACCCCGTTAATCCATCCCAAACCCACTTCCTTCAAATTCCCTGCTTTCCTTTCTGAAAGTCCCTGTAGTAAGAGGACCTGAAAGTCCCTGTGGTGTCCATCATGTTTACCCCGTGTACCCCACCCCATCTCTCTCCCTTCCACATATCTCCTCATGTCTCTGTTCGCCCACTTGTTTTTTTTCTCCCTCTCCCACCCCTCTTGTCTCATGCCCCCCCTTGTTGTACGTTCTGTGTGTTAGCTCTCATACGAGCCTCGACAGTGTATACAAAAGAAAAAATAAAACAAAATAAAGTTGGGCCTGCACATATTCACATGTTCAAAATCATTATCTGACCGTACGTGGGTTCAGTGCGCAATTAGTGGGTGGGTTCACTTATGCTCGAGTTTGAATATCGAGTGACGATATGACTTCCTACGCATGTTGACGTCATAATCACGAAGCTCATAATGAAAAAAACCCCCTTGAGGTGGTGCTTTCACATTCAGCTCGGGTCTCATCACACTTGCCGTGTGCACTTCCCGAGCCAGACTTCAGGCACGTTACAGCTTCGCCACTTTATCACTTGTCATTAATGTTCAAAGCGAGCAACATGTCCTCGGTTTGCTGAAGACCGGAATAGACCCGTTTGGCCCGTCACCTGTTCACCCCCACCTCCCCGGCAGCTGTGCGTTAAACAAAGATGAACAATCAATGTGTATTTGGCCCTTGCATCATGTCTGGAACTACGGTGTACGGCACTGGATGCCTTGTTCCATTGTCCTCGTGTTGACTTGGCTTGTTGAGGCAGGTTTGATGGCCATAAATTGTAGTCCAAAGCCACCTTTGCACAGGTGGAAGAGACAAGCTACAGGTGTCTGCCTATTTGCACCACGTGAAGTTCTCATCGCAGTTTGAATCCAGCACAATGTGGGTGTGAAATTGGTTTATTATTTTTCATCACCGACTACTATCCCGTGCATGTCGCACGAGCGGTATCTCCTCTATAAACCTTCTTCATTAATTTCTTCCCCCCCTACTCTCCCACCGCTACCCTTACTTGGTGACTCTCTGGCAGGTCTTTTCAACCTTTTAACTCCCAATTCACACTGTCGGTCACATTTGTGGTTGCACGTTACCCCCTGACGGTCATTTCGTTCTGCGTTTTCCTTGTGCTTTCACTCTTCCCCCTTCCACATCCACTCGGTCATGGAGGACGTACAGCGGCGGAGATGTGAATTATGGGATTTGAAATGGGTCGAAAATCTTACAAGAGGAATCCTTTTTTCCTTGTCGTGGCCCAATTATACATGATGTCTTATCCTGCATAACCCGGATAATGGTTTTGAGGAAGTTTTACGATTTGCATGCGGAAACTTGACGCACCTGTTTGGAGGAGCCAATTTGGCCAAGTCGAGCTGTTTCTCCTCCTCAAACCTACTGGAAGGCAGATTGATGTCTTTATCATTAAGAACTTTCCTAACTGGGTGATATTAAGCTGGCTGTGTTTCTGCGAGTTTTCCCTTGTGGACGTGAACAATCCCACAGTTCCTTTCCGGGTGATGAAGTTGATGTCAGTTGGTGTTTAATCCCCCAAAATTCCTGATTATCTTTTGGGAAAGCGATTGCAAACCACCCAGCATCATGAGTCTCCGAACCTCTTACACACACTCTCTCTGGCTCCGGTGCCTCTGCAGCTCAGGAGCGGTTCGAAGGAGGCAAGCCACACCGCGAGCCATGCAAAAACTGATCCAGAACACGGAGATGCTGTCGTATTTTGTTCTGGACACTCGAGCTCGGCAAAGGTCATGTCGCTCGTGGGACTCGGCGTACGAAAGTCTTTCCAAAATGTCGTGTCGGCGAAGGGTTAACGACGAATACCCTTTTTCAGTGTGGCTTTGATTTTGTTACCCAAAATCGATTTTCGATTCTGTGAACAGTGTTGACAACCCAACATGGCAAGTGGTTCCGAACATTGTACAGGTTCGGAAAGGGGGAAGAAACACATTAACCTGGTAAAACGGAGTGTTTGGGAATGGGGTAATTTGAGGTAGAAGCAATCATGAGAATAGATGGGAGATGACCCAAGGTAGTGGTGAACAGACGTCTTGAAGCCTTGGAGGGAAGAATGGGACTGAACAGATTGGGGAAGTTCATTCCACAGGAGAGAGAAAAGAGGAACAAATGAGAGGAGGTGAGCAGTGAGCCTGGATTTGGGGAGATTAACAAGTGAGTTAATGGTAGACCATGTGCACAGCGCAGAAACTTGAGAGGGCAGAGGGTGCCAGACCAAAAAGAAGCCGGTAGAATACAGGGAGGCCACAAACCTGTCTGTGATGAGAGGAACGGGCCAAGACACTCGGTTTTGCCTCAGGAGATCCCAACGATCTTGTGGGCCTTGATTACTGCAGTACCAAGAAGTGCAAGGTGTGAGACAGGGGGCACCAGCCCAAAGGGGAGAGCAGTTCTCCATCAAGTTGTGAATGAATGTCTTGTACGGTACCTATAGAAAGT
>CM068968.1:67961576-67994868 GCA_035128595.1 Eptatretus atami | reverse complement strand
AACACTTGATGTGCCTTCTCCCTGCCCTTGTGACCCAATGACCTTGCCCTTACCGAAAGCTCCCACAGTTGCTGATGTTTCCTCTCCCTGCGCTGTCTCCAGGTATCAGTTTGCACTGCAGGTTCGTCATGACCTGGCTGCGGGGAAGCTCGTGGGTGGAGATACGGCCGCGGCAGTAATGGCAGCCTGCCTATTGCAAGGTGATCTGGAAATACCAACATAATTGGTGCGATTTTTCTGGGCGCCATTTAGTATTCTCCACTTTTAGTATCGACAGAACGAAGGAGGGGGAAAAAAGCCAATTGTTTGAATTTCGAATGAATTGTTTCTCGAGTGAGTTTTGTTTTGATGGGGATTCAAATCTGATCTGGATTTGTTTCTACTCGTTGCTCAGGAGGATATTCATCACAAAAATGGTACTTGCATTGTTCAGCTTGGACACTCACACTTGCCCTGTCGGAATGGACGCATCGGTCTGTTTTAATTGTATCATTATTCGGGACGTGTAGGTAAACCAGTGCAGGGTGTAATTTTGAATTGTTACCCTCTCCAAGTCCAAACCTGAACACTCACCTGCATTCATTCATCTCCTCCTCTTCTCTCGCCTACGGAACTATCTTCCTTTGTCTGTCGTCTCGAGCGCTTCCATCCGGTATTTTGAGTTCCATCCGGTAAAAGGTGTGTGTGCGCATACGTATTTGGCCGCTCTTACCATGAACACAATGGTTACCATCCTATTGTAGCGTACATGAATGCTATACCACGTCATGATCATGCATCGGTGCCTTCATTGTGGAAAAGTGTGTTTTGGTCTCAACTTGTGGTGCAAAGTGTTTGAATCAAATGAACCCGAGACGGGGTTGAGGACGGGGACCACCGACGAGGGTCGGGTTTAATGCAGCCAATCGTTGAATGGTCTTCTTTGTTGCATAGAATGAAGAGTGAAATTCTTCCGAAAGTGGGTCTCTTTGCACCAATAACACCCAAAATGATCATGAAATCTGGATCCCGATGGTTTGATGCTTTTTTTGTTTTTGTGCATCGTAAACACTTTAACCCGAGCAATCCTGCTCAATGTAACGATGTATCCTCTCCTCAAGTCTGATCTGTTCGACTCGATGCGGGTAGAAATGGGTTGTTTTTGCATACCTGTCCCCTGGCTTCATTCATGAAGCCGCTGTCTGGTCTGCGTTGGATGTTCGGTTGGTGTTTTCAACTCTTCACATCCTTAGGACGATCTAAACCCAAATCCACGCGAGCGCATGGAGAGGGGGACCTGGAATGCATGGAAGGAGACCCTGGAGCGCACGGAATGGAGGCCCAAGAAGGGGATGGAGAGAATGCGGAATGGAAATCCGAGGGTAGACCGAGCTACCCACTGGAACTGGATGCCCAAGGGGGGGGGGGGGGGGGGGGGGTGGAGGTCTGATTCCTGAGGATGGTCGAGTGCGATTGGCACATCTCGCGTCTGTGTCACCAGGAAGCAGACTCTCCAATTGCAATGACCCCGCTTGGGCACATTGGCCTCGTTTGCCTTGCGACAAAATAAATAATCCCAAATCACCGGCTTCTTAATTGCTGTTTGAGTGGGGAAGAGAAAGGTCCCTGATTCACACTCTGACTCACACCTGCCGCCCCAAAAGTCCTGCATATTGAAGTTTACTCGGTGCAGGCAAAGTGTTGGTCTCTGTGTATGTTAAAGTTGTTGTTTCAATCCAATTGTATAATCTACCTTGAAGCACTGATACACCTGAACTGTTTGATTTCATCAGGTGTAGTAGCAAACGCTGTTTAACATCCGGGTTGTTGTTTTTTTGTTTTTGCGTTTAATTTGACGTCGTTTGGTTTTTGTGGCGTCCTCTCTAAATGTGGTTTGAAAAGGTCTCGATACCGTTTGCAAGTTTTAAAAAATTGTCGTCAATTTCAAAGTTTTAAAGAACACATTTTATTGAGTTTCAGCCTGGATTTGAAATGGATTAAATTAATTATTTTTTTTTTGTCACCGATCTACACGAACGACTCCAAAATGAGAAAGTGAAAACATGTTTTTAGAAATTGTGATAAGTTAATTAAAAATGAAAAGCTGAAATGTCTTGCGTCAATAAGTATTCAACCTCCTCGAGTCGACACTTTGTAGAAGCTCCTTTGGCAGCGATTTACAGCTTCGAGTGTTCTTGGGTACGTCTGTATCAGCTTCGCACATCTGGATTTTGGGATTTTCTCCCATTCTTCCTTACAGATTTTCTCAAGCTCTGTCAAGTTGGATGGGAAGCATCAGTGAACATCAATCTTAAAGTCATTCCACAAATTCTCAATGGGATTCAAGTCTGTGCTTTGGCTGGGGCACTCAAGGACTTTCACGTTCTTGTTCTGAAGCCATTCCATTGTTGCTTTGGCTGTATGCTTGGGGTCATTGTCCTGTTGGAACGTAAATCTTCGCCGCAGTCGAAGGTCTTTTGCACTCTGAAGCAGGTTATCCTCAAGGATTTGCTTGTATTTGACTCCATTCATTGTTCCCTCTATCCTTACAAGCCTCCCGGTCATTGCTGCTGAAAAGCATCCCCATAACACGATGCTGCCATCTCCATCCTTCACAGTATGGATGGTGTTAGATGGGTGATGAGCTGTGCTCGGTTTCCGCCAGACGTCGCGCTCTGCATTCAGGCCAAAGAGTTCAATTTTCATCTCGTCAGATCACAGAATCTTTTACCTGATGCTCTCAGAGTCTTTCACGTGCCTTTTTGCAAACTCCAGGTGTGCTGACAGGTGCCTTTTTCTCAGGAGTGCCTTCTGTCTGGCCACTCTCCCATAAAGCCGAGTTTTGCAAAGTGCTGCAGAGACTGTTGTCCTTCCGGCAGGTTCTACCATCTCAGCCAAGCAACTCTGTAGTTCTCTCCGAGTGGTCATTGGGTTCTTGGTCACCTCCCTGACCAAGGTTCTTCTTGCCCGGTTGCTCATGTTGGTTCAGTCGGCCGCTCTAGGAAGTCTGGGTAGTTACAATTTTTTTCCATTTCCAAGCGATTGAGCTCACTGTGCTATTCGGAACTTTCAAACACTCTAGAAATTGTTTTATACCTTTCCCGAGATCTCTGCCTCCTCACAGTTCTATCTTGTGGTACTACAGACAGTTGCTTGGACTTCGTGGTGGAGTTTCTTCTCTGACATGCACAGTCAACTGTGAGACCTCATATTGAAAGATGTGTTTCTTTCTAAATCTTGTCCAATCAATTGAATTGGCCACAGGTGGACTCCAATCAAGTTGTAGAGACATCTCAAGGATGATCGAAGGAATTAGATGCACCTGAGCTCAATTTGGAGTGTCATAGCAAAGAGGTTGAATACTTATTGACTCAAGATACAGTAGTTCAGCTTTTTATTTCCAATTAATTTGTAAAAAAATTAAAATATATATATTCCACTGACATGATGGGGTATTTTGTTTAGATCAGTGACAGCAAAAGTTTCCATTTAATCCATTTTAAATTAAGGCTTTAACACAAGAAAATGTGACAAAAGTGAAGGAGTGTAAATACTTTCTGAAAGAACTGTACTTTCTTAACAATCCTCTCGAGGAGGCTCCGTCATTGAAACTCTTGGGTCTCACTCTCAGCCACGATCTTTTGTTTTGCGCGAACCACATTTCAACGTGGCCTCCAAAGCCAGCCGCTGACTGGGCATCCTCCGTGGTACAAATTCCTTCCTTGGCACACCTGAACTCCTATCCACCTGCAAGACCTCCTCCATCTGCAGCTCGATGGAGTACTGCTCTCCCCTCTGGGCTGGCTACCCTGCCTCACATCTTGCTAAGCTTGACGCTGTGAAAACCAAGGCCTATAAGAGCCATCACAGACAGGTCGGTGGTCTCTTTGTCTTCTACTGACTCCCTTCTGGTCTTGCACCCTCTGCTCTTTCTGTGCTTTGTCACCACCCCCTCCCCAACCCCAGCTTCCTGCAGCGCTTACCTGGTCGTCCACCATCAACCCTCTTCTGGCAAAACTACCGAAATCCACAATCACTGCTCATCTCCACTCATTTGTTCCTTTATTTTATTTTCCCTGTCTGTCGAATCAATTTCTACATCCTCTTCGATCTAATGAACGCGTGTTTTGCATCCTCCTTTTGGCTGCTGCATCCTGATCCGTTCAGTGTGCTACTCCTCCATGAGCCTCAACTTTTTTTTTTGTTTAAACTTCAGTTAACCTTTGCATGACTGTTCAGATAATTGTCTCCAATTGGTATTACAGCAACAATTGTTCTGTATCCCTGATGTCTCACAGCTGATGTTGGGGACTTTGAAGAGGAGATGGACAGACAGCACGTAGCTACGGTAACGTACTTCCCGACGCAACACTACGTCGTAGAGAAACTCCTCAACTTCCACGAAAACCTGCTGTAAGTGGATTCGTAAAGTGTAAATGCAAATTTTAAAGTTTAAACTTTGTGCAAAGTCGCGAAATCGCAGCTTTTGTATGATTGAGTGAAGAGCGTGTGTTTCCGTGCGAGGAGGATGTGCTTTCTTCTTTTTCTTCTTTTATATTCAGCACATAGCTGGGAGTAGCTTCATTGGCTGAGGGAGTGGCTGTGCCGCCAATGCAGTGCCCTCTCGAGGTCAGGACAGGAATTTGTAATTTGTTCAGGGTGCTGGCGATAGCTCGCCTCCTCTTCACTAAGGATCTTTAACATCCACCCACGAATGCCAGAAGAAGGGATGCCCTGTTTAACATCCATCCGAAGGACGGCGTGCACATTGATACCTTGCCCTGCTTGTGAGACACCAGCATGGTAGTTTATAGCTGTTAGTTTATAGCCACTCACAATTGTAACCTCAACAAAAAAAATCATACGTCCACCATTTTGGGAGGCCTAACACATCTTGGGAAGTGTCATGTTCACAATCGCCATGCCCTCCATATAAGTTTTCCGTTCAGTGTAAAACAACCTCAGTGACTGTTAAAAGGATCAGCAAATACCCAAAAGTTGGAGCCGATAGGCGTCACGGGCCTTGTTTAGGCAACGGTACATATAGGCCTCAGGCTTCAGGCCTCTTGTGTCAGCTTATGGGCCAGTGCAATTGGAATTTTTTGAGCTATATAACCACGTATATTATATATGAACATAAGCAGTAGGCATGTTTTTGCTTCATGTACATAACCTAGGTTATTTCGGGAGCTATCGGGGGCAGAGGTCTGTTGCCTTTTCACCGCCAAAATAAAGGGATGTGTCAGAAGAACGTGTTGCACGCTTTGGAACAAGATCGCTTATAGGGCGCGGGTAGTGTGCTCATGTATCTAAAGATGTCTCCACAAAACATCCTTTTTTTATTCCAGTCATTTCAGAGGTCAAATTGACTCTCAGATGAAGAGCCTTTAATGGATTCCCCTCGTTGTCCTTAATAGTGAGATGTCGCCGATGCAAGCGGAGTCTCGACTGCTGGACATGGCGCGAAGGCAGGACCTTTATGGCGTTCGTCTGTACCCGGCGCATGACAAGGAGGGAACATCTATCCGATTGGCTGTCACTCACTCTGGCATTGCTGTCTTCCAGGCCTGTTGCACATCTATGTGTCTTCTCTTCTTTACTTCCTTGCATGCAATTTACATATGCCCCCCCCCCACCCCCCCACACACACAAACCCATGGCTTCTTTCTGCTTGTAGTTAATTTTTACTTGATGAGTGGAGCTAGAAATGTTTTTGTTTGTTTGTTTGTTTTGTTTATCCTACAGAACATTACAAAAATCAACAACTTCAACTGGTCGAAGATCCGCAAGCTGAGCTTCAAGCGCAAATGTTTCCTCATCAAGTTCCATCCGGACGAGGAGGTGAATGAGGCGGCATCGCACACCGATAGTAGTCAGAGGAAATCGAGTCCTCGCCGTGTTGAGTGGTTTGTTTGGTTTGAATGTTTGTCGAAGACACGAAACACTCGCGTTTGAATACCATTCACGACGTTACCTTGCCCATTGCGGCATCCAGTCCACGTGCCGCATTTACTTTTTTGCAGAAACTCCTCGACAACCGCTTTTTCTTGACATTGTCTAAGGTTCATGGAGGAGCTTGGAGATGTGCAGTAGACTCCCGTTATGAGGATATATCGGGGCTCGGCGATATCTCGATATTATCGGCACGATCACATATTGAAAAAAAAAAAATATCGTCGATGCGATACGATACTACATTTTTGAAACCGTCGATGTATCGGCACATTCGATAACTGGAGAAAGTGGTGTGCGGTATCGTAAACTGAAGATTTTGAGACTTATATTCATTGCTCGAGTAAGAATATTGACATGGACTCATTTTGTCATAAAAACGATGGTCCTAGTAAAAAAAATTAAAAAAAAAAATTAAAAAACGAGGTAGACCACCACCAGTCTCTGTTGCTGTTCATGCAACTGGTGAGACAACTTCGTCCCATCTCATTTGCCAGTTATCCTGCCTCATCGGGGTCTTCCGTTGAGGATCCTGAGCCTGTGCCTGGGGAGGAGGAGGAGGAGGATGGGGACCATTTGCACCGGGACAATCTGAACGCTGACTCAGACTTTTTATCAAGGAGAACGTTTATCAAGATGGCGAAGTGTGCAAAAAAAAGACCAAAAATTTCACTGCTCTTGCACCTTCGTGCCATGTTGTGATCATAACCACCAAGTTTGGTGAATTTCTGCCCAACCGCTTTAGGAGGACATCGTGTGACGGACGGACAGATGGAGCCGATTACAATATCCCCCTGTTGTTTGTTTTATTTTTCAAAAAAAAAAACACCATGATGATGTCCCCACAAGAAGATTGTGGCGGGCGTAGGGATGGACAGACAAACCCGACAGTAGAGATGAAGTCCGATGTCGCCACTCCGCAAAAGTACAATCGATGTTAAGAAACACCCATTAAACAAAAATGATGTTGTATTTGACAATGGCGATAAACAGGAATATGTTGGAGTTATTGCAATGTGGGTCATCATTAGGGTTATAGAGACATTGATAATGTGTGCTCGCTATCACCGCCGGGTGGTTGCACTACGTTAGTGTAAGTGATTGCACAATGTCGATATGTTACTATATCGTCGATATTTGGAGGGACGATAATCGACTCGTAAGAATATCAATACCGTCCATCCCTCGGATGAATAATAATCCCATTTTATCAAATTCTGAATTGATCAATTATTATCAGTGGAATGCTCAGGTGGGAACAACAAATGGACTCCCTCCCCCAACCCCACACGAGAGCTACTTTGGTTGTGTTGGGTCACTCTACCGAGGAAATTTGGTTGTGTTCGGAAACGGGAAGTGTTCACCCGTGCCTTTTGCACTTGTGAGAGTGATGAAACCAAGGTGATTCCCGGGTGGAGTGCAGGGATGCAACAGGGACGCATTGGAGTTCCAGCTCGCCAATCGTGACGCCTGCAAGGCTTTCTGGAAGGCTTGCGTGGAGACCCATGGGTTTTTCCGTCTACATGACCCTCCGCCTGCCAGGCCAAAGCGGGTCCTACTCAGTCGTGGTTCGACCTTCCACTACAGGTAACACAGAGAAAGTTTATATTTGTGCCTTAGTGGCCAAAATACCATAGTACAGGGTGTAGTAACTGTGGTGTGAACGTACGATCGAATACCTCCTTCCATCATGTGATCGGTGCTGAACATTGAGAGATCGCTATGACACACTCCACCGCCACCACATCACTCCACTGTCACCACACCACTCCACTGTCACCACACCACTCCACTGTCACCACACCACTCCACCGCCACCACACCACTCCACCGCCACCACACCACTCCACTGTCACCACACCACTCCACTGTCACCACACCACTCCACCGCCACCACACCACTCCACCGCCACCACACCACTCCACCGCCACCACAACACTCCACCGCCACCACACCACTCCACCGTCACCACACCACTCCACCGCCATCTCCGGTTTCCATTCCAATTTTTCTTGTGTACAAAATCGGCTTTAGTTTCAGAGTTTAGGGTTAGTTTTATTTATTTATTTATTTAACCGATTTAGCATGTTTCTCGTTTAATTGGTGTGTGTTTGTGTGAGTGTTAGTCTGTGTTTGTGTGAGTGGGTGTGTGTGTGTTTGTGTGAGTGGGTGTGTGTGTTGTGTGAGTGTTAGTCTGTATTTGTGTGAGTGTGTGTGTGTGTGTGTTTTGTGTGAGTGTGTGTTCGTTGTGTGTGTTTGTCTGTGTTTGTATGAATGGGTGGTGTAGTGTGTGCGTTTGTGTGAGTGTCTGTGTTTGTATGAATGGTGTGTTGAGTGTGTGAGTGGGTGAGTGGGTGTGTGTGTTGTGTGTGTCTTTGTGTTAGTGGATGTGTGTGTTTGTGTGAGTGGATGTGTGTGTCTTTGTGTGAGTGGATGTGTGTGTTTGTGCGAGTGGGCTGTGTGTTTTGGTAAGTGGGTGTGTGTGTGTCTTTGTGTGAGTGATTGTGTGTGTGTGTCTTTGTGTGGGTGTGTGTGTGTGTCTTTGTGTGAGTGGGTGTGTGTGTGTTCTTGTGAGTGGATGTGTTGTGTGTTTGTGTGAGTGGGTGTGTGGTGTGTTCTTTGTGTGAGTGGGTGTGTGTGTTTGTGTGAGTGTGAGTGTGTGTGTGTGTGTTTGTTGTGAGTGTTAGTCTGTGTTTGTGTGAGTGTGTGTGTGTTTGTGTGAGTGGGTGTGTGTGTTGTGTGAGTGGGTTGTGTTGTTTGTGTGAGTGGGTGTGTGTGTTGTGTCTTTGTGTGGGTGTGTGTGTGTCTTTGTGTGAGTGAGTGGATGTGTGTTGTTTGTGTGAGTGGGTGTGTGTGTGTTTTGTGTGAGTGTGTGTTCGTGTGTGTGTTTGTCTATGTTTGTATGAATGGGTGTGTGTGTTGTGTGCGTTTGTGTGAGTGTCTGTGTTTGTATGAATGGTGTGTGGAGTGTGTGAGTGTTAGTTTGTTTGTGTGTGAGTGTGTGAGTGTGTGTGTGTGTGTCTTTGTGTGAGTGGATGTGTGTGTTTGTGTGAGTGGTGTGTTTGTGTGAGTGTGTGTTTGTTGCGAGTGAGTGTGTGTTTGTGTTGAGTGGGTGTGTGTGTTTGTGTGAGTGCTGTGTGTGTTTGTGTGAGTGGGTGTGTGTGTTTGTGTGAGTGTGTTGTGTGTGTTTGTTTCTTATTTTTTATTTATTTATTTTATTATTATTATTAATGTGTGAGTGTGTGTTTGTTTTTGTGTGTGTATGTGATAGAATTGTTATGAACAGTTGTGTGTGAAAAAACGAGATGTGTGTGTGTGTGTGTTTTTAGCGGGCGCACACAGAAACAGCTGTCATTTCGGGTGAAGGACGTTGGCAGCAGGACGGTCAGCTTTGAGAGGTATGTGTTGTTTTTTTTCAGACAGGTGCGACAGTTTAGGGAATGGATCTCGATGGTGGTCGGGTAAAAACTTGGACAAAATTTCAATGTTTTGGACTGTTTTGCTTAAGCCTTGATAAGAAGTCCTGTTTGGGCTGGCAAGGTAGCTTCGAGGTACGTGCGCTGGGTTCAAATTCTGACTCAGCTACAAACTGTCATGCCAGTGTTTCACACGCAGGGTGATTCATCAATGTGTGTGCCGTCCCTCGGATGGACGTTAAACGGGAGCCCCGTTTGCCACCCATTCTGATGCCACCCATTCTGATGCCACCCATTCTGATGCCACCCATTCTGATGTGATGCCATTTTGTGGACAGGCCAGCTTTGCTAACAGCGTTCTGCAAAATCCATCGCCTAAAATCTTGTTGCAAGCCGCGATACCTTCAAAAAGCATTTCAGAAGCTGCACCGCAGACATTTCCTCAAATTGGTTCTTCATTCTTGTGAACCTTTTGCCGTGTACCTTGAACAGTAGTTTTATTCCGTTGGGCCTTTGCTGAGAAAGAGTTTCAACAAGCAGCCGACGAAGCAGACGGTGACATCCTCAATTTGTCGTCTTCTGCTGTACGGGTCTCGGGGACTGAGACGTGGACCTTGCGAAACCGGCCGGAAGCTTTGGAAATGTGGTTGTGGTTGAGGGTGAAAGTGATCGGATGGGTTGAGCACAAGAGAAATGAAAAAGTTTTTGAGTTGTTGCAGGAGAGAAATACCTTCATCGTTTCCCACCTCTATAATCTCAGCTTTCTGTTGTTTCCACCTTTCCCGGAACCAGATCCCTGTAAATGAAACCTGCCGCTGGTATTCCTAACCTCGTTCCTTTAACCCTCCCTACGGAGGTTCCAGAATGCGTTGTTCAAGAGTTTCACCAAATGGGTCATTCGCAAGTCGGGCGGAGTGGTTTTATCGAACCTCTCATTAAATGTGACTTTTTGTTTTTTCTCAACAAAATCTTTGTCACAGATTCCACCAGTCTTCCAAATGCAATTTTCAGATAGAGGCCCTTCCTGCTTTTTGTCTTTATTTGTCATTTTTAGGTTATTTCTCTGAAAAAAGCTCATGGAGTGGGTCCTGGTGTCCGGCCGTACATATGTACGTACGCACGTCCGTTAACATTTGATTAAAACATCTTCTCCATTACTACCTGAGCGATACAGACCAAATTTGGTACAATGCATCAGGACAGTAAGGTCTCATGGGGTTGTGATCCCCATCTAGATCTGCCCATTTAGTTGGTGGAGGGGGGGGGGGCATTGTAACCATGCCCTAATATAACCTTAATATGCCCCCCATGGCCATATCTCCCCTGGAAAGGGGTCACGGCCTTCCTCTCCTCATATGTCATATTCACTAAAACATTTTCCTCACAAACTACATGACCGATATGCACCAAATTTGGTACGGTACATCAGAACAGTGAGGTCTCATGCAGTTGTGCTCCCCATCTAGATCTGCCCCCTATAAGAGGCTGAAAAGGGGTTTTTCACCTCAAATTCAGGTAATTTCTTTTTAAAATATTTTCAGAAACCGACGGCCAGATGCAAACGAAGCTCTTCATGAGACATAAGGACCGTGCAGTTAACTCAAGTTGTGCTCCCCATGACCGTACCACTTCAGGAAGGGGGAGCCATGGCCCCTTCCTCCTAATCCCTCATTTTCACCCCACCTGTTGGGGAAATAACCATCAGTCCCTCACCAGACCTGATATCATTGGTGCTGAGGTTTTGAAAATGAGCTCGACCAAATTGTCTGCCATTCTGATCTCTTTCTAATGTACCCCGAAGTACGCGACATCTTCCCTTTTCAGCTCAACTTGCGGATAACCAGGTACATTTCCTTTTTGTTCGACCCAAAGAGGACTTGCTTTTCCTGCTGACTTGGCAATTGGCAAATACAGCATAATAAAAAAATGCAAAGAGTTTTCTGGCTTCAGTCATCCGACGTTCCGTGTCACTCCCGACTGTTGTCACTAGGTGTCCTACCTTCATTCGTGGACTGGCACTCAAACCAAATGCTGAAGATACCTGTTGGCTGGAAAGAGTAATTACAGCTTGAAATTTGAGTTCTCCAGCACTTATCAATTATTATCATTCTTAAGGAGAGATGTTGCAGTGGTTTCAACTTCAAAAAGAAGAAGCTTCTCCATTTAACCTCGGCTCACCTGAGTGGAGGTGCCACACTACCTGGACACACATTTCACCCTTATTGGGGTTTGTCAACATGGGCTCGGTTTGACCTGAACGGAGATGAACCAAGTCCCAGGGACTGACTTAACGAGGCACCAACTTATTTTTGAGGAAAGACAGATTGGAGAACTCGGTCTTAATATTGGCCTGACAACGTCCTAAGGTAAGCCAGAAGACACACACACACGTAAGTGTTAACTAGCAACCAGAGTATTCCCTCAGTGGCACTCGCCTTCTATGTTGAGAGTGCAGACTGCTGGGGAAGCCCTTACCTGTACCAGGAGCATAAGGATGGATAGGATGACTACGGACACAATCAGATGAACTTATGGTCACAGATTATTTGTCCTTTTGTCGGTTTTAAAGGAAGTGTCGACGTCCATCATTGGTTTTGTAGTTGAGACACCACCCTTTGATTTGTTTGTTGCACCATTATGTCCAGGCGTGTCAGACACCATTATAAGGCCACTGTTTGTGAAAGAGTTTGGGCCATGTTTTGTCCCTGCATGATGAAGCTGTGATGTGACTACGTTTGCCGAAGACTCTTGGAGGTGAAATTTGGTGACGTTGTTTAATAAATGAAAAGCCTGTCGTGGAACGAACCGATTATCCTTCGGAATTTCTCCGTGACCGTAGTTCCTCAGTTGCGGTTAATTGCTTTTGATCCTGGTTGACATGAATACCACTTGCCTTGCCGTTCCACTCGAGCGATGAGATTGTTCCTGCTGTGCATTTTTTTTGGTGTTGAGGATGTCTCGGTGCTTCCCACAGGCGGAACAGCAAACTGAGGGCATCCCGCCGTAGCTTGCCGTCACAGGGCAGTCCCCGAGGCTCGCGGCTGCCTCAGATGGTGAGTCGGTAGGCCACGGACTTCGAAATTCGTTGTTCCCATCATCCGTTATTCGATTTGCTTGCTTTATCCGATGTATTTTTTCGGAGGTAAAAATCGTTTAAGATTTTACGAATTCAACTCTTTTAATTTCTATTTCTCTGCTGCCCTTTGTCTTTTTCTAGAGTGCCAGCTTCAGTTGTGCAGATGGACTGCGCCCGTGCTTCGTCGGCCCATCGCCGAGGGTGGAGCATTCAAACGATGTTGCGGAAAGCCCAAATATATCTCCTGTCGTTCTGGAAAATGGAGCGGGCGAATCGTGTGAAGGAGACAATGGAGACGGCCCTCCGCCGATCACCGGTGATAAACGGCTGATGAACGAAGACGTCACGCAAAGTCCATCCAGCGAGCCTAATGTGCCGTTTGTATGCGTCGATGAAAATGAAGCGAAGCCTGAATGCGGCTTGGCAAGCGGGACGGAGACCGGCGGTGATGCTAATTTCAGCCAGGACGCCCCTCACTCTCAACAATCTGCCGGTGGTCTCAGTGTCACTGAAGAATTCATCGACGATGATCCAGCAGACGTTTCATTTTATGGAGGTTGCGTGTCCATCGACACGGCGCCTCATGATGCGACAAATGCCGATGCCGACGGATCCTTTTTCTCGGGTGACGACCAGATGGCCGTGCAAACGCTGCAAATTGAGCAAAAGGCTTCAAATGACGACGACGACGACGCTGGTGTGATCAACTTGGTCGATGCTTCGCCATCCGGCAGTCCAGTAGCATCGACGCCCAATGCGACGCGCATTAGCGACCGAAGCCAGAACGATCTTTTACCCGTCGTCGATGGACGACAGCAAAATGGACAAAGTTATGGGCATAGCGATTCGTCCTCCTCTAGCCTGTCTGGTTCACCTGAAGGTGGGTCGGATTGCCTTGCAGGTGGCCTCGTCATTGGCAATCCTTTTGCCTTCTCAGATGTGTCGCCCACGAAACCGGGCTGCTGTGACACTAACCAATCCCTTTATGGCCTTGCTGGAAGCATGGAATGGTCGGAGAGTTTTTAACCATTTTCCCAACATTTGCCTACATGCTTTTTTTTTTCTTTTTTTTGTCGAGCCACTCGTTCTTTGGTATCGAATAGGCAGGTCATTCTGCCGCGACGTGAAATTGTCACGTGTGCCAATGTTTAGGTGATACGACAGTGTTGGTGTTTGCCCGACGACGACTCCAGACTTTCCGGGTCCGGTCATCGTGACACTGGCATTGTCACGGACAGGTTCCGGTGCCTTTTTAATTTTTTCCTACGACCAAAGTCATCGTAAATGATTTGAATTATTTTTTCCTATCAGTAACGATCAATCTTGGTGTGAAAGTTCACTAACCACAGTTGCTCATAACTGCTTGCAGTCATGGTATCGGTGCACGGAGTCCATATTCAACGGAGTTTGTTTTCCCCCGTGGGCGACTCGCACCACGTTGCTTGTGCACCGGTGAAATGCAAACTGACCTTTCGACCTCCATTTGTCCCTCCTTTTATTAAAAAGGTTTTGTGGGAAAACGTGCATGAACGCTCTTACGACCGATAATGTGATCGTGCTCCTCTAATGCCTGGCTGCCTTGCATGGAGTCTTTCAGGCGTGTTTACCTGCGGTACGAGGAGGCTTCCCGTACTGCTGGGATCGTGCTTCCTGTGGTTTTCTTTTAATCTTCCTCTGCAATGTAACATACTGCGGTGGTGAGAACTTCCCCGAGCTTTTGCCGCGCCCGGTTTTCATGGCCCGCGCTGCATTTTCTTGCCTTTCGACGAATGTTCTGCTAAACTCCTCCTGATGGTCATGTTGTTGTGGGTCCTTAACTTTCATTTGTCTTTGTTTTTCTTTTGCCGACTGGATTGAGGAAGCGAGTCGCAAGAGTGCATTTCCTGTAATTTTGGACCTTTACCTTAAATGTACTTCGCGATTTTTCATGGCAGTTCAGTGTATGTTGGAAAAATTAATAAAAGGCCAAAACTGTTTCCAAAGTGGATCACTTGTTCAAGAATTCTTTCTCTTGGATCGTCGACTCAAAGCGCGTAGCTCATTCGCCACATGACCTTTGTTTAAGGGTTTGACCTTTGATGCTGAACGGTGAAATTATTCGGATCGAAGGTCTGCTCGCTTCCTTCATCCGTCGAGGGCTGTATTGACGTCCCGAGGAAAACGCACCAAAGGCAACTGGGTAGACTGACCCACACGTTGCGGACACATTTGCAGACGCAGCGTGTGATATGCTGGAAATTGGGTTTTCCAAAAAAGTGTTCATGGACCTTGAGTGATGCAGGAGTAGAAACCTTTCTCCTCCTGAGGGACACCTGCGCGTCGATGGGAGTGACGGCCTTGGCCTTTCCTCGCTCTGTACGGCTTGTGGCCTGCATCAGGGAGCGGTGGGGCTGGAGAGAGACAGAGAGGGGAGAGAGAGGGGACTACTCACACACCTGTGCTCTAACTGCCCACAAACCGATTGTTTTTATTCCTTCACTAACAAAGCTGTTTGTGTCTATTAACCGCATGCAAACTCTTGCTCTGCTTGAATTGAGTCTTCCTTTCCTTTCAAGGAGCCAAGTTATTTATCACTTGATAAGTTTATCTATTTTTGTTTGGAGGAAGATATTAAGATACCGTGGTTGAGGTGTTTGGAAGATAAATGTATCGTTTTATATTTTGTTGCCAGGTTTGCTTCACGCGACGTCATTGATAATTATCCGAGTACGACCCTTGGACGCAAAACGGGTAACTTGCAAGTGACCTGGTCGTCCATCGGATCTTTTCAAACTGAAATAACTCATTGGATTAAGAATCGACTTGACGGAATAGCTCAGAGTATTCTCAAACTGGACTCGACGTTGTCTCGTCTCAGTTCGTGGAATAGGATCAAAGTCTTAAACTGTAATCCAATTGCTTTTTAAGCTGGACCTTGCGTCGTACAGTACTGCCACCCTTTAAAGGGAGACACTGAGCCGTCTGTACTGTCGAGGTGCAGTCACTGGTTGATGGCAAAATGCCCTCGGTACCTTTCAAAAACAATAGGCCATTGGGAACCCATGCCCTGATCAAATCTCAAATTCCTACCTCTCGATCCTCCCTCCAAACACGTCCGACCGGAGCTGAGCTCAACGGTGCCAAAAACAAAAGTCTGACTCACGGGGGCTACACAGAGAACCAACGTGCAGGCTTTGAATATCCCGAGAGCTTTAATATCATTGATCTGTAGATTGATTCCTTGGGGAAGAAGAGGAACATTGCATGTGCAGGGGTGCGCGTACACACACACACACACACACTCACACTTACGATATTACTCTTGGTAAGGGATGTTTGTCTGGTCGTGTGACATGAACTTGGAGACCGACGGAAACATCTTGTACCTGGGAATGTCATCCTTCCTCGGGGAGGGGCAATTAAGGCTTTTTCAAACAACTCTACAACACAAATGAGCTTGGAAGGCATTGAGAGGGAGGATGTGTGTGTGTGTGTAACTGGTAAGGCAATTGCAAACCACCCAGGATACTGCTTCAGCAGTACTGAACCTGTCTTTGGGTGGAACATATATATACACAAACATTATTTATAAATTAAAAAGAAGAATCAAGCATTACATAATCTGACAACTTACCAAAACCATTTTCCATTTGCCTCTTCATTATGAAGTTTGGTCAACAGTCCCTGGGTGAGGACAATTCTGAGTTGTTTTTGACCTTTAACCTCGGTCATTGCAGTGTAACTTTGCAGTGGTGCTCGGCAATTGGTTATGGACCGTTAAATGTCTACATGGCCTCATTAAGCGGCACCGTCTCGAACAAACCGAGCTTCCATCCACGTTGGAACTCTTCATTGTGCGTATACCGTGAATCGCCTGACTCCCAGCAGCCCTGGCGAACCAATGTGTCTTATTGTTCGAAAAGATGAAAAGTCCTTCAGTGATGGTTTGCTTGACAATGGAAGTGATTTGCAATTTGCATGAAAACAAACAAAAATTCACAGCCGTTTTCTCTACACCTTTCCAGGTACCCTGATGTCCGAGAACACGGAGGAGATGTTCTGGATCTCGAGTCCTCAGTTCTGCTGGGACCCTCTTTCTCAGAATCGTAAGGGCCATTTGCTGGAAAACGTCCGAAATGTTGATGCCAAAGGGACAGGAAGACCATCGCAGCCTGTGAGTCGTCGATCACTGATCGCGGTGCTGTTCAATTGTGGTTCTTTTTCTCTTTTACCGTAAACTTGTCACGCATTCTGGTTGTACCAAAGGGACACTGATTCGAGGTTGATGAGTCGAATGATCTCGTTGTGTTATTTGGATTGGCCTACAAGTTGTAAGGTGCAGGAATGGGTAAAATGCATCTACCTCTGTGGGAAAGTTGTGCACACAGGTATGGGCCAACTCTCTTTTCCATCGACCTCCTTCCTCGTTGTTACTTGGTCGATAAAAGTCCTTGCCCCTTCCTTGTGCCATTGAGTTCCGATATTTGGTAGAGGATGTGGCGTTGGCACGTTGGGTATAAATCGGTGATGCCAGGCCTGTGCCGATTAGCTAATCTGTATTTTGACTCGACGTTCAACATGTTATTGAGTGGTTTATGTTTTTTTTGTTTTCCTCCTGATGGCATGACCGTATTACGAGCTCTTTCTTCCATCCACGAGCCTCGACTATGTGTACAAAAAATATCAGAGGGCAACCCCAGCTGTTTGGTGGCGATTTCATTTGAAGGTTCCATTTGAAATGTACTGTAATTGGTTTTTTATTTGTATACAGTGTCGAGGCTCATGGAGGATCTAGAACTCGAATGGACGAGGACGTAACGCAACAAAAACAGAAGAAAGAGAGGAGGGGGAGTGAGGGGAACATGCCAACCGTAGAGTTGAGGGACAAAATACAGGGAGACTTGGACAAATGTGGGGATGCATGACAACAAGGGGAGGACATGGGGGGTGGGGAGGGTATGCCTGGTGTTGGCTTAACGGTTAGGGTGGTGGGCTTGGGATCCGAGGATCCTGAGTTCAAATGCCACTCAGCTGTTGAATTAATACCAAGTGGGGTTGACTCTGCCTGTCATCCTTTTGAGGTCGGCAAAATGAGTGCCAGCATGCTGGTATACTGTGTCGGAGTGGCGACCCGTTCAGGATTGTGTCCAATAGCCAAGGAGACTGCTTAGGCAGCACCAACGCTCTGCACAGAGTATGCTCCCAATGGATGGATGGATGGATGGGAGGGTGATCGAGATGGATGCAGTGTCAAAATTTCAATCACAGAAGTAGAAGGAAAAGCTGGAAAGTTGGAGAGAGGTGGGCTTAGGTGGGTTAATGGGGGTATAAAAGCTACTGGTGAGACAGCTGACTCATAGTCCGAGAGGGAAGAATAAGATTGAAGAGACTGTGGAAGTTGGTTGCACAGGTGGGAGAAAAAAAGAAAAACAAATGAGTGGGGTGGGGGGGGGGGGGGGGCAGAGCATGGAGAGGACAGATGGTTCAAGACTTGAAAGGAGGCGGTGGAAGACAGAGACCACTGACATGCCTGTGATGTCAAAGTGATAGGCCCATTGAGTCAACATAATCATGGGAGATTCCAATAATTTTAACGGCCTTGTTTTCCACGGCATCGACGTGAGCTAGATGTGAGACAGGGGAGCCAGCCCGGAGGGGAGAGCAGTACTCGATCAAGCTGTGGATGAAGGCCTTGTCGGTGGATAAAATTGTTCTGAACCTGAACGCCCGACTGTTAAATTATTTTATGCCCATCTCATCCAATTATACATTGTTGTCGTTGTTTTCTCCTCACTGGCATGTCAGATAAATGAATCAATGTGGTTGCAGCCAGGTGTGAACCTGCTGCTGGAAGCGATACTATTGGCATCAAATCCTAGCTTTGTATCGATGTGGCTGCACCCATTGTTGAACATATTACGGCCTTCTCGCATCTTGCAGTGTTTCTGAGCGCGTTTGGGAGATTCTTCACTCAAGTTGTAAACAATGACTGAATGACTGAATCCAAGATGAGATGAAAGGTTGTCTGTCGTACTCGCTCATCTGTACAGTAAGAGACGTTTATCTGTCTGCCTGTGTGTCGCCATTTTTCTCGGAACTGGCCAAACGGATCTCCGTGGAACTTTCAGAGGGTCATCAGTGAGTCCCGGGGAGTATTTCGAGGCAAACCCCCCCCAAAAAAATCAAATTTTAAAAAATCATTTACAGTATTATCACAATATTCTCAAGACATCAGTGTGAAACCACTTTGGTTATTTTTTGGGGATGTTTTCCATCTGCGGTGCACGATCACAGGAAGACTCGTTTTGAACCTCGATGCTCAGGTCTGTTTCCTCCTCCTTGCTTTGTGCCGTAGACATGCCAAACCGAAGTGTTGTTGAACATGACGAAGGAGTTGTGCACAACTGAGCGAACGCACGTCAAAAATCTGGAGGTGTTGACCCTGGTGAGTTTCTGATAAAGCACCTTCCTGGATTCCGATAAGAGTAGCTTTTCTTGCTTCGATACCACTGTTTCATGAGCGGAGACCTGACGATTCGAGAAAATTAATCTGGAAGCGGAATGAAGTCGATAAACAAGGTTAAAACGGCCATTCGGACAATTGTTTTGCTTAATACTTCCACCTTCCTTTCCTCGAGGAATGAAAAGATTTGGCCGCTATTTTTATCGCAGGTATTCCTGTCGAGCCACCATGAGGCGCTTCGTACACAATGCGTCCTGTTAACATTGCATTCACTTGAGTAGTATCACCGTGACTGACACTGGTGTCGTCGTCGTGTGTCCTTTCAGTGGTTTCGTAACTTCGTAGGCCAAGAAAGCGTGTTGCCGGAAGCTCTCGAGAGCCGGTTGTTCGGTAACTTGGAACCACTGCACGCCTTCCACTGCGCCTTCCTCAAGGAACTGGAGCGTCGCCTTGTATTGTGGTCAGCTTTAAATAAAGAAGAACGTCGAATGTTACTTGCTCTGCTCTTTTCAGACGAAGAATATTTGAAGATCGATGATGAGAATTGCAAGTCAAGCTGTCGACAGTGTTAATGAAGGACAGCCGAGGTTTCAATCCCGACTCGGCTATCAACTGTCGTCCTGGTGTTCTGCTTGTAGTGTGATTCATCAAAGCATGTGTGCCGTCCCTCGGATGGACGTTAAACTTGGCGTCTTGCCTGCTGGCATTAGTTGGTTTACATTAAAGACCCCCACGGTGTCCTTTGTGACGAGTAGGCGAGCTATCAGCGGCACCCTGAACAAATTCCAAATTCCTGCTCTAACCTACAGGGGGCACTGCGTCAGTGGCAGAGATTCACTCCCAGCATTGATGCAAACCCACAGCCATGTGCTGCACATGAACAATGGACAAGGTGCATTGTGGACACCAGAATGATGTGTTGCTGGGAACCGTTTGGGAACTGGGTGTGTTGCAGCATTCCAGACGAGTTTGATACTCTGTGCTTGGAATTTTGGGGATGTTAGTTACTGGGTCTGGGCATGTTGCTGAATGCTTGGTGAGCATTTCAGGAATTCTGAGCACATTGCGGGGTATCAGATTACATTGTTCTGCGTCTGCACGGTGCTGCACAATACGTGTTCCACTCCACGTGACATTCTGGAATACGTGCTCCATATCCATCTCCATCAACCCTTTATGATTGTGCATTCCTTGCAGGAGTGGAAGGTCGGTCTGCCAAACGAAAGCAGATCAACATCGGGTTGGGGATGTGTTGCTGAGGAACATGCGCTTGTTTAAGGTCTCTTGGCTTCCCACTTTTCCCCATATAATACCAAACAATCCCCCTCACCACGCTCTCCACGCCGATTCCTCAAGGATCATAACAGTTTTTATTATCCATAGTAGATTTGCTTATTTAACCAAAGAGACGGGTTAATTTTGAATGTATCATTATTTCTCCGCTGCCGTCCCTGGCCCACAGCCCCTCACCGAATCGCTGGTACAGCAGGAAAACACGGTGGTAGCACTTCTTCGTGCACAGGATGAGTCGTCGTGCCTCCAGTCGTTGTGCCATAACTTTGAGATGCAGCGAGTCTGTTACCTTCCTCTGTTGACTTTCTTGGCACAGCCGCTGCACCGACCCTTTCAGTACCGCCGCCTTCTGGCAGGCCTCTGTCGGAATCTTTCCCAAGATTCCCCTGATCAGCGGGACTGCTGTGGTGACTGCACCTTGTGCTTTGTTGTATATGAGTCTTGGCAAAATCCCGTGCTTTTTTGTAGTCTGTGACTGATCATCGAGAATCATTGAATGCAATGAAGGGTTATTCCGGTGACGTTTCTCTTGTTTAATGTTCCTCATTATAGACCTGATTCAAATTGTCCCATCTTCTCAGCTGCACTGGTTGAAGTCACTGAGGTGACATCGAGGCTCGAAGGTGTGTTGGTTCATCTCGAGAATACGCTCAAATTGATGGAGCTCAGGAGAGATCTGGACGGAGCAGGCGAGCTGTCGGCACCAGGGCGGGTAATCAATATACTGTTACGGTTGTGGGGGTAGATGGAGGAATTTAGTTCATTATTATCATTACCTTTTGAATTATTGTTCTTTGTAAATATGTATTTGTTTATTTTCATTTTAAGAAACTGTAGCTGTGTATTTGTAGTGGGGTTCGAGTATAACCCCCCGCCCCCCCCCCCCCCCCCCCCCCCCCCGTGCATCCATTTCTGTTCTGTGCTCCTCCGTCCCTCCGCCATTGTGGCACACACAGGGTGCTGCCTCGTCTCTACCGGGGCTGGAGTGGGTGGGGGGTGAGAAAGTCAGTCAGGACATTCACTAATCTCAGCATCTGCAAGGAAGAATGCCCATCTCTTGTGTTCAGACAGTTGTGGAGAAGTGCTTTGTTAGGGGTCAAGGGGGGTGTGTGCTGTGCTTCCCCCTCCCCAATCGTGTATGGCCCCACCTGGTTCCACAGAGGGGAACAAATTTATGGGACACCTTAATCAAGCTTTCTCTAAGTCAAATGAGGCTCGTCAAGATTTTGGAAGGAATTTACACGTTTCCCAAAAATCGAATAAGTCGGCCATTTTGACACACTTCCGGTCACGTGATCGGCATGACTTCCACAATTTAACATCAGGAGTATGTCCCAATGTTGTGACCCGAATTTGGTAGCATTGTGACTGGTGGGTCTGGAAAAGAAGCTTTTTGAAGGAATTTACTAAGTCGGCCATTTTGACATACTTAAAGTCACATGACCGGAACGAGCTTTGCAATTCCTGTTACCAGTCAGGAGAGGAACTTTGCTGCGCAATTTCAGCCGGATCGGCCCAGCGGTTTGGAAGGAGAAGTGGAAATAGGAGACGGACGGACGGTGCACGATGACGAACTTATCTGGAATGCCAATTCCAGAAAAGCTAAGAATCGAGTTCTGAACTTACACAAGAACTGGCACAGACATCAGGGCTTCAAGTGGTCTCATCTATTATATCAGAAGGTCTCTTCTCAAGCAGTCTCTATGGGCAAGTTGCTGTCACAAAGCCCTTTCTGTGTTAAGGTAACAAAGTCAGACTGAAATATGCCCAAGAACATCAGAGTTGAGATGCTAATGAGGGGGGAAAGAATATCCCCCTCAAAGTCCTGACTTTCACATCATTGAAGCTGTCTGGGATTATTTGGAGAGAAAGAAAAGGCAAAATCAAAAGACCAATTATGGGGAAATGTTGCAGAATGCAAGGAACAACCTCCCAATGAAATCTCTCCAGAAATTGCAGGAAAGTATTTCAAAATGGATATCTGCTGTTTTTTCCGTGAAAAGGAGTCGGTCGCACCAAATATTCCTGCGTCGGAGTGGCGACCCGTGCAGGATTGTGCCCAATAGCCAAGGAGACTGCTGAGGCAGCACCGACGCTCTGCACAGAGTATGGTCCCAATGGGTGGATGGAGACACCAAATATTGAAATTTGATCCATTAATATTGTATTTCAAATCCAAAATATAATTCACATTTGTTTCATTCAAAAAACATGATTATAACACCTTTTATTGGCACTGATTGGCAACAGAACACATACCTGGTCGTTTGAGCTTGGAATTTCACTTGACGTACAACTTTTCAAGAACGTACTGTATATGTGTGTGTATATGTATATATATATATATATATATTCTGTAAATGCAGGGATATGTAGATATATATCACAGCCAATACATTGCCTTGCATTGGTTCATACCTTTGAGAAATGTGGGACTAACCCCTTGGAACCGGGCTGTGTTCAGCTCTCAAGCAGCACTTGCCAAGCTAGCTGTTCCTTATCAACAATTTCAAATGGAGTGCTTGCTCGAGTGCTTAAGAAACTTGGTAACTGAACACACCACAGGGTTTGTGTGAGTTTGCTGGAAGGGGATGCTATGCGGGATTATAACGATGATGATTTTATTTTATGTTTTTTTTTGGAATTATATTTATGGAATTTCTGCCTCATTGTTTTGCTATTTTTATTTATTTTTCTCTAGGAGTTTATTCGGGAGGGTTGTCTGTTTAAACTCTCCAGCAAAGGCCTGCAGCAACGGATGTTCTTTTTGGTAAGAGGTGGTGGTTTGCAGGGAAAGTTGTGGAATGATGGTTGCGGGTGAGTGTGAACAGGGGCAATCAGTTGTAAAAATAGGGATGTGGATGGATAGGAACAGAGGGGTGAGTTTTGGGTGGGGTGACAATGAAGGAAAGGTGAGCTAGTCGTGGGGAATGGAGGCTGAGTGTGAAGGACAGTTGTTTGTGATATGGGGAGGTGGGGTGGTGAAGATGATGGATGGGGTGGGTTGAGGGTGAAGGAGGTCAAGATAGTGGTGGGGGTAGATTCTTCTCAAGGTACATCCTAAAAAAATTGGCCAAATTACATTCAACATGATGCAGGATGAACGATAAGGATGAACTTTGCTCCCATTAAAAAAAAAAAAAATTCAACAATTTCATGGGAGTTGGGTTCATGTTAACTACCGATTACGATTACCTTCACCGACTGCTTTCAACTTTCCTTGAAGACAAATCTTGAGAATCATTGCAGTCTCGAAGTAACAAGGTCCCTTACCGTGACCATCTCGATAAAGTAGATAACGACGTTGTATTCTTACCTGTAGTCACACATGAGATGCACCTGCTTTAGGACAATGACCATTCACCTGGAGTGAAAGGGAGATTTAACTTTTCATCTGTATGAAAGAGCTTGTCACACACCAAAGTAGGAAAGTTTCCACGTACCCGTCACCGTCGTGTACCTCATCAGTTGCTGCTTGTTGTTCTAAACGCTTCCTTTACTCCTGCGCGCAGTTTTCCGACGTGTTGCTTTACTCGAAGGACAAGCTCACGTCCAGCAATCGATTCCGAGTGCGCCGGCGTCTCCGCTTGGCTGATATGAAGGTGTGTGGCCTGCTTACTGGAGGAGTGCTTACTACTCGCTTAAAAATCCTGAACGTTTGCGTTTCGTGTTGGGAGTTTTCGCACCATGTTGTGGTTGTGCACATTTGTGAGGAAATGCTTGCTGCTCCCTTTCTGCCCAGGCAAAAATTCTCTGCAGACTACTGTAGTAGCACCTATTACCAACTCTAGTATCTGAGAGTGCAACTCTCATATACTGTCGTTCTAACTGTAGCATTTTTGCCTGGGTGGGATTAGCTCCAATTATCAAATCGTGAGGACCTTAAATTGCGCAACCCACTGAACTTTTGTCCAAACACAACGAAAAAAGAGAAGCAAAGGCTCAAAGTCCAACATTTCAGTCAAGAGCGGTCCTCATCAGGTACAAAAACGGGGACACGTGCTCTTGGTCTTTTTGACAAAACCTCGAGCTGCTTGTGCTTTTGCATTTCACAACTGTGCTTCTTATGGACCCTCCCATTGGATGGCAAACAGTTCTTCGATGAGTTCAATGTTGTTGGTCCTTTGACGGGAGGTTGTGAAGTTTCTGCACCTGTTTTGTAGATAAAAGGAAGCGAACTGGAAAGTTCAATTCCTCACTGCGTTACGTTGGAGACTTCAGACGTAGCTCTGGTCGTGGCCTCGACGTGAGTTCCACCACTTTTAATCACTCTGTGCTCATGCTCTCTACATTGCTATTGTTGTTCCTACAGTTGCTTATTACACGTATTCGGTCATGTGGTAGGCCTCCATCACGTGTGAAACCTCACGCCTGTTAAAATGCGGACATGTTGAGTTGCCAAATTATTTATCCCCCTGGAAGAAGTAGTGATTTCCCCCCCCCCCCTTTAGTTTCAATGCACGGTCAAGTTGGGAATTCTCACGTTCTTTGACCCCATATCCCTCTCAGGTCCCGTGTTGAGTTGGATAAATGGTTGAAGGACCTGGATCTGGCTATCAGGAAAGCATCGATCAGTTTGGCGACCGCCGTCGATGACGACATGATCTGCAAGAATGCAGGTGAGCATTCTCTTAATTTCTGCAATCTTCCTGACATAATTGATCGTTAAAGCCGTGCATTACAAGTAGGGGCTAATCTATTTATTACATACACGTGAATGGTGAGGAGAGCGTTGGACGAATGCATAAATGGTACGCATGTTTCTGCCATATTTAACTCGCGCACACAAACGAAAAGAGGAGTTTAAGCAATGGGTTCACCTCTGTCTGTCCATCCGTCACACACGTCGGTTTATGAATTCAATTGAAGATTTATTTTGAAAACGAACCTGCCGTTTAACCGTACCTGGGCTCGGAATTTTTTGCCAAATTCCAAACAGGAAGCTTACTGTTTTTAATGACGTCATAAAGGACACAAATAACAAGCACAAATAACTCATGTAACGTGTTTGATAAGGTGGTGTAAAAGACGCCGCTGCTTCAACGACGGTAAATTTATGAGATTAATTTTTTTTTTCTATGACGTTTACAATCTTTATTTTATTTCAATTTAATTATGGACTTGAACACTGCATGGGGTAAGGTGTTCTATGGACTGTAGTTGTGAATGTAATCAACGGATCATCCATCGCCTTCATGCAATAAGTCGATTTCTGGAACAAATAATGCTGAAGTGAAAATCCTGATGGAAGAGCTCAATTTGGAGAGCTAAAGGATCGGTATGCAAATGAATATGAAAAAGATCGAATTGATAGTCGACGTCGATGTGAAAAAGAAAGATCGAAATTGATCATTCGTGTGGAATCGAAGAAACCAGCAATTGAATTTACCGTGGATGGTGTCTTGGTGTTTACCGGACACGTAGCAAGAAGAACGGACAACCGGTGAACAGGAATTACAAACTAGCAACCCAGCGAAGGCCCTGGAAGAAGTGCAGTGAGACCGAAGATCAGATGAAGAGATTAAATCGAAACGTCTGCAGGAGCCCGACGGCCTCAAATCGCATCGAGTCGCCAAAGTTGGCCCATGTTGAGGGAGGCCTTCATCCTGCAGTTAACTAAATAAAGCTTGTCAAATCATCAATAAATCGAAATTAAAAACATGACCGATAGTGTCTTCTAAGATGCAGCAATGATGTGTTTTTGTTGAAAACAAATGGGAATCCAACTGATACCTGCACAGGTATTTTAGCCTCTGTTCAAGTCGTCGCTTTGCCATTGGAAATAACTGGAAGGTGAAATTGACAATCTGTCGCCATCGGACTATAACTCTCACTTGTTTGCCTGCTCAGGATCCTCCTCGGATGAAGAGAACGAGACGATGAAGGCAAGATATCGGGATGACAAGGAGACAAACTTTGAGTTTGAAGAAAAGGAATCTGGAGGTCAGACCGAATCTTCCAGGACCTGGTGTCTTGAGGGTTCTGGTGATTTTCGTCCCAGTTCCACGGCCTATGTGTGCTGGCATCGTGGTACTAGCGTGGCGGCTTTAGATCTGGGCCGCACAGTTGAGGTGAGCAAGCCCTAGATCTGGGCCGCAGAGTCGGAATTGGCATCAAATTCCAACGTTTTGCTGTATCAAGAGTGTTGTGTGGTTTATAATATTTATCTACGTTGACATCCTGTGGTAGTTTAATGAATTTTCCAGGGATTAAAAAAAAAAAACCATCATCCATGGGGTTGGAACGCCTGACGTGAAAACTCTTCTTCATAACCTCCATCACGTGACTTCTCGGTTTTTCATTTCCATGTCCTTTTGTAAAGTCCGGGAACTTCTTTTACTTCTGTTTTACAAGCAAGGAGAGAGCGAGTGTGAGAGTGAGCACGTGTTTTTGTAATTGTGCCGCTGTGGGATGGGTACGGGTACGGGTGTTATCGACTTGCCGAGAATCGGGTTGACCCCCACCATCACCACCACGTATTCCACCATTTTAGCCTTCGGTTGCCCAGTAAAGTTCGGCTACGAGGTCATGTGCCACAGTACGTTTGCACAGCCCCAATGCAGCTGTATCCTGAATCGTTGCTGTCAAATGGGCCCAAGTATCTCGTGGTCAGGCCATGTCCAACATAAATTATAGGTAGACCTATTGGAGCGGCAGCAGCAAAGCTAGGCTGGAGACAGCCGGGCCGTCCTAAAAATTCACGTGGAGGATTTTCGGTTTCGCCTTTGTGCTCAGTCACTGTAAAAGGCCATTGATAAGTCACCACTGGGACAAGCTTCTGTCGGCTGTCCTGCGTGTGCATTGGACCTTGTTCTTCCACGTGTCCGTTATAGTTCCTCCACCAACTTCATGGAGGCCTTCGGTGTGAACAGTGCCAAAGCGTGCTAGTTTGTCGGTGATAGAACTTCAATTCGATCACACACTTCCTCTTTTTGAGTTTCCAACTATCTTTTCTTGATCGTTTGTGTGCCTGGGAATTGTCCTTTAGCGATCCACCCGCTACTTGCATCGCTGTAATGCTCTCACACACGTTACTTGGCACCGGCAGTGCAGCCTGGCTTACTCGGACTACCTCGTATCACTCAAGGTATGGATGTGGCAACCACAAAGACAATGATCTCTGCCTCCCTAGCGTCGTCCGGAACGGCCTGGTTGTGCTTGCCTGAGCTCGGATTGGTTTGTCCGCATGTACGTTTTTTGATTGCCGTCCCTCACCATGAACCAATGGCAACATCTCACGTTTGATGCTCAGTTTGCACGTCTGTCTCCTGGACATGTTCGCATTTTGCTTGGCTTGCACAGTTATATCTTTTTGGGGAGTGTGGGGTGGTGTCTTTTGCATGTCCCTTGTGATCGATCTTGATGTGAAACGATTGTTTTGACTCACGAGAAGCTCCGATAGAAAAACTTATCCATCAATGGGATAAGAGGGGAAACTCCAAATATGGCCTTCTTGGTACGGAGTGCATCCGACCCAATGAGAAGCTTTTATTTGGTATTTTTGTTTCTCTTTTTAGCTGGTGGGACAGTGTAGCTTTTCCATTGCAATCAGTGATGGCGCGGATAAGCTGCGAAGTAAAGTAAGAAGTAGTCGCTACCCCTGCCAATCGTATGATTGAGAGCGCTTGCAGGATAGCCCTGAGTTAATGTACCCGACAGGATGGCCTAGAGGTACGTACACTCGTGTCTAAGCTGTCTAGCCTGGGTTCAAATTGCGACCGAGCTATAAACTGCCATCCTGGTGTTTCACATGCAGGGTGATCAATCAATGAGTGTGTTGTCCCTCGGATGGATGTTAAACAGGCGTCCCATCTGGTCCATCCCATTCCCAGGCGTCCCTTCCCATTTGTTGCTGGATGTTAAAGATATCATGGTGTCCTTCACGAAGAGTAGGCGAGCTATTGCCGGCACCATGGCCTGCTTTTGAATTCCTGCTTTAATCTCCAGAGGTAATTGCATCAGTGGCACAGCCATGCCATCAGCCAATGATGCTGTTTTGTAGCCTTGTGCTACATATGAAGAAAAAGAAGAAGAATGTGTACTCGCCTTTTGAACTGTCTAGTTTTGGCTTCGATCCCCGACTAGGTTTTATCGTCGCCCTGGTGCTTCACAGACATTGATCAGTGTGTGCCGTCCGTCGGCTTGGTGTTCCATCTGTCAGCATGTGCTGTGGGACGTTGTGATCCCACAGTGTCTTAGGTAAGAGTAGTCCAACGTGTGCCGGCATCATGTCCCCATGAATACCATTACTACGTCTGCAGTCCAGCAAAGCAGCCGCCTCCACACGGTGCTCTGCTGCCCTGAATCGTTATTGGGGACTCGAAGATACCCAGATATTTGCCCCCCCCCCCAAGTGGCGACCGGACTTGTTGCAGTTAAAGAAAACGAAGACCTAATCGTGCTAGCAGATTTGAACCGCAGCTTTGAGCATTTGTATAAAACCTCACACAATGTTGGACATTTCCCTTCAATGATGGAGGACAAACCAGCAACGTGGCAGGATGATCCAGACAGTTCCGCATGCAGTTGCTGTTTTCCCGACAGGTTGGGCACTTCGTCCCACATAAACTTGCATTGTCTGCATGTTTATATCTCCTACGCAAGCCCTCGCTCCCCCTCTTCAAATCATTCCTCATTACCTGGCCGTTTCAAAATTCAATAACTCTAACACACTATTGAATTACTACATTCCTTGATTGTGTGCAGAGCAATAGCCTACCTGTTAATATTTGTTTTGACACTCACTACAATGTCCCCCTCACCACATTCCCACCATCCTTCAATAATGACTCGTTTCCCCTGTATAGAAACATCCTCCAACCCCATTGTTATTACTGACGGGGCACTGATTTTTAGGAGTATTTGGTGTGCTGCATGTCAACACGGGATGATACATACAACCTGTGAGCCGCGCCCCTAACCCCCTACCCCATGGTGCTCCTCGACATGCGAACCTCACATTGTCTTTCCCATCACCTTCAGAATCTCCTCTCTGGGTACCTGCTGCGGAAGTTCAAGAACAGCAGCGGCTGGCAGAAGCTCTGGGTTGTCTTCACAAATCTCTGCCTTTTCTTCTACAAATCCTACCAGGTGAGCGGATTGTTGGCTCCACCGCAAACAAGCTACGTCGACAAACACGTAATGTCACCAAATTTCCTCGAGCTGAGGTTTATTTACCCGATTACATCGAAGCTTCAAGAACAAATTCGACAAGCTTGCACAGTGTTCGAATTTATCAAAATAATCTTTGAAATGACCTCCAGGAACAGGGAAATGACCGATTCAGACTTGGGTAGAAAAAAAAATTAATGCAACTTTAAAAGGTGCGAGTACCTATTCTGCAACACAGAGAGAGGGAACCTGCACGAGTACGACGTGCCATCTACAGACAAGGTGTGCATCGTGTTTTTCCAAAGGGATCATACACATTCCCATTATTTTTCCATTTCTAGTAGAGGACCTGGCTTAGACATGTATGCACTTAATTTAGGAGAGGATAACTCAACTGTTTTAGGCTAATATGACCCCAAGGAACAACTTGGGATGTGTGCCAAAATCTCTATCCGGGACGAACAGCCCGAAAATGACCACGCCCTTTTTAAAATGACCACACCCTTTTTCATCGAAAGTGCTACTTCTGACATAGGTGTGTCTTCTAAACCGTTGGAGCTACAGATTTTCTGAGGTGCTCAAAATGTTCAGAATGGCCATGTTTATTTATTTATTTATTTTTTATTTAGGGGGTCATAGAAGAGTGTAAAATTTCTAATTTGAATATTTTATGAGAAAATGGCTAAAAACCGTTTTATTTACCATACTTATTACCATACATACTGAAATTGCCATATATTTATTAACTTAAACTTTCCGGACTTAGAGCAAAGTTAGAAGATTTGTGTCATCTACTAGAGTTGAACTGACAATTTGGAATTTGAAACATACAAGGGATTTTTTAAAAGAAAGAAAGCGAGCATTTGATTAATATAAAGAAATTGTATTTTCAATCATTTACATACTATTATCAATGGAATGTTAACTTAAAATGAAAAATAAAAAAAAACTTATTACTTTAGTAGGCAGCAGTATCTGGAGAGCTTAAATGTTTCAAAGATCAGCAGGGAAATTGCCCAACCACCACAATACAACTTTTAAAACCATAATTATACTGTTTATGTGTCACGTAAACCAGGTTAGGAACATGAAGAGTAACACAACAGAGTCCAGGTATGAGGATGATGAGCAGTGTTCATTCAGTGATAGGGTTTTTACAACAATCACCTCCCTTGCATTTGCAGTACTTGCAACACTTGATCCCAGCTACACTGCAGGAACACCCATTTTTGCGAGCACACTTCCACATGTGCAGGGATTTGGGAGCCTTTGGGTTTGGAGATCACAATCTCAGGGACTAATAAACTGCCCCTTCTTACAAACCCATAAGACTCGGCATTCATAATCAGGGTGGCATCTCTAAATGGGGCTTGGACCACAGCTGCTGTTGGTAATAGCCTCTATGGATATGTTTCCTTGCATTAGTTGAGGTGCAAGTGGTTCTCTCAAAGTCCATCTTGAGGGCATTGCTATCAAATGCAGTGAGACGCAGGTCGTCAAATGTCTCCAGGTCGTTGATGGTTTGAGACACTTGACCAAGAATGTCTCTGCCATCTGTATTGCACTTTTTGCTAGCTGGGACAGTCAAAATTCAGGATCAGAGAGGAATTTCCTGGTTTGCGGACAGCATTCAGGGTGCAAGTTTAGTTGATATCTTGCTGGTTGTATCGCACCCAGTCAGCGCATGGAGTGCTGGGAGACACTTTGTGAGCTCGTCTCCCAGTGCTATGCAGATATCGTGGAGTGGTAATATTGATCTTTTCACTCCTGAGTTGCGGACGAGCCAAAGCTCTTGCAGGCCAAGATTCTCCAATTGACTGTGATGTGGTATAACAGGCACACAAAGACATCTGTGTCACCTGATGACAGCGTCATGGATGTAGGTCCTGACCGGTGACTTAGGATGATGTTCCATGTGCAGGACATTCTGTCATCAGCTTCCTCGTGTGTGCAGTTGAGCCGAGGGAATGAAGAAGCACACCCAGCTGACACCATCCATGCCTGTGGTGATATACGAGGTATAGAGGTTTGGTTCCGTGGTAATTGGTGGTGAGCCACTCAACATAGAATGCCTGGAAAGCAGTTTTGCTGATGGAAGATGACCAAAAGTTCTCTAATACCACTGGAACATTTTGGTTTGGTGATATCACATCAAGGACAATCATTTCTTTTGACTTTCTTCTTCTCCCCCTCTCTCCATTCTTGATGCTGTCCTCTCTGTAAGCATCAAAAACGACATGGATCTCATCACAGTTGTGCTCAGCTTTGGTGACATAGATGTCAAGGCAATAGCAAAGTCATGGAATGTCTTGACGGGCAGATCAAGCTTCTTTAAGGGGACCTTTCTCACCAAGGCCATGAAGTCGATAATGATGGCGTGGGTTTGTGGGAGGTTTCTAGCCCTTTTTATCTATTAGTGGGCACAACTTCAGCAGCTCAGTCCCAAGTTGTGATTTGGTATCTTCCTCAAGTAACCATCTTCGTCAACCAAGAAGAATGCAGAGTGTGGTGATCTCATGCTTGAGTAGCTCCTCAACAGTGAACCCCGGTGACTCCCTACTCAAATAACATGAGAGCTTTGATTGTCTCATCTTTGATGTCTGCTTTGGGAGCCAATTTCAAGGTGGTATTCGGGGACTAAACTTGATTTTGCTAATAGTTGAGTGTATCGATATCGACCTATTTCTGAGTCGATCATCAATAAAATTAGCACAAGCAGTGCTGCCCTCCTTGATACAGCACAACAACTTGTCTACATTTACATCGGTCACAATTTCTCCAGTGAGAACATTCTTCAGTGCTACCTGGTCTTGTGGAGGACTGCATACCTTCAGGAGATACTCCTCATGTCTTGCACCATCCCAACTATCTTAATTACAGTACTTGTGTTGAAGTCGGTGAAGTGAGAGTTCTCCTTCGACATCATCCTTCATCTTCAGGAGGTCAATGTACTGGTCTTTTTTATGCTTGATAATTCCACAGAGCTACTGCTTCCTTCTTTTGTGACCCCCAATTATCCCCACTCACTTTGGCAGGCCGATTGTAGCACTGCTCTAGCGCCTGGTCAAAGGGCACTCCACTACCTTTCTTGGTGGTGTTCATGACAAATCCACCATTCATGTAGGAGTTGTAGAGGAGTGGGAACTTCTCCTTCAGTTGATAGCAGTCCTGGATGGATAAGTCGTTCTCTCTCTCTCTCTCTCTCCGGATCTTGTAGCACTGGTGCTATGAATAAATCAAAAGCAGGCTGAGTGAGTGATAATAGGGTGCATAGAGTGATAGACAATGGGTACATAGATTTTAAAAATACACCCGTGCGGGAGTGACGGTCATCTCTGCGAGAAAATATATAGCCTCCTGAAGGTAGGGCAGTTTTTGCAAACTTTGAAGTCACGTGACACGAAAACGAAAGCGAATATCGAAAATCCAGCCGGTCAAAATTTAGATATTGTCCCAAAAATTCCATATGGCTACAAAATTCCAAATCCCCATCTCACCAATCAGCAAAAACCAGCTCCACACAATCCACTCACCTCATGTCATGCCAAATCTAAAATCAAAATCAAATCCCACATCATCAGCACCATCAGATCCTCATCACCAAAACCATCCATCATCCATCGCACAAATCTCACAAATCAAAATCCCACATCAATCACACCAAATCATCAACCCCGATCAACGTAAAAATAATTTTATTTCAGATCGTTTGAGATGGCAGAGGAGATAGAATTTGAAATCGTCATTTCGCAACTTTCAAAGGCCTCGTAGCGCTTGACCTTGACCTCGGTGACCTTGAAGTCATACCATCGTGTACGTTCTCATCGACCTCTATCAGGATCACTAATGACCACATCTCCCGCTTCAACTTCATTGTGAACGGACGGACGGACGGACGGACGGACAGATGGATCGTCACCTCTCCTCTCAACACCAATATTATTCGGTCATGCTCGAAGAGATGACCTAAAAAGGGCGTGGTCATTTTCAGGCTGTTCGTCCCGGATAGAGATTTTGGCACA
>CM068968.1:67931381-67945493 GCA_035128595.1 Eptatretus atami | reverse complement strand
GGCAGGGGGGGGGAGAGGTATGGGTGAGGACTAAGAAGAAACTCAAGCAAATGGAGGCGTGCGAGAAATAAAAAGCAAGTCCGAAGAGACAGGAGTAGATGTGACGCAAGCAGCAATGGAAAGACAGGCAGAAAAGGTTGTGGGTGGGGGAGAGGGGGTTAAGGGTTGTCGTCATTTTGAGTATGTGAGATGCAAATTGTTTTAACATAACATCAAGGGAATAATTGTGTAAACGCAGCGACCCAGAGGGGCCCGAGAACACGGGGGATGTGAACGAACGCCAAACTTGCACACAAGAAGTGCTCCCTTTTCCAGTTGCACACATCTTCGTGACGATTTGGCAACAATAAACGTAAACGTCGACTCCGCGTACACACTCCAGAACCTCATGTCGATCCGGATACCCTCCGAGGGAACTGTGCTAGGCACGTGCTACTACGTCCGACTTGCGCACACAAACAAACGGGAGAATTTAACCAAACGGTAAAGATTTCTTCAACGGCTCCACATGGTCACCAGGACGACCGTGGAATCTCATTCTTTACAAGAGGAGTGGCTTCAACAGCTGTGAGAATTCCACAGCGACCTGCCAGCGGAAGGGAGGGATCGCTGGGAACGCATGGAGGGGGAGAGGGAGCGTCATGGCAAACGGCGGCAGCGAGTGATGAGGTGTAAAGGGGCAGGTGCTATAATGAGTGACAATCCCCATTTTAGATAAATCAAGAAGACAAAGCGATTCGCTTGGATTGCATCCGGATCGAGCTTACAATTTAAGGGACGGGGTCTGAAAGGGTGCATGATCTCAACAAACAAAAGATAGGGTTCCACCCGCTCCCCAGATTAAACCTCACGCAGTGGGAATCGCCGTCACGTTGTTCAGAATTTGAACAGCACAAGTTATCCGTCTCGATACTCCCGGGGACGCGCAAATGCCAGATCCATCAAACCCAGCGAACGCCAACGGCAGCATTGTCCAACACTCAGACCCACGACCATTAGTCCATTTCAACGCAAATTTATCAACGGCTGAATAATTATTTTTCAAATCTGCGCCACCTGAGAACACCGCCACAAGGACGGCCGGACAGACCGGCATCGAGCCGCCATGGTCTCACTCACAGACTGGCCATCCCTCTCGCCTGTAACCCCAAGTTCACCTTCCATGGTCGTTCAGGCAATTATTCATCAGAATCACGTCACCGTCGCTTGAGAAAAAAAAAATCCGGAGGCAAACTCGGCTTGGGTACTTCCGTTCCAGAGAAAGGACTTACGGACGCTTTACGCAGACCCTCAAATCTACAAACTGAAATAAGGATCGGATAAGAGCAAATTCAATGTCAGGCGTACCCGTCGTACATCAAACGGAATGATCTGAAAATATCTGGCAAAGCCATGGCACGTCGAGGCCTGGTCTTCACCGGGCCATATAACAGTCGTACGATTACGCACAGTTGTCGGAACCATTGGCTCGTTATGCTTCCAACGAGCTCGAGCTACGTGTCCTTCAAACAATTTGTCCACATGCGCAAAATGTCCATGAGATTCTCGTGGGTAAGGACACGGGATTGGCATTCCAGAGGTTATGGATTCAAATCGGGCCGAAGGTACGAAGGATTTGCATTCCAAGCTTTTGGGACCCCAATAAGTGCTATGTCATAAAAGGGTTGCTGATAAAAAAAACCCAGCTGGCTTATGAATGAACTCGTAGGTATAATACACCTGCTACACTTGGTCTGTTCTGGACTGTACGAAACTCCAGTCCACATGATGCTGGACTCTTAATTCCCTCAGGACATCTTGGCATGGACACTTAGATACCATCAACGGAGGCAGCGTCACCTAACATCCCGTTATGGGGGTTGGGGGTGGGGAACAAATCAAAACACCCTCCTTGGGCCTTGAGCACTCACTCGTCGGAATCGTCCGAACTCGAGTCATCGTGACCCTCGGCCTTCCAGCGGTTGTAGCGGTCGATGAGTTCTGTGAGGTACGACGTTTTCTTGGCAGACCGTTGGATAAACTTGTGCTTCACCAGCTCTTTCGCCGTCGGCCTCTGTGAAGCATCACAACAGCATGACAGGTAAAGTTTCAAGTTTCGCCCCAATGGCGTCTAGGGAGGGTAGGGGCAATGACTGGAAGGGAATTTGCACACGTCTGAAGAAACAGCGATGTTCCCAGTTTGCAGTTCTTAGTACCAATCGCTTCATTACAAAGGAATCGCAAGGGGAGTTAGGGTTGGGGTTGGGTGGGGTAAGGCTTGTGAGTAATCGATAGGGTGTATTAACCATCTGGGATGTTTTCATGGGATCGATTTACAAAAAGTCAAAAGTTAAAAACACGTGACTGCTCATGCTCATTCTTGATTGTGTATTCACAGCTCCTGACAGCAGAGGGAAAGGAAGTAGTTTGTATGCAACAATCGACCGGGGAGAGGGGGTTGGGGGAGCGGCGGAATAAAGACAAACAGCACGGGCATACACACAAGCACACTTACAAACTGCGGGTCCTTGTTCAAGCAGGCATCCACAAACTCCTTAAAAGCTTTACTGTAGTTCCCCTCCAGCGTGGGTGGGTTGTTCTTGGGAATGAGGAACAGAACCCGCATGGGATGCAACTCGGAGTTTGGTGGTTCTCCTTTGGCCAACTCAATCGCAGTAATGCCCAAAGACCAGATATCAGCCTTGGTGGGTGTGCGGTTGAAGAAGAGAATGGGAGGATTGGGAGGGTGAGGGGAGAAGAGGGGTGGGAGTGGATGGCGGGGTGGAAGTGGGGGAAAAGTCGAGATCAGATACATTTTCATGTACAAAGAAAAAATAATAAAAAATAAAAGAATCGATGTAAATGGGCTGAGTTAAGTACGCAGCGATTCGGAGCAGCGTACGTAACCTAGGAGACAATCTCCACACGCATTGTACACACAGGAAGACGAGGAGAGGAATTTGTGATAAAAACGTTTGCTATTTTTGCACAGAGAGTGGATCGGAGCACAAGATAGCGAAGGAATAAAGTTTGTTGGGAAAAGGAAATGGGGGCGTGGGGAGGTTGTTTGGGGAGGGGGGGGGCATAGTATTGGAACCAAATTACCAATGGTGTAGGAAACCAGGATGAGTGGTGTTAAGGTGCGGTACTCTAACACTGCATTCACTGACAGCACATCTGAGCGAGCTTCATCTCATGATGCGGATACGAACGTCAACATGAGGTCGGCGCAATGATCTTCAAGACGGAATCCAGGTCTAGGTTTCACACCACGTGACCACTTACCTTAATGTGACAACGCCTCGCATGCAAACACATTCCTATATATAAAGCAAAAAACAAAAACAAAAAAAACTTCAACCGTACAAACTCCAGTGATGTTTGAAGGTGTAAGAGTGAAGGTTAAAGGAGCACCGTGAATGCACACGTCGAACGAACACCTCCGGAACTCTGGGCAAAGAGCCAAGGCGGCGCTCGCGGCAAATCAAACGAACCTTCGGCTTCGGAGAAAGAAGACGGATCAGGTTTAGACAAAGTTACACGATGAGTAACGGTCCTGGCCTTGGCCGACGATCAGGGAAGGCGAGTTCCAGAAAGCACGTCTGCTTCGTCATCACACCGTCAAGCACGTGTCGCCACAACGGCCCAGACACACTATTGAGAAATCTCTCACAGTCACTGACGAGAGTGCGTGACAACACCAAGGATCCGACACGACGACGATCGAACTCCCGGCCTCTGCTGTCTGGTGCACGTCCATTCCTGGGAGGCGCGGGTGGTTTCCATGCCGAGCCGGTTGTGCCGTGAAACATGGCGAACCCACAATGTGAATGAGCTTCACCTTTGGGATCGAATGTTCAAGGGAATGCATCAAGGACATGTCAATGAACATTTGCACAACAAACTGGTGATCTCATCGGCACAGGAATGTTCAGATGCCTTGAAGTGGAGACGCCTGGACAAACTAACAAAAGGCAACGACATCACCAGACACAAACGAGGTCGAAGGGAGCCCTACCTTTTTAACACAACTAGTGGGTCGAAAAGGAGTGTTCTCTGCCCAGGCTGAGAGGACATCTTCGCTTTCCCCAATCAGATCACCACACTCACTCTACCTTGCCTCCAGGCTTGGTGTCATCTGCAAACTTGGAAAGTACTTTAACTCCTCTGTCTGAAACGGATATACATTATAAACAATAACCGTCCTGTACCGATCCTTGAGGTAGCCCACACATTCTCACTGACATTCTTCACTTCCTGTCCCGAAACTCTAAGGCAAGTCTCCATCCAGTTTGCAAACCACAGGCAGGTCTCGATCCAGTTTGCTAACCACAGGCAGGTCTCGATCCAGTTTGCTAACCACAAGCCGGTTTCCATCCAGTTTGCTATCCATAAGTAGGTCTCCATCCAGTTTGCTATCCACAAGCCGGTCTCCATCCAATTTGCTATCCACAAGCAGGTCTCCATCCAGTTTGCTATCCACAAACAGTTCTCGATCCAGTTTGCTATCCAGTAGCAGTTCTCGATCCAGTTTGCTATCCAGAAGCAGTTCTCGATCCAGTTTGCCATCCACAAGCAGTTCTCGATCCAGTTTGCCATCCACAAGCCGGTTTCCATCCAGTTTGCTATCCATAGTAGGTCTCCATCCAGTTTGCTATCCACAAGCCGGTCTCCATCCAGTTTGCTATCCACAAGCAGGTCTCCATCCAGTTTGCTATCCACAACAGTTCTCGATCCAGTTTGCTATCCAGTAGCAGTTCTCGATCCAGTTTGCTATCCAGAAGCAGTTCTCGATCCAGTTTGCCATCCACAAGCAGTTCTCGATCCAGTTTGCCATCCACAAGCAGTTCTCGATCCAGTTTGCCATCCACAAGCAGTTTCTCGATCCAGTTTGCCTCCACAAGCAGGTTTCTATGCAGTTTGCCATCCATAAGCAGGTTTTGATCCAGTTTGTGATCCACAAGCATTCTCAGATCCAGTTTGCTATCCACAAGCAGTTCTCGATCCAGTTTTGCCATCCATAAGCAGTTCTCGATCCAGTTTGCCATCTACAAGCAGGTCTCGATCCAGTTTGCGATCCATAAGCAGTTCTCGATCCAGTTTGCGATCCATAAGCAGTTCTCGATCCAGTTTGCGATCCATAAGCAGGTCTCAATCCAGTTTGCCATTACAAGCAGGTCTCGAATCCCAGTTTGCGATCCATAAGCAGGTCTCGATCCAGTTTGCGATCCATAAGCAGGTCTCGATCCAGTTTGCGATCCATAAGCAGTTCTCAATCCAGTTTGCCATCCAAAAGCAGGTCTTGATCCAGTTTGCGATCCATAAGTAGGTCTCCATCCAGTTTGCTATCCATAAGCAGGTCTCGATCCAGTTTGCGATCCACAAGTAGGTCTGGATGTGGTTTTTTTTTTACTCCACCCATCAACTAACTGCACAAGCCCAAATCTTAACAAACAGCCTTTGGTGTGTTACCTTCTCCAAAGCCTTCTGGAAATCCAGGTATAAATCAAGAATGAACCCGACGAACCAAACACTCGTACAATTTCCTCCTCTCAAATTTATTTCCCTTCTCCTTATTCACCCCCCGATCCTACTTTCCCTTCACTTCCTTTAAATTATCTACTTTTGTTTTCCTATGTTAGCTTTCCACCTCAGTGCACACTGAAATAAATTCTCCCCAAATGCAATTCCTCTGCCAGTTTAAACGCGCTGCAGATAATTGGACCGTCCATCATGCACGACGTCCAACTCCTGTACCGCTTTATTAGATTTTTCCTCATGGTGCAGTTCTACACATACGAGTTCATCAGCAGGAGTGAGATCCCAAAGAAGAAAATGCACACTTGCAAACTACCAACCGTTCTCAGCAATTTACGGTACTTCTCTTGTGTGTCATCGCTCATATCTTCATCACCCTCGATGCGTGCTGCGTGTGTAGAATGGACAACCTGTTGTCGAATTAATTGTGTTGTGGTGTCCCAAAGTGGGGATTTTCAGCCCGTTCATAATAATTGTGTGTGTGTGTGTGTGTGTGTGTGTGTGTGTGTGTGTGTGTGTGTGCGCGTGTGTGCCAGACAGAGAGAGAGAGTTAATGAGACAGGCCGAAGTTGATTTCTGAGCTCTCCGTGCCGACGCCTCCAACACAGATACATCTTGCATCACAGTTTGGCTTTTCAGCTTCGCAATTCCAGTGAAGGGCGAGTCAGCATTCTGTTGGTATTGGCAGTTTGCTTAAAATATGTATAACCCAGAATGGGAAGAAAGGAACAAACAATGGTGGCCTCATTGTGAACACTGGACTGGTGCTGCAAAAGTTGTCGGTTAAAATCCGGTTGAAAGCTGCTGGATATCTCGATTCTCGGATTCTGGAAAGCGAGCTCATCTCAGGAGAAATACGACTCCAACTGGATTGTCAGGAAAAACCCAGATGGTTCATTAAAGACAAATCAGAGAGTATCATGTGCCGGTCTTTCCTTGTCTTGGTCTGGTCTGGTCGAAATGCGATGCCACTCAACACTTTGTGGTCACCGTTGCCCTCGGGGCATAATGGGATGGCCATCAAAACACTACCTGCAAAAAGGAAGTGCCACCCAAACACACCCTAATCCAGAAGGAGTTTTACCATTTCGTCATTGCTCCGCAATCACCAAAATCACAACCTTGGGGCAACACAACTCTGCAATGAAACAAAGAACAAAGGCTTTGCGGAGCGAGTAGTTCAAAACGCAACATCCTTACATCAATCAACAACCCCCACGTCGGCGTTCAAGTCAACTTAAACAAACACTCAGCGAGCCAGGTTGCAGCCAATACGCGCATGTGGTGGAGATCTCACAATATCGACGAGCGAACAAGCACTATCCTCACCTTGAAGTCGTAAGCAGACTGCTTGATGACCTCCGGTGCCATCCAGAACGGAGTACCCACAAACGTGTTCCGTTTGATCTGCGTGTCAGTGAGCTGCCCGGCCACACCAAAGTCCGCCAGTTTTACGTCTCCTTGTTCAGACAGGAGAACGTTGGCGGCTGGGGAAAAGGAGAGTGACAGACGTTACCCCGCATCGTCCGTGTTGTAAAAACAAAACATGAAATCGGTTGCATCCTCATCCTCATCCTCAAACAAAACACAATAATCCATCGAGTCTTTCTTCACGTAAATAAGGTAGGTGGCTCTGAAGGTGTCCTGAAATTGACAACAAAAGGTACGAGAGAGATGAATCACAAAGGACCAAGGATACCATTTTAACGTCTCCAGGAATGGACGACAAGCTCAATATTGCATCAAAGCCAATCAACGCGTATCCATCCTCTTTAGGTTGAGACTTCCCGTTATGGCCAAGTCCCGTGCGACGACTTCCTCGATACGTAGCCAAACAGCAAGATACCAAAGCGATCATTTTGGACGGCAACACAAAGACGACGACGAAAACAAAGCGAGGCCAAGCTTCACTTTACAAGAACAGGATACGTAGATCAAGGCAAAATTAAAATATTTTGATGCACGCCGACGAGCCCTTGCAACTACGACTGGCAACTTAGAACATGCACCGTCGATCGTGGACGCGATGCTGCCTACCTTTGATATCCCTGTGTATTTTCCTCTCCGAATGCAGGTAATCCAGGCCTTTTAAGATCTCCCGTAGGATCGTAGCTATCTGGTGCTCTTCGAGTGGGCCAGGTTTGATCTGCGATAAAACAAGTGGTTTTTTGGGGGGGTTTTTTTTTAACCAACACAGCCAAAAGCATGCAAGTGTTTTTCCTTTTAATATCAAAACCAACCTCAGCTGGCAGTCAAACAACAACCCAACGATTAACCGACAATTTATCACAATGCATCCCCCCCACCCCCCAAGGTTAAGACAAACAAAACCAGGCTTTGGATCAAGCTCTATGTTGACCTGCCATAAAAACTCGGCTTCACATCGCAGGTGTGACTGCCAGGTGCTGTACTGTCTTTACCGATCTGCCCGTCGAGGACACGGCGAACGGGGACTCAACCCAAAGTACTTACCAAATCCAACGCAGAGCCACCGCCCAAGTACTCCATGATTATCCATAGCTTTGTACCCTGAAAGGCAACAAAAGCACATTCCACATGCGGTAGGGTGAGCGAAACGTGAGGTGGTGCGTTTTCACAGGTACGAGGTGATCATGTACCCATTTCACAACGGCAACCATCAACAGCAGTTAACAAGCACTTTCTTACAGGATTCTGCTTTGCGATCGCTGTGCGACAAGGCCTCGGTGCTTGCGGGAGAACGGCTCGGACGAAACCCGATCCGTTATGCATCCTCGTAACCTTTGACCTCCCGACTCCTGGAGTCTCCCGTGCCCATTGCAAAATGTCATCACAGTCGTCTGTTGTGCGATGTCACACCAATGAGCCAGGTAATAGCAATGCAGGTGCGCACCAGAAAGAAACTAGAACGGCACTCGGTGGAGCGCACACCTCCGCCAGGTTGAACAGTTTACGTTTTGTATCCCACCGTTAGGCCCGATCTGCATCCAAGCCTTTCCCAAAATCTAATCGGCTTGTTCTCGTCAACCACCCAACCTGTCGACCAAGTTTCGTCCAAAACCTTTTAAGATATCCAGCACACAGACAAACAGACAGACAGACAGGTGTGAAAACATAACCTTCGTCCACCTTTGGTGGCGGAGGTAAAGAGTGGCGGAGCCACAAAAATACAAAACGTCTGGGTTCTGTCAGAGTTTGGAAACTTAGTTGGACGCTTCATTGCACACAAAGCTTTTCACAAAATATACTGTGATACAAGTTCAAAGAACCATCACAACCGGCAATAAAAAGTCAAACAAGCGACACACACTCAAAACCACCAGCAATAGCTCCTTTGCTCTCCGATGTGCAACCAAAAGCCTCAGAAGTATCCTGTTCGGTTCTTACCGCACACGCAACCAAAGGAGAGGTGTCGTCAAAGTCCACCAACGCTTCTTTGTTAACGGTGGTCAATTTCACCGCAGTACAGGCAAGTGTAAGCAAAACAAACATGGGATGCTTGAAAAAAATAAAACATTGGACAAACAGCTCAAAGCCAGGCCAAACATACCAATGCATCGTTATGCAAAGCCTGGATGGCAATTTAGACGCATCTGAATGTCTACGGGCCAATTTAAACCCAAAGAGTCAAAGTCAATGTCTACAGGCCCACGACTATGTCAGGTGAAAGCCAGGTGAAAGCCAACGGGCGTGCAAGATCCATCGTGTAAGGGTCATTCCATTTGGTGTTCCGGTCAACCATTTCAGAATATGCAATTACGTCGACCACCCCTTTACGTGTGGATGCGTCACTCTCGCCAGCAAAATAATTCCTGGTGTGATCGTTGCATTCTCTGTGGTTGTTCATCGGCACGATGCACTTGAGGTTCACAATTCGCGTGCACGTCCGAGGGCGCCGTGCCTGAAGGGAAAGCCAAGACGTGCCGATCCCGCTATCGATTCTCTTTGGCTAAAGCACCTGGAGAGCAGCCAGCCGCAGTGAAAGCGTTTAATCATCGAGGCCATTCGGCTATTTGTGCGCTCCATAAAAATAGCGAACTAAAAAAAGATAATATCCTCTTATATCCCAGCAGGAGAAATTTTTTTTCAGACTTTTCACGTGGGCCGTGCGGCCTGGTCAAAAGGTGAACAAACGTGCAAAGGACGTATGTAAACCTCGGGCTGCCGCAATGGAGCAAACAAAAGGAGCGGTGAAGGAACAGCTGTGCCTACACGTCGACACAGAAGCTTGACAGGCAAATGTCATGCATGTCGTTTCATACGAGGCTAGCGCGACAGGCAGAAAACGGCTCCCGACACTCGCGTAATTGTTTTTGCATGAACGACAAACTTATTAAGCCGCCACAGTGCGAGTGCAGCTCCTCGAGGAAATAACAGCACGCCGAGGCCATATTTGCATTGCATGGGCCGACTGGAATTTTTCCTCCAATCAAGAATTTCTGAAAGCCACGGCAGATCACAGTTCAACAAAAGAAATCCTGGCTCCTCAATGAAGGAAAATTCTCAATGCAACCAGGTGAGCCTGTGCAGTGAAAACGACACAACGATAAACAGAACTGTTGTTGATGTTGATGTTAATGTTGATGTGTGTTCTGCAGCTGCAGTTGTAGAAACATCTTACAGTCGCAACCAGAAACATCCAACACTTCTTCACTGTTCGCCACTGTATCTTGTCCTCAGCCAATATCCCGAGCTCCCTTCTTAGGTCCTTCTTCAATCTAAGTGTTCCGTGCCGTCCTTCTTGTAGGTCAGTCCACAGCACATTAAAAGCAGGTTTGTGTGGTGACAAACCACAGCGTATGCCCGACGTATGCAAAATTTGCCGAATACGCTGGTACACGTCGAATACGTTATGGGTAAGTTTTGTATACGTTAAGAGCACGCTGAAGCACGCTAAAGCACGCTGGCATACGTCGTAGTACGCTGAGTATGTCGACAAATTTTCAGCATGTTGAAAATTTTTCAACGTATGCCAGCGTATGACACACGTTCCGCATACGCTGGCCATAAGTTGTAGGCACGTTATGCGATCGTTGACACAGGTCGACACACATTACTTGTAAGTTACTCATAAGTCGAAACACGTCGAGGTAATGTTTAGCGTCAGTGTTCCAGACTCCCTGGTTTTTTTGGGGGTTTTTTTTTTCTTCTTCGGCAAGACGGTGATGTTGACACTTCGATTTCTAGTGCGGTTATGATTTAAATCGTTGAGTGGCAGCCTATTAATTATATTATATTATAACCGCACTAGAAATCGAAGTGTCAACGTCACCGTCGTACCGAAGAAAAAAAAAAAAAACAAACAAACAAAAAAAAAACCAGGGAGTCTGGAACACTGACGCTAACCATTACCTTGACGTGTTTCGACTCATGAGTAACTTGCAAGTAACGTGTGCCGACGTGTGTCAACGATCGCGTAACGTGCCTACAACACGTTACTCATAGGTTAGAAATAAGTTTCGGGTACGCTAAACATTACCTCGACGTATTTCGACTTATGAGTAACTTACAAGTAACGTGTGTCGACGTGTGTCAACGATCGCGTAACGTGCCTACAACTTATGGCCAGTGTTATGCGGAACGTGTGAGTCATACGCTGGCATACGTCGAAAAATTTCAAGCATGTTAAAATTTGTCGACGAGCTCGGCGTACCACAACGTATGCCAGCGTACTACGACGTATGCCAGCATGCTCTTAACGTATACAAAACTTACCCATAACGTATTCGACATGTGCCAGCGTTTTAGACAAATTTTTCATACGTCGGCATACGCTGCCTAAATCGTCAAGGTGTGACAGGGCCTTTAGCTTCGTTCTTAAAGAGTTTTGCGGCCTTGAGTGGCTCTGCTGCTGTTGGCAGTAGTCCACCAAGAGGCTCCTTTTCCTCATCTATGAAGTCCACATCGTCTGCACATTCCATCTCCAACATCTCCCAGTGTTGATATTGGAAGGTTTGTTCTTGTGGAGTGTACTTGCACAGATAACAGGGCTGCAGCGAGATAGCAGGTGAAAAGTACAGGTAAGAGACCGTCTCCCTGTGGGGAACCAATCGAGGTTTCAAATTCAGCAGCCCACACTGTCTTGACACGCACCCTCAGCATGATGCCTGCCAGTAGCGCTCACTCGACGCAGCACAGAGTCACAGTCAGCGAGATGGAGCACATCAAGGATCTTTGATCGCCCGATGGTGTCGAAGGCCCGCGACATGTCTATGTCCATTTTATGGAAGTCTCAATATTTGGGCATGACCACAGACACCATCATATGTTGAGCCCAAACAATGTCAGTGCAGCTACGCCAACATTTAATACCGCTCTGGCAGGCTTTGATGAAATGGTCAATCTTGTCTCAGATGCGGCACAAGGTCACATTAGAGAGGATCTTCCCGATGCTGTTCAGGAGCACAATAAGCTGCAGATTTGCTGGCAGACCAGGTGGCTTCTTAGGCTTAGGTAATGCAATGAGGGTAGTGCTGGCCCACAGCATCGATAGGCAGGTTTTTCTCAAAGACAGAGCCGATTATGTGCATAATTGGTTTGGAAATGGTGTCACCTGCATACTTCAGGAGTTCATTTCTGATGCCATCAAGTCCAGATGCACACTCATTATTCAGGGCTGTCAGAACCCTCTCAACTTCCACTGCTTCGACTGGTGTGTGTCGTGGCCTTGGATCGCCTGCGAACGGGTGTAAAGGCTCATTATCTGAGTCTGGGAATTGTTTCTTGAACCATTATCTGATCACATCAGCTTTCCCCTGGTCAGTCCCAATGAAATGTCCCTCAGAGTTGTACACAGTGAGCGATGGTAGGGGACCAGCAGCCCTCAGTGCTTTGACTGCCCTCCACATCTTTCGACCGTCATCTGTGGCAGTTATATCATCCACCAGAGAGTCTGCTCGTAGGATGGTGAGTTCTCTTAGGCATTGACCGATGTGGCGCAGGATGTTGTTGCGTTCCTTTCGTAGTTCAGTGTGATCTTCACTCCGGCCACTCTGGTAGATACGTAATCATCATGCTTTCTGCTGTTCAGACAGCTTCACCACAAGAGGGTCACGAGTGTGACGTCCAGCTCAGTTATTGTTCTTTACTACTCCTACGTCACTGACAGCTGATGTTTCCACACACTTAGGTACCTTAGTGAGAACCTCATTTGGATCACAGTTGAGGTCGATCTCGGCCATCTCCTCTCTGAGGGTCTTCTGGTCAGAGTTAAGATCTGCTCCACCGTAGGAGTGTGAATCCTGAAGCAATGGCTCTGCTTCGACTGTACACATCACAAAGTCGATCTGATTGAAGACTGCTGCTGTGGCCTTGGGACCTGCTGGAGCCTTGCGATCAGCGATATGCCCTGTCCACGTTGTTTGGAGATGGCAAGGGTGTTTAAAAGCCGTGTTGGCGACAAATGAACGCTGCCAATGTGTCTCCATTGCTGTTTGGTTTACCCACTTCATAGGAACCCAAGCACGTGCTAAATCCTACTTCCTTGCCTGCCTTGCAGACCTTCCCCAGCTTGGAATTGAAGTCGCCACACACAAACGGTTGCCATCTGGCTGGAATAGTGATGGCCAAGCATCGTTCAGCACAGAGGAAATCGACTCGGGAGGGATCCTCTCGTGCCCTCTCAGAAGTTGGGCCATGAATGTTAAAACAATGCGGTACTTCGTGGTAGTGGCATTTCACATCAGCATAGCCAGATCGATGATTGCAACACGATCTCCGCCATACCCAAAACCCAGCACATAGTCGAAAAGTCTTGGTCCGATTACAAAGCCCAGGCCTCAGTATGTGGATTGTTTGTGCTGCATGAGCACCAACTTTTGGCCGGTGTGAAAGTGCTGCTCTGAGTGGGTAGCCACCTTTGTCTCTTGAATACACACAACGTCCATGTTGTAGTGCTCACAATCAGCTCCTAGTGTCTCCCGATTTGATGCCGTGGTAAAATCTCACACATTCGATATTGCGATTGCGAACTCCTTGGGAAGTGGTGGTGCCAGAGGGCGGTGGACACAGTTTCTTTATTCGAGGTTAGACATTGACAGGATGTCGGAATTGCCTTTTCAAATCAAGCTGCTAAAAAAGAAAATTACAAAAAAATATATTCTTCATTCTTTCTCCAGAGATCCCCACTTGACGGAATTATTAAATGGCGGGAAATCAAAGGTGCCACCTATCCACCATGGTTACAAACACGGCAAAGCTATTTAATCCCCTCCAACGCTTCCCCTCTTCAAAAATCATCAAAGTCCTATCTGCATGAGAAAGTTGGGCTTTCATCCATTGCACCGAAGTCAATCTTGGCTTTGCTGGAGATTCGGGAGATTCGGGTGTCTTCCCGTTCCAAAACATTCCCTGCTCGTTCCGACAATTCCATTGCCTGCTCTACATGATTAAAGCACGATGTATGGATTTATTATTAGCCTCGATCCGCATCGAAAGGTTATTCTGCAAAGGTGGGGCAACACGACTGATTACCCTTTGACCTCTGATGCTTACAATGCTAACTGTGAGCGGTGCTGGATAGTGTCCGAGTAATGGTGATTTCATTTCACCACAATGTGGGTGGAGTTAGGGAAAGGAAGGTGGGTACATTTCGAAACTAGGATCACACGTTGGATG
>CM068968.1:67914393-67931371 GCA_035128595.1 Eptatretus atami | reverse complement strand
CAGTCACGAAAAAGAGCGCTTCAAAACCAAGAACACCGACGTGATAGCGCATCAGGATGACACCTGCTCCCTTCCTGAGCACAGTCTCACCTGTCGTAAGTAGCAAACCTTTAGCACATGCAGTCAAACACCAAGGTCGATTACAGGCAAATCATTAAATCGATAAATTTAAATGACGTCGAATCCCGAAAGGGCTCCAACGAAGCCGCAGTTGAACTGTCCTTCAACTCCAATTCAAAGCTACTTTGCAATGACAAAGCCAGTGCGAGGTTGGTAATCGACAGCACAGCTTGCTCGTTATAACTGAAAACTAGTCCACTCGTAGCGCGTCTCACCTTGAGGAAGGAGCCGTAATATCGAGTGACGTAAGGGCTGTCGCACTGACTCAGCACTGTAATCTCCTGCTGGATGTCCTCAATCTCATCCTCCGCCTCCTCCAGGTCGATAATTTTGATGGCAACCACCTCCTTGCTCCGATTGTCGATCCCCTTGAAGACCTCTCCGAAAGACCCTTTTCCGATGCGCTCCTGTTTTGTGAAGAGCTCCTCTGGGTCGGCTCGTGTATTCTACGTTGGGTAAACGGGAACAATAACACAAGTGGATGAGGAAAAGGTAGGGAAGTAAGGAAGAGTCCATCAATATACATTGTTGTCATCCTTGAACTCTTCAATCATAGGAAGGTACTTATCAAAGACGTACGTCGTCCACACACTCATGCTGATGCTGGATGGCAGGATGGTGCGTTGCTCGCATTCAACAAACGTGGCAATTACGTGGATAAATATATTAAATTAAATAACCGATTGGAAGATGCTTTTGAAATCACTTTGGAAGATTATGAGTGGTGCTGCCTTTTCCTCAGCCGTGTTTTAGCACTCGACCGACCAATCTTTACATCCTAGTTCGGGCATTTGGACTTTGCAGTGAACCGTAGTGAGATGTCGAGGTGACAAAGTGCGGCAGGCAAATCAACCCCTCCCCAAAAAGGCAACAATGAACCAGCTGGGTTTTCCCAGCAATCTATCCAGGTAACTCTCCTTCGATGACCTCCATCATGGACAAGCTTGCAATTAAAAACCCTTCATACAGGAGCCGGACTTAAACCGAAGAACTTCTGTAGGGTCACGTTGTTTAAAATGTCAAAGTACAGGCTCTACCATTGGCACGTATTGGGTGGGGCATCGTTCACATTCAAGAATGCTTCACGGGCTGCAAACATATTTCTGGTGAGCGTCAACAAAAAGAAAGAAGAGCAGTGAAAACCCCGTGAATGAGCTAGATAATGGCAGGCACAATCGCACGACTGCTTCGAGGTTTTGCATAATAACCCTCGATCGAGGAATGTCACCGAGGACGTGCGGTACAAACAACCGAGAGAAAGGCAACAGCGACACGCTCCGTCCCAATCAAAAGGGGTTTGCCAACAATGGGGATTAAGTTACGATTGAGGAAGCAGCAACGTTTGCCGAGTAACCACCTGGACAACGCCTGACAGCACGGCAGCTGGAGGGCGTGCTTCTGAAGGTCGCTTGTGATGCAATGACAACAAACACGTGACACACCCACGGCGGCAGCTCTCTCGGGTGGAACTAGGCGGCAGAAAGGCGCTGGATTCTGGGTACAAACCGCCACAAGAGGCAGTGTTTGGAACACAGAGATGCCATGTCATTTAGAAAGCATTCCAAGGAGGGCCATTACCTTCCATTGCGTATGTACTACGTGGTACCAGTAAAAGCAAACTTTGTACCAGCTGTTTGTCTTCAGTTGAACAAGCTTGGTTTTCCTTCTCCTTGAGCAGACTGTGGGTGGAATGCTGGAGTCAATCGCAGTTTGCAGCCAACGACGTCGGTACAGAAATGGCAGGAAGGGAAGCTCGGTGCAAAACAAAAAGTACATGTACAACAAATTCCGCACGCACTCACAACCTCACGCACTCCGATACATACATACACACAGTCTCCCCAAATGTCAATCAAAGCAAATAAAGGTACCGCCTTTGGTGTAAAACCAGGGAAATGCAGATCAACCATGAGAAGTTGAAAACCCTCAGTGCAGAACTGAACTCTTTAAAAAAAAATACGAGAGCGGCACTCGGGAGAGCGCGTGCCTCTGCCAGGCTGAACGGGTTACGTTTTGGATCCCACTGATGGGCCGGATATGAGGACCTTCAGAACCAAATCTAATTGGCTTGTTCTTCTCACCTACTAAACTCATCCATCAAGTTTTGTCATAATCCATCCAGAACTGTTTGAAATATCAAAAAATTCTCGGATCCGGATCTTCATCAGAATTGAATCAATTCATCCTTGTTACACACCGAACGTGTCCACCAAGTTTCGTCCACATCCGTCAATAACTTTTTGAGATATCCTGCTCACAGACGGACGGACAGACATACGGGGTGAAAACATAACCTCCGTGCACCTTTGGTGGCGGTGGTAATAATTTTCATGCATTTCCGTCAGATCTGCACATAAATGTAATCAGAAAGAACGTTGCAGAGCACCGCGAGGCTGGTCACACGGCGACGCAGGCCCGATCGCACAGCGGAGAGAGAGGGGGAGAGGGAGAGGGAGAAATGAGGCACACGATGAAGAACTGTACTTGAAGAAAAGCAAAGGTCAAGCACCAATCGACATGTTATTTGACAAGAAAATTGTTGAGCAACTTAAAAAGTATATCTACATATATATATATATACCAAGATGCAGTGGAGGACATGCTTTATGAAGGCGTCTTATTACGATATTGTGACCAAAGCTGAACTACCAGTTTTGCTGCAACAACGTGACGAGGGGCCTGACATCTATCGGCATGATGAAGCACCTATCATATCCTGCCATCTGCTTGGAACGGGTCAAAGGAGGACAACCTGGCAAATGTGCAGTGACCGGTTCGGAGCCCCGACTAAACCCAATAGAGGGCTGGAGTCACCGGAGCACGATCCACCGCCGAACGTGCACCAACCAACTCCAAAAGAGCAATTCGGTGCAACGTTACACCCGATATCACGTCTCCCAATATGGGGAACAAAGTGACAGTTACGGTGACGCCCGATTACAGACGCAGAACAAATGACACATTTATAACTCTTGACGTTTCGTCACTGAACCAACACTTTTGGTAATGCAATATATATTGGAATCAGAGAAGTGAGATAGATGTGGGGGTTAGGTGGGGGGGGGCAATGGGGGTGGCATAGTACACGTATGCATGTGTGCGAATTATTAGATGCCAAACATCCCATCGTGCATTTCAAATGATGGTACGATTTGGACTCGATGGCACAGCCAAAATCCTGTTCGAACACATTGTTGACTGCCCATTTTAAGGAAACTGCCTGCTCTGCAACTTCCTCAGTTATTGGCTTGGCAGAGTGCATGCTGCTTCACAGCAAGGCCGTGAGGAGGAACAATCGAACACGATAAGCATGCACTTAAGGGTGGACAACGGATGTCAAAACGAATGCAACGTGGTGCTTCCATGACATTTCCATCAACCATAGAGCGGTATCCTTACATGGAATGATCATGAAATTACAGACGTGGAATATGTCCAACTTTGAAACCGGTTGTATTGTTTACAATTATGAGTTGGTTGTTTGACGTCATCTGTGCAGACGGTGCATGGTGGTGGAATCGCAGGCTCAAATCCCATGCACCGTGTGGACGTGCTCTTGTAATTCATGCTGAAGTATGCAATGCGTCCGAATTCGATCGTCTTGCATGCACTTTGAAAACAAACTCCTCCGCCTTGAACGCCGTTTGAAAGGACACGGGTTCATACGAAAGGTTGCTGGAGAATTTAAATCATCTCAAGAGCAGTTTGCACAAGCGACATTGCGTGCGATTGAAGGTTAAGGCAATCGCTCGTTTCATTCACCGAATGTCTAACAAGCACTGCCGTGACGACAAGGAGAACGGCAAGCTGTAGTGAAGGTCAAAAGGCCTTTCTAATCTATGAGCACAGCAGTTGCATGCTGCCATGGAAATTCTGGCCACAATTTCCGTGTGAGCCATGGATCAACAAAAGACATCGGCAACAGAGAAACAAAAAACCACAAAGCTAACGGTTATATCTCAAAACTGCGAATCTCAAAAGAAAAAGAATACCATGAATGACAGGACTGAAAAGACTGCAATTGCTATGGAGTTTCAGGAACAGAGACATCTCGAAGGCATGTGGAGTCTCAGGAACAGAAACATCTCGAAGGCATGTGGAGTCTCGGAAAGGACATCTCGAAGGCATGTGGAGTCTCAGAGCAGAGACATCTCGAAGGCATGTGGAGTCTAGGAACAGAGACATCTCGAAGGCATGTGGAGTCTCAGAACAGAGACATCTCAAGGCATGTGGAGTCTCAGGAGCAGAGACATCTCGAAGGCATGTGGAGTCTCAGGAACAGACAACTCGAAGGCATGTGGGTCTCAGGAACAGACACTCGAAGGCATGTGGAGTCTCAGGAACAGAGACACTTCGAAGGCATGTGGAGTCTCAGGAACAGAGACACTCGAAGGCATGTGGAGTCTCAGCAACAGAAACATCTCGAAGGTATGTGGAGTCTCAGGAACAGAGACACCTCGAAGGCATGTGGAGTCTCAGGAACAGAGACACTCGAAGGCATGTGGAGTCTCAGGAAGAGACATCTCGAAGGCATGTGGAGTTCTCAGAACAAGAGACACCTCGAAGGCATGTGAGTCTCAGGAACAGAAACATCTCGAAGGCATGTGGAGTCTCAGAGACAGAAACATCTCGAAGGATGTGGAGTCTCAGGAACAAAACATCTCGAAGGCATGTGGAGTCTCAGGAACAGAGACATCTCGAAGGCATGTGGAGTCCAGGAACAGAAACATCTCGAAGGCATGTGGAGTCTCAGGAAAAGAAACATCCGAAGGCATGTGGAGTCTCAGGAACAGAAACATCTCGAAGGCATGTGAGTCTCAGGAACAGACACCTCGAAGCATGTGGAGTCTCAGGAACAGAAACATCTCGAAGGCATGTGGAGTCTCAGAAACAGAGACATCTCGAAGGCATGTGGAGTCTCAGGACAGAGACATCTCAAGGTATGTGGAGTCTCAGGAACAGAGACATCTCGAAAGCATGTGGAGTCTCAGACAGAACATCTCGAGGGCATGTGGAGTCTCAGGAACAGAGACATTCGAAGGCATGTGAGTCCAGAACAGAGACATCTCGAAGGCATGTGGAGTCTCAGGAACAGAGACACTCAGGCATGTGGGTTCAGAACAGAGCATCTCGAAGGCATGTGGAGGCTCAGGAACAGAGACATCTCAAAGGCATGTGGAGTCTCAGGAACAGAAGACATCTCGAAGGCATGTGGAGTCTCAGGACAGAGACATCTCGAAGGCATGTGGAGTCTCAGGAGCAGAGACATCTCGAAGGCATGTGGAGTCTCAGAACAGAGACATCTCGAAGGCATGTGAGATCTCAGAACAGAGCCATCTCGAAGGCAGTGTGAGTCTCAGGAACAGAGATCTCGAAGGCATGTGGAGTCCTCAGGAACAGAGCATCTCGAAGGCATGTGGAGTCTCAGGAACAGAGCCATCTCAAGGCATGTGAGTCTCAGGAACAGAAGACGACATGCTGTATTGAGGCTCATCAAACTACAAATTCCTGCTCTAACCTACAGAGGGGACTGCATCATTGGCACAGCCAAGCCTCTCACGCCCATTCGGGAACACGTGAACAGAACAAACTGTGAACATTTATTCTAATTCAAAACAGTGATCTGAGGCTCATATCATGGCAATTTTTAAAAGGAGTACCATCAGACCCTGCTATTCATGGGGCATACGTTCCTGGAAAATGTCGTGAATGTCGAATCCGCAAATATCAGGGCATCGTTTCAATGGGAAAAAGGGGGATAGGTTTCCAGCAGTTCGTGATTCATAAGGGAAAAATCAAATATCCCGTGAAAAACCTCGAATACACCCGTGATAAACCGCAAAAACGTGAATATGCTCACAAAAAAAACCGTGAAAAACACAAAACCGCAAATGCATGAAGCACCGGGCCGCGAATGTAGAAGCAGGTCGCATTTTATCAACCGCGAATAGTGAATCCACCAATAGCGGGGTTCGACAGGATATCGAGAAAAGGCGCATTCCTGCCTTCTGAATAAATCTGTCTTATATCGGCCTTCACACACCACAAACTGCATACCCGAGGCTTTGCTTTTCACACTCACAGTCTTCCCAAAAACTACTTTCCACTTTTTAATTTTTTTTTTGTTTACACTGTCGAGGCTCGTATGAGAGCTAACACAGAGAACGTACAGCAAAGGAAGGAGGAGACGAGAGGGAAGGGAGAGGGAAAGAAAAAAACAGTGGTGAACAAAAACATGAGATCTGTGGAATTTTCAGGTCCTGACACGACATGGAGTTCCAGGAAGGAAAGCAGGGAATTTGAAGGAGGTGTGTATGGAGTGAATTAGTGGGGGTAGAACAGATTGTGGTTTTGGATGGGGGAAGATATGAGATGGTGGTGAACAGCTGTTTTGAAGACATGGAGGGAAGAGTGGGATTGAAGAGAGTGTGGGAGTTTGTTTCCAGAGGTGGGGAAAAAGAGGAATGAAAGAGTCAAGGTGAGCAGTGATTCTGATTTTGGTAGTTTTACTAGAAGGGGGTTGTTGGCGGACGTTGAGCGCCCTGCGGAAATATGGTGGGGACAAATCGCAGACACAGCAGAGGGGGGCGAGGCTTGAAAGGAGAAGGTAAAAGACAGAAAGACCACCGACCTGCCTGCGGTGAGAGAGTGGAGAGACCCAAAGACTCACCTCATTGCGGGAGATACCAATGATCCTAAATGCCTTGGTTTCCCAGCGTGACGCCGAGAAAGGTGAGAAGCAGGAGCACCAGCCCAGAGGGGAGAGCAGTACTCCATCAGGCTGCGGACGAAAGCTTTGTACGTGGTCGGGAGCTCAGGTGTGCCGGGGAAGGACTTTGCACAACGGAGGATGCCCAGTTGGTGACTGGCTATGGAGGCCAGCTTGGAGATGTGGCTTTCCCAGGAAAGATCATGGCAGATAGTGAGACCCAGAAGCTTGAATGAAAGGACTTCTTCCAGAGGATTGTTGAGAAAGTAAATGGAAGGGTGTGTGTGTGTGTGGGGGGGGGGGGGGGGGGGGGGGGGGGGGGGGGGGGGGGTTCCAGATGGTCCTTTCAGAGAGACATAGTGAGAGTGTGAGATTTGTAAGGATTGAAAGACATATTCCTCGTGTTGGACCAGTTTGTGATTTTTATCCAGATCTGCAGAAATCTGCACTTGTAATTAGCCAGGCCACGTGGGACTTGCAGGGACGTGCCAGGTTGGAATCACCGAATACGATTCAAATTGTGCATTGCACAAGGTTACTCAAGAAAACAAATGATAGGAATTTGTTTCCGTCGACTTGCGTGTCTGTGCAGGAGGGAAACGTCAGAGAGGGACAGTGCGATGTCGTCAAAAGACGTCAGCATGCATTACGGCCATTTCATCACCCTGTCCAAACACGTCTGATCTCGTCGCTTAAAATAACGATTCGAGTCAATGTCGACTTTCCAGCCATACCTGTTTCTACCTGACAAAAGCGGTTGCGAGGGAAAATGGCACGACAGCCACCTCCATTTCGGCCGATCATGAGGGGTGAGCGACGAAACATGGGTGGGCAAGTAAAGGTACATTTGTTTACTTTTTTGAACCAGGGATTTATTTCGTGACAGATTAATTGGATGGTCCTTTATTCCATGATGGAAATGTAGACATATCCGATAACCTTCAAAGCAGCTGTCTCCTTAGAAATTTTTTTTTTTGTTTTTATTAAAATGATCTTATCCACAAACAGGTTTTAAGGAGCTCTTGCAACTTGATCTGTTAAAAGGCGTCCCTTCTGCGGAAATGGAGAACCCCACCCGCTCACCACATCAACCTACACACCACACACACACACACACACACACACACACACCTGTCTGAACCCTCAGTGCCCCAAACCATAAATATGGAAAACTTTATACAGATAAAGGACATTTACCGAACATGCATAGATTATAATGTTGTGGTTTCCATATTCGATAATCCCCCCACACCGCACCCTTCAGCCTAAAAGTACTGGATGTCAAAAATCGAGCAGTCTCGTTGAAAGAAAACAGGATGACGAAGGAGAACACGTCCAGGTTCACAGTGCACAAGCAATCAGAGATGTGGAACTTCCCCCAAAGAAGTGTACTCCATGGTGCAGCACAGGACTTTTACAATCAGATCAAAATCTGATTACTCATGACCAGGGGCATCATTACTCTGGTAATAAGTATCTCAAGGTGGCACTGAAAATGTCCTCGACTTGCATCTTCAATTCCAGGTTTGCACAACTGAGTCCACGAGGTTTCCGCCGCGGTCGTTAAGCCATCTCCGTCCTACGAGGTGTGCTCGTACCGTTGAATCATCAAGTTCCCAGCTCCCAGAATCGGAGGCATTTCAAACTACAGTCAATGAAATGGATTCGTTTTCTTCCAGGCAAGTGTGTTCTCGTCGATCTTCAAATCCTTCCAGAGAAATTAAATTGTAATTATAAAGAGTCCCAATAGATTGCGCAAAAGATGGACTTCCATCAACTCCCCTTAGATACCTTTAAAATGGACACTTATCGTCATTGCAAAGACAGTGACGTTTCATTGCAAAGACAAAGGTTTTTTTTGTTAATTAGGACACAATCAGAAAAAAGTAGGTAAAGGACAAATCAAATATCAGGTGCACAACTTCAGTGCAGGTACACTATTACGATGAAAAAACATCTTGGAAGGCCAAGCCGTCTGAGATTCCGCATTGGCAAAAAGGTTGTTTTATTTTTTATTTTTTTCAGACCACCATTTGACCTTGACCTTTAACCCGGAGGAGTACGATGTAAATTAATCATAAATGAATCTTGCTCTAGGCTATTGAGAGAGGGCAAGAAAAACCCAATTTGTGGTTTAGTACTCCGAGGGGTTAAAGATACTGTGGGGTACCATTAAAAATTTGGGGTGTTAATTACAGAAACAAACCTGACAACAGGCATAGAAGGAGGCTTAAATATTAAAATACCATAACACACTTGAAAGAAAGAAGACAAAGAAGGAAAGAAAGAAAAAGAAGGAAAGAAAGAAAAAGAAAGAGAAAGAAAGAACCTGAAACCAAAGCCATTTCTGTTTCGAAAAAGCGGGTGTTGGCGTTGCAGGTGAACAAAACAGGAACGTAACATTGGCCAAATCCCCAATGACATCGGTGCAGGGAGCGGTGCCGAATCGGAATAGCAGCACCAATGGCTCAAGCGGTAAAGGACGAGAGAGAGGGAGAGAGGGAGAGAGGGAGACAGACAGACAGAGAGAGACAGAGAGAGACAGAGAGAGACAGACAGAGACAGAGAGAGAGAGAGAGAGAGAGATAGAGAGAGCAGGGATGAAGTGGAATTATTCAAACATTCTTGAATAGCTTTGTGGAGCCTGTGACTCTATATTTTTATCTTGGGTGCGGGCACAAAAATAAACACAAAACCGTGCACGGGACTATTGGCGGCCTTCGGTATGGCGGTTGCTTAGTGGTGAGGACAATGGATTTGTATCCCGAGTTTGCTGGTTCAAAAAAATCAGCAGTACAATGGGATTTGGATTGCAAGCTTCTGGAAACTGAGGAAGTACCGAGATAGTTACCTTGTTAGGATCATATGGATAAGAAAACTGAGCTCGCTCCACCTGCCCTGTTTTGCATGTGACGGAATCCAATGACGCCGATGCACACTTTGTAGCTGACTCATAATTCCCTCAGAGCAACAAAAAAAATGGGCACAAAAAGCCCAGACGTGAAAAACCAATGCCGCCCCAAAAATCCTTCAAAAACAAAACGAAACAAAACAACCTGACTCACTCACTGTCCAGGGCTTTAGAGCCAACTTGAAATTCCGCAAGGTCACACAACTTCGACGAAGTGGTCCCACAAACGAGGTTACATCCAAATTAAACTGATTTGTACACAAGCAGGACCTTCAAGAAGGCCGATGTATAAAAGATTCGGTTGAGCTCGTGACGAACGAGAAGTGGCTTTGAGCGCGGCATACACCTACACGCGTGTCCATGTGACATATCGATGTGGAAGCAGCATCTCAGAGCAAGGTCAGACACAAGTACAAGATGACACGGGGAATAAGGCACCGGTCGACTTCACATGACGACGTTCAAGCTTTGTTCGGGTGATGCGGCGGCCTACAGTCAAGTGACGAGCATCGTCGTGGTGCATTCCTACCACGGGAGCTGCCGGTGGAACGAAAGGAATGACCTTGGTGAATGTCCACAATGGTGGTCGTGCGATTGTGCCATCGATGACCTCGGGGCCATATTTACACGTATTCCAGCAGGAATTTTGGGGAAAAAAAATTATTACTAACTCATAGATGGAATAGAATTAAGGAGCTATCGACATACCAAGTACACAAATATTCCGCAACATGCATCTCTACATACGTAATAGGTAGATGCCCTTGAAACAGTGTTGACGTCTTTGTTCAGATACCCAAAGGCTGACAGGATGGCCTAGAGGTACGCACACTTGCATCTAAGCTGTCCAGGCTGGGTTTGAGCCCCGACCCAGCAACAAACTGTCATCCCAGGTGTTTCAAAGGCAGGGATTTATCAATGTGTGCGTCGTCTCTCGGATCGACGTTAAGCAGGAGTCCGTCTGCCAGCATCAGTTGGTGGACGTTAGAAATCCCACGGTGTCCTTCGTAAAGACAAGGCGACCTATCGGTCGGCACCATGAACAAGGAATGAATTCCTGCCCGAACATCAGGTTCCCTCTGCCCCAAGGGGACAAAGTGAAAAAGGGTCAACCACCCAAGGGCATTGCTACACCCCTTAGCTGGCTGGGCATGCGGATTAATAGCAGTAGGAGTAGGATTAGTAGTAGCAGTTTAGATACCTGCACTGAATTGTGCACATTCGGCTCGACACAGCGAGTTGCATTTGGTTTGGTAAAATGCTAACTTCGGTGGGGCTTTGACGTGCGAATAAAACAACACGCGAGCTTCGATGGGGCGACCATACCGAGATAAGTTATCGTTCAACAGGAAATGAGCTCGAGAACAGAGAAGTCGACTCCAAGAGGTGAAAAGAGAGTTATGTCGAGTCAGGTAAAAGTCAAGCCGAACATCGAGTGGCGTGTTTACGCACTCGCATCCGGAAAGTCGACATTCCCTTTTTATTCCGTTCACCTGCCATTCACTATCCCTCAGCTCTTCCGCGAACCTTGCCCCGTGCGCATCTCGATGAATGTGTATCGTCCATCAATCAATCGCACCTCACGATCAGTGCTGCCGAAGGAGTCTCTTCACAAGGGTAATGCTGGGTGGCCTTGTTCCGCCGACGGTCAGACAAGACAGACTTTTGTAATTTGGTCCCGGTGCCGGAGAAACCTCAACTCTTCGCGAAAGTCACCCTGAGATTTTAAACATCCACTAATGAATATTAGCAGACAAGTCCGCCGGCCTAACGTCCATCCGATGGAAGGTGCACAGATTGATGTCCCAGCTCTGCATGCAGAACACCAGAGTGATAGTTTATTACCAAGTCGGGATTAAAACCGAGCTCAAATGCTTGTGCTCAGAGCCGCGTACCTCTAGTCTAGGCTATCCGAAAAACCTGAGAGAACCGTCTGGTGAATCGTCCCATCTGCTTTCTCAACAATTTTCTTGAAGAAGTTCGGTCACTCAAACATTTGGGCTTCACTAACGAGCCATGATCTTCCATGAGCAAACGACATTCAAATTGGCCTCCAAAACCAGTCAACGATTGGCCATCCTCCATCGTACATGGTCCTTCCTTGGTATACCTGAACGTTTATCTACCTACAAGGCCTTCATCTACAGTTTGATGGAGTACTACTCTCTCCCGTGGGCTGCCACCCCTGCCTCACACCTTTCTCAGCTTGACGCCGTGGAAATCAAGGCCTTCGAGATCTTTGGAATCTTCCGCGATGAAGCTGAGTCGATGGGCCTATTGCTTTCACATCACCGACAGGTCGGTGGTCTCTCGGACTTCTTCCACCTCCTTTTTGCTCGAACACACACCCGCTTACTCCTTGTAAACGTGCTTTGCCTCTCCCCCCTCCCCCCAGGTCTCTGCAGGGCACACATGGTCCACCAGCAACCTCTTTCTGATGAAACTCCTAAAATCCAAAATCACTGCTCAACTCTACTCATCCATTCCTCTTTTTACACCTGTGGAATCAACTTCCATATCCTCGGCAATCTCATTCTTCCATCCCAGGCTTCAAGACAGCTGTTCATCACCATCTCAAGTTATCCCCAATGGTGTTCCAATGCCCCTCTTCCTCCTGTTCTATTCGTTCTGGTTTTGTCCTGGTTCATCCTGTGTTCCAGCTCCTCCAAAGGCCTCAACACTGCATCCAAAAAGAAAATCCGACACTTCAGGTGAAAGGTTGATTTCTGTTTTCATTTTTTTGTTCATTTTACCATGCAACAACCAATCATAATGGGACAACCCCTACCATACTCTCCTGAAATCCACCCAAAGCCCCCCCCCCACACCCCAAACCACTTCGCTTGTTCATCCAGTCGCTTCACTACCTCCACTGGATAATGAACACGTACACCTTCTTCACCAATTCACAGGTAGTTTTCAGTATGGACAACTCTGTTGATCAACAGACAGCAGAAAGAAGATGCATGAAGTACGAGGACATTGGTGGTCAGCACGGAGATATCAGAAACTATCTGATAAAGGATCTGAATCCGGGTTGCGAGGATATTGGGCAATCGGTTCAGTTGGGAACACCAAGCAGATCAAACCAACGATGTTTTATTACAGATTAGATGCCAATGATCATAACCACGGCTTTAACTGTATAATCGGTCGTGACAGCTACACCGAAGGGACGAAGGCCTGCGTGTTCAGGAGCACCCAAGGCCTGGTATTACTTTGCTCATACATGTAATCGACGTTGTTTCAAGGGTAAAAGGAACAGAGTTTGCAGTAGCATGAACATTATGGGGTGTGTGTGAGGAGAGGGAGTGGGGGGGGGGGAGCATTCGTGATTGTCAAACAATCATCCTTTATGTACTCTGTTAACACAATGCTAATGGATACAAAGGTAAGTCATCGACGAGAAGGCAGTTTTCATTTACTTTCAAACCCGACACTTTTGTGCAATTGTCATCATCTTCAAATAGACGTCTTGACGTGGCACCATGGTCACATTCTTGTCTCCAGCTTTGTCTGGTGTGGCCATTGATATGAATTACGAAGGTGCGCAGGCGATCCGAGGAGAGTGTTGGACCGTATGGTTCATCGAACAAAATGTACCGGAAATACATTTTCGCAAAATTTGCTTCCCTGCATCGGGGGCGGCGGCGCCAGAACACATTCATCGAGACGAGCCCTTGACGCAAGGGGCAAATGATTCTTTACAGGAATCGGAAAAGCCCTCAATGAAAGCACGGTGTGACCGTCTCTGGCAATACGTGTGCCTTCATGCATCGCACAGGGATGAAATTACACACAAATGGGTGCATCAACAATGGTGGCAAACGCGGCGTTTCATTACAGACGCAACGCCCTCAGTGCACAGCACAGCGGGTGCCTGTGCCCTTACAAACGCAGCACACCCTTATCCCTCACGGATCGAAAGGAAAAAAAAAAACAAATTAAAATATCCTTCTCGAGCTCACTCCCGCGTCGGAGCCATCACGACGTTTCGGGTCTCCGGTGTGATGGATATTTCGGTACGATGGACGTGTTCTGGCGGAGCGCTTGTGGCCAAAGTGACGGACATTTACACGCTCGTGAGCAAGAGCGTTCGCACTTTCTCGTGTGCTGAAGCCATCGGTTTATACTGGGAAGAACCACACTTCCCGTCATGTGGAGGGGAAGACAGAAACTTTCTCGTACACGCAACAGGAAAGCAGAAACCTTGGCAGTGGAAATTGTGTAATGGAGGCACACGGTCGACATTTCAATGATGAGAGGGGTTCGACTTGAAAACGTACGCACGACAGGTCAGAACCCTGGATAGATGAGAACCGCCGGGTGGCGAGTTCAATTTTCAGATGGGAAAGCCAAATAAAGAGGCCAGACTAATGTCAACTACAACGGTCTGCTCGTCGGTCCCATCTGAGCACTCGGCGCACAAGGCCAGGACCAAATCCCGTTTCCAATGTTCCTTTTGTCAGTTATCAATGTCCTTGTAATTCCCTTCGAACTATGCCAATGTCTACAGTCCTCCTCGTACATGTAATAAATTTAACTGGAACGACACTCTTCAATGTTGACGGACCATGCCTCCGCACAATTTATTACATCATTACACATTCTTGTACCAAGTTTGATTTAAATCCCTTCAGGTGTTCTCAAATATCACATTTTTACCTGACATGACCTTCGACCTCATAATCTAATCAGTTTATGTATATAATACATCATTATACATACTTGTACCAAGTTTGACTTGGATCCCCTTTAGCCGTTCTTAAGTTATCGCGGAAACGAAAACCTATCACGGACGAACGGACAGCCGGACGAACAACCAGACGGACAACCTGAAAACATAGTGTCTCCGGTGACTTCGTCAGCGAAGGCATTAAAAATATAAAAAATACATTTTTTTTAAAAAAAGAACCCCAGATTCAAAGAATTTAATAATTCTGGCTGCCAGACCATACGTCCGATCAGGTTGAAATTTAAAACGTACATCCCCCCATGATTACTCGATAATAACTGTGAAGTTTCACGTCCACTGATGAAGCGGTTCAAGAGAAATAATTTTTTAAGGATTTTCCTTCAATCCAACATGTCTGCCAGACCATGTGACATTAATTATTTGTGAACACCCTGGTATCCCCAAAGCTTGGAGAACAAGTGTGTGAAGTTTCCCCTCGGTCTGTCAAGCTGTTCTGGAGAAGGTTATATTTGGTTGTAGGGTAAATCCAATATGGCTGCCAAACCATGTGACCTATGACATCATAGTTGGAGAACCTTTTGTTCCTCATGGTCAAACCTGTGAAGTTTCGCCTCGATCTGTTCAGCCATTTCAGAGATTTTTTAAGGTTAAAATTGTTTTTTGTTTTGTTTCATATGGCGACATCCTCATGACCGATGACGTCGACCAATTTATCCGGAAATGAGCTCAAAAAATTTCATACTGATCGGATAAAGCGTTCTACATGTCAAATTTTGGCTGGGATACCACTTCAACGATGACGTTATAGTTAACAACACTTGTTCCCCATAGGGAGTACTTCACATTTGCCAAGTTTTCATTTTTTTCCCCAGATACAGAGATTTCAGAGATACAGAGGTTCAAAGTTTTTCCTTTTTTCCAACATGGCTGCCACACCACATGACCCATGACGTCATAATTATCATTAAAACATTGTACGTGAGTAGTGGATCCTATGTTGGAAATTTCATGTCAATTGGACAAGCGCCTGCGGAGAAAATGGATTTAAGAGGGAATCACGGACGCAGGGACGGACAGCCGGATGGACAACATGAAAACATCGTGCCTCTGGCGACCTGGTCGACAGAGGTGGAAAAACTCCTTCGTGAAGACAAGATCACTGGAGGAATAAGACTGGAACGGCACTCGGTCGAGCGCATACCTCCACCAGGATGAACAGTTGATGTTTTGTATCCTACTGAGAGGCCGGATCTGCATCCGGACCTAAACCAGAATCGAATCGGCTTATTGTCACCGACCCAACTCATACACCAAGTTCTGATCATAACCCGATGGCGTCGCCAACTTTTTGAGATATTGTACGATATATATATATATATATATGTATATATATGCAGGGTGGGGCATTTATATCTGACACATTGCAATCTTTCTCGCCGGAAGCAATGTTGGCATAACTAATTATTGTTGTCTTTGTTTTACAGGTCATACTTGAAAGTTTTTAATGATGGAGCACTTTAAATGCAATGAGCATTTTTTTTAAATTTCATTTCATTTTAAAATGAAATGAGCATGCCAATTTCACAAACAAGGTCATCATGACAGACGAGTCACACTTTGATTTGGCAGATTTAACTCACCAATTTCTTCCTCCAGGGATTTCTGAAGAGCAACGTTTATAAGGAACATCCAACATCGATCGATGAATTGAAGGCAAACATCACTGCAACCATCCGCTCGATTGATCAAGAGACATTGCTTGCGGTAATGAACTATATGATGATCCGCTGTCGTGAATGCGACGAATCGAAAGGGGCCCATTTGTCTGATGTAATTTTTAAGAAATAAAGAATCAAAATTGATTTTAAAAACTTCAAGTATGTGCCCATGTTGTGTAGAAATTTTATTTTATTTGGTTTAGAAACATAAAAGTTATAAGGATAATAAAACCGTCAGATATAAATGCCCCACCCTGTGTATAGATAGATAGATAGATAGATAGATTACTGCATATCGTTTTTGGCCCTGCCTCTCAACGGTGAATAATCACTTTTTTTAATTCCAGTATCCTTTTCCAGATCCAGATTCGGATCCAGATTTTCCTCCTCGTCAAAATCTAATCAATTCATCCTTGTCACACACTCAACATGTCCACCAAGTTTCATCTGAATCCGTCCACAACATTTTGAGATATCCTACTCACAGACAGACAGACAGACAGACAAGGGTGAAAACATAGTCCATCGTCCACCTTCCGTGGTGGAGCTAATAAAGATTAACGAGTGCATCGCATCTTGAAACGATGCGATATTCTTGGAAGATCATTACACAAGTCTCTTTAAAACATCTTAAATTCCACAACGGCCACCACCTGTTGCTTATGTTTCGCACGGTTCTTCGAATCAGACAACTGCAGACAAAATGATGGTGAAACATTTCAAAAAACTAGGCCACAGTGACCTTGAGCATGCTACTGACTACGTAATAAGTGGACGTGAATGAAACTTGGATCAATGAAGTGATCAGAATGTGCTGCTCCTCC
>CM068968.1:67897113-67914378 GCA_035128595.1 Eptatretus atami | reverse complement strand
TTAAATGTACCTTAGCCATACCCTCTCCAAAAACCCAAATAACAAAGCCAAAGACCACATGACAATTGACGGTATTACAAAAAACAGGAATTAAACCAGAAGAAAGGAATAAAAAGTTATACTTTCTCAAAATCAATAGAAATGAAAACCGAGGACTCGTGCCAGCGACATGCACAGGCCCCAAATTCATCACGACCCCAAATGGGCACAGGCCAAACAAATCAACGGTTGGAAAGCAATCGCTTGTTTATGGCACAAGAGGCCATATTCGTAACGAGACAAGGCCACACACAAACGAGCGGGGACGATACGGGATAGTTCCAGGACGGTTGCTCCGATAGTCTAGAAAGCTTGCAATGATGATAATCTGCTGGAGAAATATTCGACAGGTGGATGGACGCACTTGGTGCACGGAAACAGGAGTAAAAATAGGAGTGCAGTCGTGAGGTGGGAAGAAAATACTCCTGTTGTGGACGAAGCGAAAGCACTTGGCTGACCGTGCGCGCAGGAGGGTGTGGGTTCAATAATAAATAATTTTAAAGGGCTGCTTCTCCACACAGGGGGTTCCAGTCTATGGGGATCTGGAAAAAAACACCTCGTACCACACCCAAAGAGCTTTCAACAGGCTGCTTCACATGAGACTTGGCCCCTGGCTTGAGGGCCACAAGCCGGGAAACGCCCTGCAGCATGAAAAGGCAACACTGCCAGATCATGGCACAGATAACCGGCTCGATACTAACATTTTCCATCCTGTGTCCTTTTCCGCTACAAGCTCTCAACAACCACAGAGAGTTATTTTTTTCTCTCTCTTGGTAAAAATTTCACACTGGCCAGAAGAACACACCACAACCTCATGGTCACACACCACACACCACCAGCACCCTCGGTCAGGCCACAACCTCCCCAGCAACCCTGGGTCTCAATGCCACACACTTCTCCCCATCCACTCTCAGCGTCACCACCAGCACCCTCGGTCATGCCACCACACACCTCTCACGCCAATCCCAATCACCTAGGTCACCACCAGTGCCCTCAGTCACAACACCATCCACCCCAGCACTCTCGGTAACAAACCACCTCAGCACCTCGCTCACAATCCACCCTCAGTCACATCACCCCCCCCCCCCCAAGTACTCGGTCTGACGTAATACTTCAGACAGTGATAACGTGATCCTGTCGAGCACACCTTAACCTAATAATCATATTAAAATCTACAATTTGGTGTCTGTCTGTCTGTCCAACCATGATACATTTGGTCATTTATCGAATTTCAACCAAAATTGCCAAGAGGGCTAAGGGTCATACGACGGAGGCTGTGGCGACTTAACTTGGTCCCCTCCCCAAGGGAGATTTCCACCTTGGATAAACTCTGTGTTAAGGTGTATATAAATATCTCAGCGTGGTGTTTCGTCCTCCTGGAAGTAAAAAATCATATTATTCTGTCAATATCTTCCAACGTATGATTTGCGATTACCTTTTTAATCAGTCACTACTGTTAGTTTATTAAACAGTAGCTACTGAAAGAAATTTGGAGCAAACCAGCAGTGTGTTCCATGACCAACGAGAATGGCACTTGGTGGCACGCACATCCCCGCCAGACTGAACAGTTTAAGCTTTGTATCCCACTGACAGGCCGGATCTGGATCCGGTCTTCAAAATCGAATTGGCTTGTTCTTGTCACCTAACCAACTCATCCATGTAGTTTTGTCCGAATCCGTCCACAACTTTTTGAGACATCATGCTAAATATCGTTTTTGGCCCCACGTCTCAATGGTGAAGAATCCCTTGAAAGCTTCAGAAATTCCCCTCTTCAGATCCAGATCTTCACAAAAATCGAATTCCATAACTTTTTGAGAGATCATGTTGTTATGTACACCACATGGCTAAAAGTATGTGGACACCTGCTCGTCCAACATCTCATTCCAAAATCATGCGCATTAAGATGGAGTTGGTCCCCGCTTTGCTGCTACAACAGGCTCCACTCTTCTGGGAAGGCTTTCCACGAGATGTTGAAATATTGCTGTGGGGATTTGCTTCCATTCAGCCACAAGAGCATTAGTGAGATCGGGCACTGATGTTGGGCGATTCGGTCTGGCTCGCAGTCGGCGTTCCAATTCATCCCAAAGGTGTTCGATGGCGTTGAGGTCAGGGCTCTGTGCAGGCCAGTCAAGTTCTTCCACACCGATCTCGACAAACAATTTCTGTCTGGACCTCGCTTTGTGCATGGGGGCATTGTCATGCTGAAACAGGAAAGGGCCTTCCACAAACTGTTGCCACAAAGTTGGAAGCACAGAATCGTCTCAAATGTCATTGTACGCTGTGGTGTTAAGATTTCCCTTCACTGGAACTAAGAGGCCCAGACCATTATTCCTACTCCACCAAACTTTACAGTTGGGTACTTATGCATTCGGGCAGGAAGCGTTCTCCTGGTATCCGCCAAACCCAGATTTCATCATCGGACTGCCAGATGGTGAAGCGTGATTCATCACTCCAGATAACGCGTTTCCACTGCTCCAGAGTCCATAGGCGGTGAGCTTTACACCACTCCAGCCGACGCTTGGCATTGCCATGGTGATCTTAGGCTTGTGTGCGGCTTCTCGGCCACGGAAACCCATTTCCCAAAGCGCTCGACGAACAGTGCTTGTGCTGACGTTGCTTCCAGAGTCAGTTTGGAAGTTGACCGGGCAGCTCTAGCAGGGCAGAAATTTGATGAACTGACTTGTTGGAAAGGTGGCATCCTATGACGGTGCCACGTTGAAAGTCACTGAGCTCTTCGGTACAGCACATTCTACTGACAATGTTTTGTCTATGGAGATTGCGATGGCTGTGTGCTTGATTTTATACACCTGTCAGCAATGGGTGTGGCTGAAATAGCCAAATCCACCAATTAGAAGGGTTGTCCGCATACTTTCAGCCACGTCGTGTATATAACGTTTTTAGCCCCATCATTCAATGATGAAGAATCACTGAAAAAATTATCATATACGGATCCGGATCTTCACCAAAATCGAATCATTTTGTCCTTGTCACACACTATTTTGTGCTTCCCTCTCCCGTTCCCCTGGTTATACGTTCTGTGTGTTAGCTCTTATACAAGCCTTGACATCTCTGCTTTCATCTACTCATGACCATAGGCTTTAATCTCAGTCTGCAAAGGCTTGAGGACAATACGGATGCCTCCTAGTTTGGAGGTGGTGTGTTGGTGTAATGTATGCACATGACATCATCGTCGTGTCATCCACAGCATGCTTATTTCTTTTTTTTCTTCCTTTTTTTGTTGAAAACACACACACACGTTGCACCTCCTGACTGTATGGTGAGCATCGCCGCGGATTGTGTCTCACACAGTAAAACCGCATAATCCGCAAAGAGCAACCGTCCGTCTGCCACCCAGACGATTGTTCCCGCAAATGCAAACCATTCAACCAGAAGGCACGTGATGTGATCGGCGGAAAATCGAAACATGTGGAGTGTGACGAGCACTCCGTCGATCTCATTGGACATCGTCCTCCACGGGGGAGAGCTCCGTTTGAAGTTTAACTGATGTTGACCATGTCATCTTTGTCTGTTTGACAGAGTCACCAGCCGAGGCCTCTGAGTTGTAGGCGACGCTTTGGTAGGACTTTGTCCAATGGAGATGGGGGAGTGCTCGTCACTCCACATGTTTCGATTTATATATAGTGTGTGTGTGTGTGTGTGTGTGTGTGTGTGTGTGTGTGTGTGTGTGTGTGTGGTGTGTGTGTGTGTGGTGGGTACATAGGTATTACTATGATACCCTATCATAGGTTTAAAAAAAAACATTACAAAGCACAACACGTATGATTACCTTTCTAAAACAATCGATCCTGCTGTTTAACATCAAACTCAAAGGGAGGAGACCAGCATTCTTGAGGCATTGTATGAGGCCAGATCTACTGTATATATAGCCCGGAGAGGATAAATGACCTGCTGCCGCTCCGGAGGAGTGGGTGTACTCGTGTTTCAGAAATCATAAACAAGTCGTCGAGGGTGAGGAGGAACAGTTTTATATGCACCTGGACCGTGGATGGGCGAGGAGTGATGAGGTTAGGGTGCCATTTAAGGCAACAGAGGGGAAAGAGTGATCAACACGAGCTCTCAGAACAAATGAACAGCCTTGTCTGATATATTTATCACCTTCTAGCAGCACAGAGCAACTTCCCCATGCCATGGTGAATGTCATTGTGAGGCCCACGATGAAGGAAGGTGGCAGTGGCCGAGGGGAGGGTTGGGGTCCAGCTGATGGTGATGTTGAAGGCACAGTTTGGTTTGTGGTGTGACAAGGTCATCAGTTCATCTGAGGATAACCGATTGTGCTTACAGTGTGGTGTAGTCTGCTGTGTGTGTGGCGTGGTGTGTGTGTGGTGTGGTGTGTGTGGTGTGTGGCGTGGTGTGTGGTGTGTGGTGTGTGTGGTGTGTGTGGCGTGGTGTGTGTGGCATGGTGTGCAGTGCGGTGTATTTTTGAAGTATTTTCATTTGTTGATAACATGGTGTGGGAGTGAAGCCACAGCTTGACCTTGGTGGTAGCAAATAGTAGAGTGGCATTCCAACATTACTAATCATGGAAAAATATTGTAAACATGAACTTGGGACAGAAACATGGTGATGTTACCTGTGAATGCCGCTTCAAATGATATTGTACGTTATCATGCACGTAACAATAAACTATATTCTATTCGACTCAATTATATTCTATAACATTAGCACCGTTACCTGCATGTTATAACATTCGTTCTGTTACCTGCATGTTATAACATTAGCACTGTTACCTGGATGTTATGACATTAGTAGTGTTACCTGGATGTGATGACATTAGTAGTGTTACCTGGATGTCATGACATTAGTAGTGTTACCTGGATGTTATGACATTAGTAGTGTTACCTGGATGTTATGCACGAAGGAGAAGTTTCTTGTTTGTGACAGACCTGAGCTTATTTTAAACTGACGACATCAAATCAAATCACAGTTAATGATGATACCTTCAATATTGGTGAGGGGGGGGGGGGGGGGGGGGAGGGGAAGGGAGAGAGGGGACGGGAGGGGAGGGGAAGGGAGCGAGGGGAGGCGAGGCGAGGGGAGGCAGGAGAGGGGAGGCAGGGAGGGGAGGGGAGGCGAGGGAGGCGAAGCGAGGGAGGGGAGGCGAGGCGAGGGGAGGGGAGGCGAGGGAGGCGAGGCGAGGAGAGGGGAGGCGGAGGGAGGGGAGGCGAGGGGAGGCGAAGCGAGGGGAGGGGAGGCGAGGCGAGGCGAGGGAGGCGAGGGGAGGCAAGGGAGGCGAGGGAGGCGAGGGGACGGGAGGGGAGGCGAGGATGCAACTAAAACAGCCATTGGTAAATAACATTATTATGTCTCTTTCTCGAAACATTTTTAACAACACCCATTATTCCTCCTTCTGGTAGGGGCGGCCATGGTTAATTTGGTTTCAAGTCAAACTGGCTGTGACAAGGCCTGATGTTTGAATGAAAATCATTTGGGCAGGAATGTGGAATTGGTTCAGGGTGCCAACAATGACTTGCCTACTCTTCACAAAGGACAGGGTGGGATCTTCAACATCCAAGTACTGCCGGCACGCAGGACGTCCATCCTAGGAACGGCACACTCTGTGACGGAACGCCCCGACCTGTGAAGTTGGATCAGCAACCAAACGCAGACAAGACAGCTCAAAGGAAAGTTTGTGATGTCTGCACCATCCTGTCGGATGAAGCTATCACTTTCATGCCACATATAATAAACAAAGTGGAGCGCTATGCGTTTGGTGAGAACCCACTTCCGTTATCCAGAAAGTCCTTTCTCCCCAATATTTTGAGATGATGGCCTCCTGCACTTCCATGTGACATGCCGAGTCCGCCACCATATTCCGTACTCCACAGACTGTGCCAATCACGAGTCTCATTCGAAATAGCGGCTGCGGCCAATAATTCTCAACGAGAGACCATGGTTGTTTGGAATTGAGAATTGAAGAAAATGAAAGGTTTCCTTTGCGGGTCTCAGCAAACCTAAACGAGCTTCTCCCTTAATGATGCAGCGGAAAGAGCCCCCCCCCCGCCCCCCCGCCTTCACCCTTCCCCATAGCAGCAAGAAAGAAAAACAAAACAAAAGGGATTGCATCATGCTCCAGAAGATACGCAGCGACCCCAAAGGGATCCCAAAATCAATCTCGGGACCAAAGACGCTCTAACGTGGGACGCCGCCGGTAGGCCGGTCGATTTGGGACAGTCAGAGGGCCGGTATTGCATGCAGGCTGGTTCCTTGTGTAACCCCGGTTCAGTTGCTCAAACCGCTTCCAGTGGTACCGCTTCGATGGTGCCCTGAAAGCCGACGGTGCAGCGAGTTCAGCCGTTGTGAAAACTCATGAGGAACGTAATCTCTCTTTTGCCCTTTCCATCGAGTTATCATTCCGATAATCCTCGACCTTCGACGTGTCAATCCCACAACCTGCACGAGCATTTATCCTGATACGTGAGCGTAACGCTGATATAATGCCACGCAGCCGACGACAAGCTAATGGTGGTGAATGCATGGAAAGGGGAACGTCTCCTTTAAAAGTGTACCAGTTCCGGAGTCTCCCGATGCCCGCGTTTGAATAAGAAGCCGAATGGATCGGGGTGAGCTACGTGCAATCAATTTTATCAGACAAAAAAAAAACCTATCTCCCAAACGGCAGTTATACCTTCAGCACCGGGCAAAACATGGACACCAAAGGTGGAAGAGCGCACGCTTGGCGAGACCTCGGTTCACAGCATGGCCCACAGGCTCAACTCTCCAGAACTAGGATACAGAGCGGTCATTTCATCACCATTTCCTGTAATCACTCCCTTATGGGCCGGCTTGTTTGGGGGTTCAACGTTATCCTTTGGAAAGAAATGCTCGATCGCTATCGAACGCTATGGCGCTCCAACAACAAATGTTTCGCAAAAGGGGGATCAAAGATATTGATGATGCTTCAAGGAGAGCTGGCAAGGAGCTCGTTTGAAGGGAGGACAATAAAAAGAAGACAAACACAAGTCAAGGAAGTGGCCGTCTTCGTGATTACAACATAGGATGTACTGCGGTGAATATTTCACATATAAATGGGCACAACGTTGAGTTCCACTGTGGCTTCACCCTTTCTTTCATTGGCACAGAACCAGGACCCCCTTCGGCCCAACATACAAGATCTGGGATCGGATTAAGTGCATTCGAGCTTGGTGCAAACATAAGCTTCAAGGGCAGGACATTATTCCGTGCGATACGCATTTCACGAGGATGAACTCACAAAATGTTTCTTGGGTGCTTCTCAGCACGACTCAAACAACCAAGCGGGCGTGTCAGTGCGTACGCCGAGCGATTCATTTAGTACAACACATTGAGCTGATAACCATTCTCAGTGTCACCAAATAATCCTTGACGAAGACATATAAAATGGTGATAAAGCACAAAGTGTACCACAGATAAGGGTTTAACTCTTGGCATCAAATGTAATGATGGAGTACCAAAAACAACACTTGTTGTCACAACCTGCACATCCCGTGGCAAGACCCATAACTTTTAACAAGAAACACAATCAGAGAGAGAGAGACAGAGACAGAGAGAGAAAGAGAAAGAGAAAGAGAGAGAGAGAAAGAGAGAGAGGAAGGGAGAGAGAGAGAGAGAGAGAGAGAGAGAGAGAGAGAGAGAGAGAGAGAGAGAGAGAGAGAGAGAGAAAAAAAAAAAGAGAGTGAGAGAAAAAGAGAGCTTGAGAATGAGGCAGAGACAAAGCCAAAGATACAGCAATAACGACAGAGTGAGAGAGTGAGAGAACTTCCTTTCCTCCAACGGCCTGATCTCAGACCATCAGTTTGGATTCAGATCCCGTCACGATCTCAATGTCAGACGTGAGATCAGGGCCGTTTCTCCAGGCATATCTCATGCTTTTGACACAGTCTGGCATCACTCCTAACTCTCCAAACGCTCTGCTCATGGCATCCAAAGCCAACTCCACACATGGCTGACTGACTTCCTCTACTCTGGTAATTAGTATGCAGCTCCGACAGGTTCCTCTCATGTCCTCTCCCTGTTGAGGCCAGAGTGCACCAAAGCAGCATCTTGGATCCCATCCTGTTCCTCAGCTTTATCAACAATCCTTCCGATTATCCGGAAACTTCTGCCAATCTCTTTGCTTATGACTCCACTCTCTGCCGTAGCATCTCACATTCTTTAGATAAGAATGCAACAGCCTCTTCCTTCATTGCAGACCTCAATGGAATCAGAAGCTGGTTGAACACTTGGAATATGACTTTCAACCCAGACAAATCCCACACACTAACCCTGTCTCTCCGAAAGGACCGTCTGGTGAACGCTCTCATGTACTTCTGCAACAGACCTCTTGAAGAGGTTCAGTCAATGAAAACTTTGGGCCTCGCAATCGGCCATAATCTTTCTTGGGCAAACCATGTAGTCACGTTGGTCTCTAGAGCAAGCCGCCTTCTGGGGATCCTTCAAAATGCAAGTCTTTCCTTGGCAAATGTGAACTTTCATCAGCTTACAAAGGCCTTCACCTACATCTCAATGGAGTACAAGTCTCCCCTCCCTCACACCTTTAACTTCTCGATGCTGCAAAAAACAAGGAAATCAAGAGCATTGGAACCTCCCACAATGGTGCTGAGTCTTTGGGCCTGTTACTCTCGTATCACAGACAGGTCGGCGACATTCCTTTCTTCTACGACCTCCGTTCTGGCCTTGCACCCTCTGACCCTTCTTTATGACTGCCCTACCTCCCAGGCACGCTTCACCACCGAAATTTCTGGAGTCTGGAGGTGGTCTACTGATAACCTACTTCTGAGGAAACTCCCAAAATCCAGACTCAATGTTCACCTGCACCCGTTTGTTCCTCTTTTTAGCCTCTCACCTGGGAAACCAACTTCCCCAGTCTGTTCAATCCCATTAGTCCCATCAGGGCTTCAATATGGCTGTTCACCACCACCTCTGATGATCGCCCCCATAATCATGATCTTTTCTACACTCGTTCACCCTCATGAAGACTACCCCCATCCTGTCTCAATGAGCTGAATGTACTCCTGCTCCTTCACCGTAATTTTTGTTTTATAGCTGCATTTCTGCTTCCATTGCAGTTTCATTCCTTCCTGTTCATGTTGTGTTTGAGCTTGAAACCAGCTCATTCACCCCATGTGTCATCCTCCCTGTCCCTCTGATCTCATTCTTACTCAGGTCGAATCTCCTCCAAGTGTTCCTCTACCCGCAGGCAGTATGTTCCACCTTTCTCGCAATGTTCCTCTTCATCTGTATTCTAGCTTTCACAAGCATCGACATTGTATAAAAAAGATAGAGAAGAGCAACAGTGATATAGTGTAGATAGAGTGAAAGCCAGAGAAATATGGAGCGACAGAGCGAGAGAGAGAGCGACAGAGCAAGATATATTATATATATATATATGTATACATATATATGTATATATATATTGTTACGAATTCGCGCGCCGGCGTGCGATCGGCCACGTGACTCGAATCCGACCGCCTAGCCCACCGGACGGAGAATTCTGTCGTGACCCTCTCGGACTAACGCCGGGATCCAGTCACGGTGGGCCTTTCGGCCTCACCACGATCGTGCCAATCGCCACCCGCGTGGATAGGGTTGTTCGCCAAACTCGACCTACCTAAGTACCCACGCGGATGGTAAACCGGGCGACCGCACCTCGCCGCAGGTCGACTTCGGACACGGCGCTTAAGCGATCCGTTCCGTGCTATCGGGATAACCGAGCGGTGTTATCGTCGGCCTCGACGGTTCCTGATTAATTATCGGGCGTCCCCGCACCACTACGTACCCTTTACGTAAAACAAGATGGAGACCCAACGAAGGAAGGACGCAGCGAAACGGGAAACAATTCAACAAGCAAGCATTTATTACACACACGGACACAAAGCACACATATATCACATATTTACAGCCAGAATGCACATATATCAAATAGAAAATAGACAACGACGACGCAGAGCTACAACCGACTAACGCGAACACTCGGCAACACTTATACAATTTTACTTATTAAGACTCGGCGCCACACACACACGTTCACACAGAACCCCAAAAGAAAATGGAAGTCGCGACTTCCCTGCTCTCAAGTCCTTGGCGACCGTCCTCCTCTCGCGGTCTGCGAGCTCTCTCCGCTCCACTCGACGCGAGATCCTCCGGCGTGCCTCGTGCCTGCCCGTGCTGGCACCTCGACGCCACGGACCGAGCACCGACGAACAGAGAGAGACCAAAGAGAGCGCCGAACCCAGAGAGCACGAACAAGAGAGAGAAGCGAACGCCGAACCAAGAGAGAGCACGAACAAGAGCGCACCCAAAAGAGCGCCGAACCAAGAGAGCACGAACAAGAGAGAGAGAACCTCCTGCGCCTCCGACTCTTATACCCCCGGCGCCGCCCCGTTCTTGGCTCCACCCTCCTTCGAGGCGCTTCGAGAAGGGGGGCGTTCCCTCTCGCTCCCCCCTCCCCGCGCCATCCGGGGGCGAGGAGAATCCGTCCTGCCGCTGGGCCTGGAAAAAAACGAGCGGAAACCGCGCGCCCTCGCTGTGGGGATTTCCTCCTTCCCTTCTCGCGTTCGACGGCTTCCAACGCGGAAACGTCGTACGTGGACCGCGGAGGATGGCGTTCGTTGGTGTGCAGTGGCGAAGATGGTGGTGGTTGTTGTGTAGATGGCGGTGCTGGCGTTGTTGGAGTGATGGCGTGGTTGAGGTTGTTGTAGTGGTGGCGTAGTTGGCGTTGTTGTAGTTGGTTCAAAAATAAAGCAAGAACAGAAAAACGCCTAACTCAAAGTGTCGCAGCCCAATTAATCACATTAATTCCCTCTAAACAATGGGTTTGGGCTAACTACACATGTACTTCAGAAATATATCTCACCTACGGGACCTGAATGGTGTAATGCGAATTTCACAGCCGTAAAAATAAATATATATATATAATCTCAACTAATAAATGGCTGTATGTGTGTGTCCTCCATAACTCCGAAACCATGAAACCGAGCATCCTGAAACTTTGCCTGCAAGTGCAAGGAAGTGCATGACTGAAAATTGGATGTTTTGGTTTATTAAAACACCTCTTTGGAAGATAATTAACAGCCGTATTTAATTATATCCTTCATCAGACGTATCCTCGGCCACCTCGCTCTCTGGGGTCTTTGGGCGTATCCTGGGTTTCCTCACTGGGGTCTGAAGCCGCCACGATTTTTGGCCTGCTCAACCACGCCTTGACTTGAAACAGGCCACAATGATTTCTTCACGATAAAGTTTAATATTTTCCCCACTTTCCTCACTCATATCATAGAAGGCCTGATCATCATAGCTACGAATAGCTGGGTACATTACGATGCTTATAAACACCCTGAGATGCCAACATTTGTGGCTTTATTTCATTTCCACACATGCCACAACCTCAAGAATCTCTTCAACTTAGCAGAGTTACAAAATTTAAGCTCCAGAAATTGAACTTAGCAGCAGTTCTGACTGCTAACAAAACAAAAAAAAGTGCTCATTTGGCCAATTTGGACATAGTTTGACATTTTGGGTGTCTCAGGGAGGTTTTTAATTTTACGGATCGGCACTCGCTAATCCATTGCCAAGCCAGGCGTTCCTTATCAACCATTTCGTTGGAGTGCTTCCTTGAGTGCTTAAGCAACTTGGCGAGCGTGCTACAATATTCACACCGTCACTGAATACTGTATATCAAATCAAAATAAACAAAATTCAGGAGCCACTCACCTGTGTTTAGCACCGCATTGTTCTGCGGTGCGTTGCACGGTGGCTGGCTCACTGAAAATGTACAATTTCATTTTACACCAGTTTGCCCTTTTTGTGTGATGATCTTTCATTTTAGGACCCGTCACTTTGGCAAAGATAAATACATGTATAAAATTTAACGTTTTCTCTTTAAAAGTTTATTCAACCGTTTTGTTGGAGTGTTTGCTGAAGCCACTTGGGGAACGCTCTTCAAGCTTTGATGGCGATACCGCAGTTAGAAAGGCAAAATAAATTAGAAGATTACAATGAGTAAAAAAAGGTTTTCAGTTGTGAAAAAGCAATGAATCGCCACATCATGGCATAATAGCAGTGAAATACGCACGCTCGCTCTAAGCTGTCTAGCCTGGGTTCGAATCCTGACCCGACTATAAACTGCCATCCTGGTGTTTCACAGGCAGGGTGATTCATCAATGTGTGTGCCGTCTCTCGGATGGACGTTAAACTGGGAGTCTCATCTGCCGGAATACCCCCCTCTCTTCCCTTCCCCACACCCCTATTCCCCTCCCTCCACCCCCACCCCTATCCCCCTCTCTACCCCACCCCTATCCCTCTCTCCCCCCAACCCCTATCCCCCTCTCTCCCCCCAACCCTATCCCCCTCTCTCCCCCAACCCCTATCCCCCTCTTTCCCAACCCCTATCCCCCTCTCTCCCCAACCCTATCCCCTCTCTCCCCCAACCCCTATCCCCCTCTCTCCCCCAACCCTATCCCCTCTCTCCCAACCCTATCCCCCTCTCTCCCCCAACCCCTACCCCCTCTCTCCCCCAACCCCTATCCCCCTCTCTCCCCCCCAACCCTATCCCCTCTCTCCCCAACCCCTATCCCCTCTCCCCCCAACCCCTATCCCCTCTCCCCCAACCCCCTACCCTCTCTCCCCCCCCCCCTATCCCCTCTCTCACCCACCCGATCCCCCTCTCCCCCCACCCCCACCACCGCTGTACCCCTCTCAAATGGTGGGTCTTAAGTGTATCTTAATGCTCCCACCTGGTTTTTATGTCTAAACCCCGGCGGTGAAAAAGAAAATGTTGCTGTTTGGGCAAGTTTTTATCGCCCTTAACCTTCCACTCCTCACACAATGCCTTCCATTCCTTGCCCTCCATTGCTATCCACAAACCCTCGAGTCATTGTGGAGGTGGGTCGGTTCGTTCAGTTCGTGTGCAGATCAACCAATCTAAACGAAATTCAACCCTACTTTCATGAGAACACACCATATGAAATTTCCTACTTGTTTCCATATGCACAATTGACACATCCGACAGTTATTGACCAATTTGAAATTCCCGCCGTGAAGTGGGCGTGGCATGCTTGTAATCGCGGAGGTAACGACCAGGAAACAACAAATCAAGATGGCGGCGCCCATGGTTGTCATGTGATTCGAGTGATTTTGGTCTTTCAAACAAACCAAATATGCGTTGTTTCATACACTTGGGCGCGAGGATGATAGAAAGTGACGCAATTTCCACGATAAGAAGCTGGCGTAAGTAATGCGAGTGTGCGAAGGCTTGGTGCGACGCCACAGATAGTGAAAACTATCAAACAAATGCCGTTTGCTGGCTGATCAAATTATGAAACTGCGCAATGACTGATCCTCCTGCGGTGCCGCTGTCACCGGTTCTGCTATGCGTCGTTTTGTAACAAGGATCATAAATAAAACGTACTGAAGCCAGGAAAAAGGAAATCAGAAGCCAGCACTACTGCAGTTTCCTGCATGAGCCAGTGAGGTGGGTGGGCGGACTAGAAGAAGAGGGGCAGCCGTACCACAAAAATACGTAGAAAATCCCTCAAGAACTCTGTAGAAAGGGTGGCTGCAAATCAGCTGTGTAACTGCCAAGAATTTGTGTGATACATGCCACGACAAAAGACAAATTCATCCGTGTCAAAGGAAAATCTCAACGTGATCAGTTGTCCCTGGCAGAAACACAGGATGGAGGAAGCTGAGGGAAACTGCTGAGCAGAGGAGAGATGAACTGTGATGTGAGCAAATGACAACTATAAAGGATAAAGACCTAATGTCTCTGGTATGTGTCATTCACATACTCGTAATAAACATTCGGTGATAACAAACTTCCAGCGCCAACAAGAGGAAAGTAAACTCCAAAACTCAGAAAGTGAACTATGACTCAACATTGACATTTCTGTGATAAAGTAATCCAGGTAAGACTCATTGATGGAAGCAATCCTATACATATGAAGAAGTTGTGATAGATGTTTCATACTGACTCTCGGTATGCGAAGGTCAGGATTAAGCCAACTACAAGGCACACAAGACTGAAAGAAAAGATGCAGGAACGGTACCCGACATGATTTTCTATCGATCCAAAATGTACTAGAGCGAAGTGGTGTCATGAGGACATTGATATTGGTTCCATGCTCAGGCTGCGTTGTGACAGTAGCTTACAACGAAAGAGTCACTACGAGGATGAAGCCAGCCAGGGTCACAGCAGGGTGATAAGACCTCAATTTACATGTTTCATACTCGGGAGCACTCATGGTGAGGATGACCTGACAAAACACACAAAGTCTGGACTTAACTGGCCCGACTTGAAATGGTGGAGCGTAGCACTAAGAGTTATACGGGACAACTATACTCGAAACTGGCGCGAACACTTGCATTCACGGAGTGTCATGCTGGTATCTTTGCGTACTCACCTAAACTATGCAGTTACTTACCGATTATGGCTGGAATGGCCGGGCAGAGCACTCCCACCACAGCCTATCAAGCATCATGGACGCAAAGCATGGACTGCCCAACGATACTCATCTATGATTTAGAGTGCTGCCGTGTGATCATATCATAGAGCAGACTTTAAATAGGGACAGCAAAGACCAGTGGAGCATCATTGTTTCACTCAGAAAAAGCACAGCTGTGAAGAGTGGGATCCTGGTCCCAACCAGCAGTGATGGAAATAAGAAAGGAAAGATGTGAGTCAGGCGGTATCCACAACGAGCCCCCGAACGAGAAAGGATTGATGATGTGTCGAGCTCGAAGAAGAACGAAGCAAGTGTGGTACTAAGTGAGGACACAGTACTTCAAATGATTAACCCTTTTCTCCGGCGCTCACTTGAACTGTCAATTATTTCAGGTGTCATCCACACCGCACCACTTCCGGGACTTCGATGAACACGTATGTCAGGGAAGAGATAGCTGTGTGCAATTCCATGCGTGTCGGCTTCTCTCGGTGAGGTCCCTTCTTCAAGTCCGATTTCAACGCAAAATTTGCAACTTTCTCGAAGGCGCGAGCAGTCGGCGACTCCCCACTAGCAGACGCGAAGGTTGAATTGCGGAAATGACGTCCTCTTTACAACGACTGCTGTTGATTGGCGAGTAAGCATGAACCCGATCCTGCTCGAATACCCATGGGAAATTCTTTCCCCGTGACCGGGTGAATGGTTGATTGCTAAGCGGACAAGCCAAACTCCACACCATATACTGAAACTGTGGCCGATTGCGTAGTGGCGTCGGCTATCCAGTGCAACAATTGTGGTGGAATGGCCGTTATTTAGGGTAAGGCTGTGTTCAATGCATAACACTTTCGGCATGGAAGAGAATGGTGCTGACATCGTAGTGTGCCAAAGCCAGACTAACCAATCTTCGAGACTGGAGTGTTGTTTGATACTTACCCAATATCGGCATCAAGTGCTGGAGAGCCAACGAGCGGGCAGGCGGGCGATCTTCAGGACGAACATCTACAGACGTGCAAGCCCGTCCAGACGTGCCAATTACTCCTGAGCGAGGCCAACAGGAGGCGTTATAGAGTTCATCGTCGGATCGTGAGAGCAAAAGCATCTCTCCATCAAACGGGGATGCTTTGTACGTCAGTTCATGCCGGCAAATGTGTGAGAAAATCAGCGTCGAATGGTGTCTGACTGCTGTCGTCACAGACCGTGGAACTTGAATGTGACCATGAGAAGCCCGACAACGAGCACTGCTACATGCCGTCCGCGGCAGAATGAAGAGTCGTGCGTATGAGAGTTCGATACGATGTTTGTGTTGGCATGGCTCTCACTCGATCGATTCGGTGACGATTTCCATCGGCACAGGAAGTCCAAGACATTAATCGTCGTTGACATTAGGAAGCCTGGTAATGCCCTGGAAAGGTTCTCGTCTGCGATAGCGTTGTGTTTGCAGACATTCACGGGAAGTGATACCCAGTGCAATTCCGTAGGGCAAACACAGAGGCATTTGACTTAGATGATGAAGATCCAATCATCAACTCTGTTTCGGGAGCTTGTAAGATTCACGGCTATCAGAATATCATTCACAACTGGAACATTCGTCTGCGCACGTGTACAAGTCAGCGCCTGAGAGTGTGGATGAGCTCGCTCACGCTTTTCTGAGCAGTCCTGGGGACGAAGTTGCGCCTACAGCGACGCTCTGATGCGCATTGCAAAGAGTGAACTATCAGTCCTGCGATCAACACCACAGCGACTGAGAGGTTTAATTAGAAGCCCCTTTCCACATTTCACGGTGGATGGAAGAACGGGCACTGGGTCCTGGCTGAGCAAACCACCATGCGCCGAAGAACTGTTTAGGAGCGCGAAATGTATTGCAAGAAGACGAAATGCGAACCAACAGTGTTCTTGCTGGTCAAAAAGGACTGTCCTGCACAGAGCGTGGGTTCAACTAGCGCTACGTGAACAGACCCGTGCAAGAAATGGAACTTATGGATGATGAAAGCGGAACTGACGATGATTCCGACGACAAACTGTGAATGCGGGTGTCACACTGCTTTTGCTGGGTGATCTACTACACGTAGTATTCAGGTTGGTTAGCATGTAATAGTGACTTGATTTTGTAAAACAGCAGTCAAGAGCCTCGTTCAGCAACTGCTTCAGAGCAGAAATACTGGAGTTCTAATACGTAATCCTTGTGGCGGTCTACTTTTCATCAGGCTGAGTCGCGAGTCTCTTTGTCTGTCAATCGTAATGCGCCAATGTAACTGTCTTTAATAGGCGCTGTAACTGCTTTAAATAGCCAATGTAACTACCTTAAAGCCAGTGGGCTGCCTTTTAAGCAAAAAGTTGCCTTGGTCAACTCGAAGGCCTGTCTGATCGGTCCAGACGTTTCGGCCGGTAAAAATATGTAACTGCTTCGGTTTACGGCCTTTAATATAACATCTTTAATAACGTGAATAGAGCTCTGTATTAACATATTGTATCATTTTAAGACCTCACAAGAGTTTTATTTGACGTACATATCAGTCTATCCTTGAATTCTTCATTTCTGTGTCAAAATCGTGCTTTAATGTTCGGTGTATCTTTAATTGCCAAAAATGACCATTGTGTCACATCCTCGACGTGGAAACAAGTGGATTTGGACTCAGCGTCTAAATTCTTTAAGTATGCCAAATTTCATCCAGATTGGTGATCTGCACAACGAAATCATTTTCTGAAGTAATAGCGAGTACCTCCACATGGTCTACTCCCCTCCAAGCAACGGGTTGCATTTGCTCATTATATATATATATTATATATATAT